>JAOUZG010010699.1:4200708-4407162 GCA_026289955.1 Argiope argentata
CAACTCATTTATTCTTGACTCCCTATCTATAATAAAAATCAGCGTTCGGCACACAGTTCAATTCAACAATCACTTCAGATCCACTCAACACCTGCACTTAGCTGTATTAAACCAACTCATTTATTCTCGACGACTCTATTCCCGACTGTCTTCACGTTAGACTGCTGCCCTTATATAGTTCTTGGATCCGGGTAGAAAAAATTCTGGAAGCATATCTCGTTTCCAATTAGCCCTATCACCAAAATTCTGGAAGATTCCGGTATTATTTAATCTGTCTCCAAAGTTACCAAATGATCGCCAAGTCCTCAAATCTCTGATTCGGCATCCGATCAGCAACCAACAGAGCTGATCATGAAATGACCTTTCTAGTAACTATACATTACAAACTTGTAACAGTATGTTTTTCTTAATATATGTACAAGTACAGATTTTTAGCGTTTTTAACCGAAATACTTATTAGCTTAGAGCTTAAAGCTTAGCTTAAGCTCTAAGCTAATAGCTTAGACATGGGGTACATCTCTAAGCTATTTTTTGTCCGAAAAATATTTTCGATGAAAGTAAATTTTAAATTCGTACAAATGTTTTCATGAGAAACTATATATTTTTTTAAAGTTTTAATGTCTAAGTTTGTTTGCAGGCAGGCCTTTGTTTCCTGGACCCAACAGACTTCTCGGAGGATCCGAGCAAACAGTTCGAAGACCGATTTCTTCTGAGAGAGCTCAACAAGGCGTTATCAGCTTTCACTTACGACAAAGTAAGTATTGAATATCTTCTGTTAAACATTCTATGCTTCTGAAATAGATGTTTTGCAAATGATAGCGCTGTTGATAGGTATAGCAAATAATAATAATAATAATAATTTATGAATAATTGCAATAATTTATGAAGTTGCAATAATTTTTATATTTTAATTATAAAACTGCACGAAACTGTGATGAATAAGGAATGCAGGCAAAGAATTAAAATTGTTCGCAAGCGATTTATAAGCCTTTCAGTGCAATAATTACGTAGTTATGATACAAAGGACGCATTTGGATGATTTATTTCGTTGCGGAACTATCGGCCATCTGGAATGTGTTTGTACACAGCCGGAAGTATACGAGGAACTTGGAAACGCCCAGAATATCATCTCCAGGCTTTGGCAAAGATTCCAAGATGATTGTAATATGAATAGATAGTACATCACAGGTCGCCCCGAGTTAAAAACCGAATGAGAACCGATATTTGGCAGTCACTGCTGAAAGAAATACCGAAAATATACAAAAGAGACAGAATTGAAGCACAGCATCAGATCTGTCTCGTCAGCTCTCTGATACGACAATTTCAAGGCAGATCTTGTGCAGACGCTTAGGGCAAATTTTTCTGTATGCTCGTAGGCCTGTCAGATGTGTTCCACTTACTGCAACTCACTGTTGCCTGCGGTTGACCTGGAGTAAAAAGTACGCATTGTGGGCACCGAATGAGTAGGCTTGTATGATATTTTCCGACGAATCCTACAGTTTGATTCTCGCCAGACTTTCCTATGTAGAGCGAAAAGTACCCGTTACCTCCAAGAAAATGTCACTGAACGACACCATTACGGTGGTACAGGAATGCTTGTTTCGGGAGGAATTGTTCTAGGTTCCAGAACTGATCTATATGTTCAAATTGGAGCTACGAAAGACCAAATCTATCGGGACGTCATTCTGGAACAACATGAAAGCTTTTTTCGGAGCGCCATGGGCGCAGAATTCGTGTTTATGGATGACAACGCCCGTCCTCATTGTGCAAACATCGTAAACGAATGCCTTCGATCGGAGGATATCATCGTATCTTCCAGGGAGCAAAAAAACGCAATTTTTATCAATGATATCAAACAAATAGCATCCTTTTTTTTTTTTGCTCTTTACCTTTTGTTTATTAAATAGGCTTTATAAATAAATCACATTTGTTTTGATTCGGTCTCTTTCTTTTCCTGAATCTGCATTATCCTTAATTTATGGACAAGAGTATAGATAAATAAAAGAATGGATGCATTCCACAAAGCAACTAAAATAAAAAAAAAAAAAAACTAAAATGAGTTATTCTCATAATTAAATAAAAAAAATATTCACAGCCAACAACTCCAAAAAAAAAAATCTAAACGGAGCCTCACGTTTAGATAACTATGCTAACAAATTTCAGAAATAAACTGTTGAAATCTATTCATTTGTTTAGGTAAAAAAAAAATTGCATTACAAAATACTTTTTTTTGTTTTGCGATATCTCTCGAAAGCAGGGTACGGGGAGAGCGGACAACCAAATACGGCATGTCTGGAGATCATGATCTCTCATATATAATAAAAATTGGCGAAATTGATATATTAATTGGGATTGGGTGACTTGTTCCTTTTGTTTTTCTTATTATTTTAAATATATGAATAAGTCATTCGAATTTTTTAAAATCTATCTATTGAATTTTTGGACATTAAAGCCTCGATAATTTATTTCTTTTATATATTTTGACTGTGTAACGAAAAAAATTTGATATTTTTTATGCAAGGAAGAGGAAAATTCGAGAAGAGCATCCCTCGCTACCAAGTCTCAATCAGGGTCTCGTCGTGGATCAGAACAGTATAGGAGAGGAGAATTGCGGAAAAAATTAAGCAGCCAGAATTCCAGCAAGTGAGTTACGTTCTGCTTCAAGAGATTTTATGCAACTTTGGAAATCCTTTCTATAAATAGGCGAAATGAGACACATCTTAAAATCAATGTTTGCCAAGAAAATGTATTGGTATCATCAAAAAATTTGTTCTGTGAGAATTCATTGAACCTCTATATTTCAAATCTTCCTGAACCCAAAAAATATATTATTTAAATGTTGTATGCTTATTCGTCTAATTATATGTGGCCATGATAATTTAAAATTAAAGAGCTACAGGTCATTTGGTATGGGGCCTTTTCAGCAAATATGATAATTCTCTCAAATCTCGGGACTTATTTTTTGAATGAGAAGTCCATCTGTAAGAACAACAGTTGTAAAATGAAAGCAGTTAGAAGGTTGAAACTACGTACTGATTTATCATTAGAATCTTCGACCTAAATTAAATTCTTGACCTAATCTGCCAAAGAGTGAGAGAAAGTCAAAAAGAAAACACTCCTTTAGTTATTTAGATTTTCAGTATAATAATTCATTGTATTGTATATTGTACTGTACAGTATAATAATTCATTATGTTAATATTGCCAAGTGAATCTTCTAATCGAATCGCATTAATAAAAATTTGAGAAAACAAACTTTATATATTTAAAATGATAGCAAATGTGTCGTGTAATATGTCTTTTAAACCCTGTCAAGAATTTCAGTTGAAATTATTAAAAGTCTTAAGATGATCAGAAGTGGTATCTTTTGGGAACCCAGTAGATATTATATATAGCTCATGAAATTAATGTAAATTCGTGTAATTAATGTAATAATTATTTCCAAACCAAAATTCGATTTAGGTTCTCCATGAAGACGGCCAGTCAGACGTCTGTTGATCCCGCTTCTCTCAAAGAGGAAAATTATTACACTGCAGATGAGGATAGCGATGAAGGTGAGGCATTTTCTATTGCATGCTTAAGTAATGCTTTTAATTTTGTTATGCTCTTCCATAGTTTAATTGAGTTCATTATTCTGATGGCTTTTTGGTCTGTACACAGTCATATGACTGATAAACTTCTATTCAGTAACTTCATAAATCAATGTTGTCTTTTCCCCAGGCGGCGGTTATACTGAAGAGACCAGCATAAGCCGTTCCGCAGACTCGTTGGGCTTTGTGCTGGGCGAAGGCAGTGGCGATGAGGAGTTGCCTCCTCATGAGCGTCTGGAGGACTTCCGGAAACGCATTCGTAAACGCACGCGTCGCAGGTTGTCCAGGCGGCGTAGCAGCAGCTCCTCATACGCAGGCACGAGCAGTGACATGGATGACATTCTAGAGGACCCTGAACCCAGTTCGCTAGCACCCTGTCTACGCCCCGCATCATCAGAACCTTCTCTAGTCACTCCCCGAGGTGAGTATTTCCGGTTACAGATGGATAAGTACTTCTTTTGTATCTAAAATTCCTGTGTATGTATATATAGATATATATATATAAGTAAAGAATACATGATGAGTAAAAAACAATTAAATGTTTAATAATTTTAAAATAAATTAATTAAATGTAAATAAAACATTGAAAAGTAAATAATAATAAAGAACAAAGAGGAAAAAATTTCCAAATCAATTTTGGAGATAACATCACTCGTTTAAGTTGTGGCTGCACTGATAATTATTATATTCTTCATGCACTTTCTAAAGTAGCGCAATTCCAGGGTTGTAAGGATATTTCTTTTAGATGCCCTAATCCTTTACAGGGATATATAATTTAATTAAATATGGCATATGAGAACTTCAATCCTTCCCTATCAAGAGATCGCCGAAAAATTTGGCGACAGATTATTTCAGCAGCAGAATTATTGCTTTTACATAGTAGTTTTACCACAAAAGTTGAATGAAATTTTCAACCAATGCTGAATAGTGAATACAGGGTTTAAACTGTTTTAATCAGCGATGCTTGATTCACAGTACTATTAACAAAAGATGACGGCTTTGCCCAAATTTAAAACTTTGCTTTTTGCTTCACCAAATGAATTCTTTGGTTAATTATTTATCTCTCTTTCTAAATGTAAACGTACAGATAAATTCAAAAAAAATATCGCTTTGCCATTAATAAATTAAGTTAAATCATAGTGTTATAAATTAACGTAACCTGCAACATCTGCTGTAAGCTGATGTCTCTATAAAAGTTTAGTTTATACACTGAAGTGACAATAGTCATGGGAAAGGAAAATGCAAATATACAGATGGCAGTAGTATCGCAGCGAAAAAGTATAAATGCGCAGTTCGTTTTCCAGAGCTTTCATTTGTGTTCAAGTTATTCATGTGAACAGGTTTTCGTGATTTATGGCGGCACGACGAGAATTAACAGACTTTGAACGTGGAATGTTAGTTGGAGCTTGACGCATGGGTCATTCCATTGCGGATATCGTTAGTGAATTTAACATTCCGAGATCCACAGTATCAAGAGTGTGCCTAGAGTATGAAATTTCAGGCATCCCATCCCATCATGGACAGCGCAGTGGGCGACCACCTGCACTTAACGACCGAGACTGCCGACGTCTGTGTAGAATGGTCAATGTTAATAGACACGCAACACTTCGTCAAATAACTGCAGGAATCAATGTGGGACGTACGAGGGATGTGTCCGATAGGACTGTGCGGCGAAATTTGTCTTCCTTGGGCTATGACAGCAGAAGACCGATTCGAGTGTCTTTACTGACAGCACGTCATTGCCTGCAGCGACTCTCCTGGGCTCGTGAGCATATAGACTGGTCCATAGACCAGTGGAAAACCGTGGCGTGGTCAGATGAGTCACGATTTCAGTTGTTACGAGCTGATGGTAGAGTTTGAGTGTGGCGCAGACCGCACGAAGGCATGGACCCAAACTGTCAGCAAGGCACTGTTCAAGCTGGTGGTGGCTGCATAATGGTGTGGGCTGTTTTTACATGGAATGGACTCGGTCCTCTGGTGCAACTGAACCTATCATTGACTGGAATTGACCAGCTGCTTGCAGATCACTTGCAGCCATTCATAGACTTCACGTACCTACACAACGATGGGATTTTTATGGATGACAATGCGCCATGTCACCGGGCCAGAACTGTTCGCGATTGGTTTGAAGAACATTCCGGACAATTCCAGCGCATGATCTGGCTACCTAGATCGCCCGATATGGATCCCATCGAGCATTTATGGGACATCATCGAAAGGTCCGTTCGTGCCCAAACTCCTGCACCATCCACACTTTCACAATTATGGACGTCTATACATACAACATGGCTCAATATTCCTGCAGAGGACTTCCAACGACTTGTGGACTCCATGACACGTCGAGTTGTTGCACTTCGCCGGGCAAAAGGAGGACCGACACGATATTAACAGTCATCCCATGACTTTTGTCACTTCAGTGTATATTATTAGATATATAGTTATTATAATTTAGACAATTCCGGGTAAGCGAAAAGTTCGCCTGGATTCCACCTACGAAATAGGGCATGCTGTGAAAGTGTAAATGATTAATCGCTGTTTAAGCAAGATAGTTCTAATTTTAATTTTGTTAACATTATAGTAATATTATCGAATGGATTTACCTTCAGTCTAATGAGGCGTCATAATTTTTAAGGGAAAGGCAAACCATAACCGTACTCACCTGCAATCCTCTTGTAGATATAGATGATGGAGAATGTTGTTAATGATGTTATTCATATCTTCTCAGTATTTAGACAGAATGATAACAGCTCATTTATAATTGTTATATTTTATAGTTATAATTATAAGAAAAGGACTCGATTTAACCAAAAATTTCTTGTTTTGGAAGACCAAATGTACATTATGTCTATTATTGGGGTTTAAAATTTCTGTTTAACGAAGAAATGGGGATTAGTTGTGGTGTTTGTGGGGGAGTTCGGACTCCATCATTGCTGTTCTATGATTTAAAATTAAGAAATAAAAAAAGCCCCCCCCCCTCTTTCAACAAAGCCTTCGTTTTGTTTCTTAACAAAGCCTGAAAATAACTAAATTATTAATTTACAAACAGCCAAATTATCTTAATATGGCAGCATGTAAAAGAATACAAGTAAGTGATAGAGTATTCTTAGCACATATTTAACCTCTTGTGAAAAATTTGACTGTTTTATGGAATAGTAGGAAAAAATGACATTTCTGACATTTTAAATCAATTCATATTCAGGATACTTTCAATCATGAAAGAGAAGGATAAAGCTGCCTAATTAGCACAAGCAAAATAGAATTCTATTGAGTTAAAAGTTGGCATAACGTAATCAAAAAATAGGAATTAACGATAGAAGGTCATGCTTTTTTAAAATAAAGTCACAAAAATTATAAGCATTTTAGCAACGAGCTTTGCATTAGAATCCGTCTTTCTGCTGAAGGTTTTTCTGAATCCCCCCAAGCATAAATATGCACCTGGAAGGAAAGTAATTTACGTACACAACGTGAGGTTCAATCTAAGACAGGCTTCTACCTCAGGTGCTATGAGACCGTTTTGAATAATAGAAACTGCCACAATTATTCTTTATCAAGATCTTGATTCAAAGTCTTAGCTAGATATCGCCTAGTAAAATATGAATGACCGACACACCTTAATCACTTGTGTTCGAATTATTTTCTCAACATATACACATTTCTTACGATGTTGCAACATAAGCTTTCATTTCCATCTAAGAAACTGCCTACCATTCCTAACGAAAACTAACTGCCGAATTTCAACTTATAAAAACAATCAATCTCAATAGAAATCTCTTGTAAACGCGTTTCTGCGCTAAACATACGAGAAATGAAAAGATATATTTTTTCTTCTTCCAGATTCTCTGTACACGAAGTCGCCCCTTTCCGAAGCAGCCGAGACGGTGCTGGTGAACTTGACCGGGAAAAAGATGATGGTGACGTCAAGCAACGGACACCTGAAGGCCTACTCATACGATGGCGTCAATCCGAACCTCCCTGTGCCTTTCAAGGCCCGCTTCAGAGAAAGGCGGCACAAATCGGTGGAAGCCTCCATCTCCATTGATCGGACTCCTTCATCCATTGATGATGATTTGCCATCCATGCAGAAGTTGACGGTAAGCAATTATATATATATATATATATATATATATATATATATATATATATATATATATATATATATATATATATATATATATATATATATAAACGCGAGAATAATTAGTTTCGCCAGTTCCTACAATGTTTATTTGAAGAAATTTTCCCTCAGTTAGTTGAAAAGTGCACCAATAGCATAAAAATGATAAACGGCCATGTAATGAAGCTGAAAAGATGAGCCACAGATTTTGAACCTTTAAATTTTTCGCTAGGATAGTCACAACACAGGACAGCATAGCACCTCACAAAACAAATACACTACACAATTGATAATAGAAAATAGAGTTGACCTATAGATAAAAATTGGGTTTATTCGCATTTTATTATTTAAAGTATTTTGCAAGAGTGTCTCTCTTCATAAACGGAGATTTCTTAAATACTGCATTTTCAGCCAGTATCAATTTCTTTCCATTGGACAAACACAATATAAAAAAAAGAAGTTTTATTTATCATCATGTTAGAGCATAATATTGTTTTAGGAATGAGGTTTTGCGGCGTCAACAAAACCCGTAGGCGAAAATAAAAATTTTATTATCTGCACGAGCATATAAAAAAATCAGCTTTTAATAATGTAATGCCATCCTATTTACAAAAGCTCTGATTTTAAAAAAAGTGATTTAATGACTACTGCAAATAAAACCCAGAAAAATGTCATTTTGAGAGCGTGATTAAATGAAATGAAATAAACAGGAAATGCGATATTTTTTTAAACAGTAAATGCGAGACAAAGTTGTTTTGGATCGTTTGCAATACTAAAGTGACTCATTCAACGAAGCAATGAAAATGAATAAAAATATAATTTAACTCGCACGAGCACGTGGTGCTTGGCCGCTCAAGATATGATGTTGTTATGACATGATACATTGAAATATGCATAGCAGATTTCATTTTAATCTTTTATTTTACATTTAAGTGTTTTTTAAATGCATAACACTAGGGTTATTAGATACGCTGCTTTAAATAATTATCCACTGCTAACATTTTGTTAGAAAATGCAAAATGTGAAATAAATATGAAAATAAAAGATTACTAATGATAAAAAAATGCAATAAATAAATCATTCTTTCATGTATTGAAACGAATCATTTTTTTACAATCCAAATTATTATTATTATTATTTTACTTACAAATGTTGAGAAAGAACTTTGAAAATTTCTTCATCAATGCTATTTTATAGTTTCATTACCACAAGTTGCGATTCATGATTTCAGAATAAAATACAAGAACAGGAATTTTTAAAAATATCAATGATTGTATTTCCATTGTAAAATAACATAACATGCCAAAGATGTAATTGAACTTTTTTTTTCTTTTTACCCTTTAACTATGCAGGAGAAAGAAATCTATCTTTCAGTTAAATATTTTCTGATGTCTACTATAAATCGAAATATTTTACGAGCAAGTGCAATTATTTCGATGTTGATGATATAAATCAATAACATTGTTGAATGAAGTTCAAAATTTATAACCTCACAATTACATCCCACGAGTAGCAACTGGTGACGGGGGTCAATATTTTATAGAATTAGTCAATGAGTTAATTAGTTAGCTCTCAAATGAGATTAATTGGTTCCGATTTTTTTTGCAGAGTGGTCGGTGGGTAGCTGTAGAGGCGGATGACGATGGAAATGGCGACTTACAACTTAGAGTGAGCATCATGTGGCTGGCGGCCAGCATGGCCGACCTGCAAACCCTCATACTCTACACTTTGGGCCACGAACAACTCAACGAGGTGAGGCCCCACTTTTTCTGTCTCAGTCTCAGCTGTAGCAGCGACTGAAATCTTAATAGATGTATTGTATAGCACTAAAATAAGTCATATCTACTGGACGCCGCAATAGCAACACTGACAGGAACTGTTGTTGAATCCTAATGGCCAGCACCGGCCACGGTACAACCCTCTCCGTAGGAAGTTATGTCCCGTCATCGGTGAGAAGAGTCTAACCCCAACTATTAGCGTACCTTCCAAGGGTGGTGAGATCCAACCGGAAGCATCTCATCCTCATTTAGAGGCCCCCCCCTTTGGTTGAAATTGCACTAAAATAAGAATATGCGGCAAAATCCCCAAAACTATGACATGCTAGAAAAGAAGCATGGATTTCGGTAAATTCTTATACATAGGCTATATATTGCAATAGATATCATGACAATAATTACAGGTCGAAGAAATTAAATCATACAAAATTGAAATTAGACAGATGGAACTTGTCTTATTGGTTGTATCTTATTTGATATTTCTTATTCTTTATTTATTACAGAAATCAGTTACGATTATAAAACCCATGTATTTGCTAAGTTTTGTTTTCTGTTTTTCTATTTAGTAGACTGCATTTTAGTTTTTTCGCTTTTGATAATTTTTTGGAAAAATAATGTTTAACTCGTTCGTTTAATGTTTCTTCCGATGATATTTAAAAATTACTATTTTTTAATGAATTGAAATATTTATAAAACATTACTGCTACACTCTTTTAATAATAATAACACCGTTGATTCTTATTTCGTTCAAAATCTTTTTCAGATAACTCGAGTGTATAGTCAAATTCTTCGCCGTGAGTGGCGAGTGGGTGACCTTTCGTGCGAGGTGCTGCGGTTTTGCCGAAACAGACTGTACCCCAAACGTCGACCCCCAGTGACTCTTTTCTCGCAGATCATCGGTCGGCCCCCTGATACACCAAGTCAGGATTCATTGGACTGACCGACTCACTGTACCTAGAAAAAGAATAACAATGTATTATATTTTGTGATATTGTCCTTTTGGTGTTTTCTTATGAGCCAACACAATAAAATATCCATGTAAATCAAACATATATATATATATATAAGTGGCATCATTTGTACATAAAACCACTTATGGAAAATTAAGTTTAGTATAAAATATACGCACGAGACATGACATGTTAGAAATGGTGGTGTCGATTGTAATTTGGGAAACTGAATATTTCACGAACTAGGGCGTCAATCCTATCTTGAAAAATATACAAAATGTAAAATACCTTCAATCCATTTTATCAATGATGTTTTGACGACTAGGCATTTCGCGTAGAATATAAACATTCATATTCTTAATCCTGTACTTACGCATTATACCGTCTTCGCGAACGGTTTAGTAACTCATTGGGGACGCATTTATATTTGGCGATAAAGATCAACGGATTACACCACTGCCGGATTGCCATAATTGGCGGTTTAGCAACTCATTGGCGACGACTTCAAATTTGGCGATAAAGTTGGACGGTTTAATACGTAAGTATCCTTAATCCGCATCTGTATGATAAAACAATAGAACAATCATATATAAAATACAAAAAAAAAAAAAAAAAAAAATGTAATCCGAGACAAAATTTGCAAGAAACCAACTATAAAATTATTTTGATACCCATGAAATATAATAAGAAACTAAATATGTAAATATATATTAAGCTGATATTATGAGTATTGAGTTTAAAACTTTAACCATAATCTTTGTAAAAATGTCATAATAAATGACAAGGCTAAATTCCAATCAGTAAGATAATAAAGATTTTTTGAACTGTCATTATACTAGGCAAGCATGTTAAGTTTTGACAATATGAATTTCATATTTTTCAAAATGAAATATAGATAAAATTTAGAACATATTTTATAATTGATAAGAAAAATTTAAAGGGTCATATTTATATTACGGAAATTCCTTCCTTAAGTCCGTAAAGTCAAAGTGTTCGCTTGTTAGTGGGTGTATGGTGTAAAACAATCAGCAGGCCTTATTAGCAAATAATGACGTGTATTAACATGGATACGCAGACAACAAAACACAGCCGAGACTACAGAAGCAACACACTACAACAAACAGTAACCCACAAGTAATAATCTGTTGTAATAATAACCACAGCACACTAAGTGGCCAGACAGAATTCAGCAGGAGGAGGGAATCGTCGTAGCTTCACTCTACGGTCTCTCCAAACGCCTGCTTTCTCCAATGTCTCTTCGCTTTAGCTGTACCAAACAGCTGATTCGCTACTCTACGACTGGCTATGCTGGCTTTCTGGCACAGAGGTAGCGCGTCTTCCTCGTGTTCTGGAAGTCCCGGTTCGGGCATGGTTGCTCTTCTGTGTGCTTTCTGTGAGATGTGTGACTGTGTCCCTCTGTAAAAAGGGGTTGTTCAAGCAGATGTGGTGAGTATGTAGCTATGTCGTACTCTTGGTCTTCGTTTGCGCTACTTCAAAAACAAGAGACGCTCCTTTCGGCTTAAATCTGCAGCTGTATCAGCAGGGGGCTTGCCCATGTCAAGTGCCATAAGTAACAACAACAGCTACTGGCTATTCCACACACGGCACGAGGTTGCTTCAATAGCGAGGTTGCGCATGGTACCTATTCTCAATTCACTAATGATTTGAACTCCATTCAGTGCTAACGCTCCACTGGATTGATCCAATCAATTCGTCATTGCTTCACAATATTATTATCATCGACTTGCGCTGTGGACCTTTTATAATTTCTGGATCAGGGCAGAGAAGGTTCTCGAACTATTAAGCATAACACGACCCCAACGGGTCCAATAGACAAAATTGTTGAAGATTTTGCTATCTTTTATTGTGTCCCAAAATCCGGAATCATTCATCCATCATCCGATATACCTTATCATAAAAGATCTTTCCTACAATGGAACAAACTGTGCCGAGAAGCAACATAGCACATTCGTAACAATATCTTGATTTATAAAATTAATACATAACTATCACTGAATCAGTGTAGTGTATAATCTTATAAAACAGTTTTAGTAAATCCCCTTAATATTATACCATAAGATGACTGAAAGAAGGATTTGATCCTAGCCCTGGCAACATATAAAGCTACAAGGTAAAGCAAATGATCATCAGTGATATTTTTATTATTTAAAAAAGTATTAAAGAAATGATGATTGTTTTGTAGTATAGATCATTTTACATGCTTTGGAAAAACGTGATTGCAATTACTATAATCAAGGAGACTGCAATGAAATGAGAGTGCAACACAGTTTTCAATAATACCAATTAGCAGAATAGTAGATTTAAAAATTTCTCAAATTTGAGGAATTTTTTTAATTAAATAAATTAACAATACCTATTTAGAATTTTAGATAGCCATATAAAAAAGAACTAAATTCATTTTATACTAGCTTTTACCTGTCACTTCGTACATGGAAAAGAAAACAATTTATTTACAGTGTGTACTTGATATAAAGTAAAGTCGCAATCAAGTCTGTATATCTTAAAATCAAGTCAAACCTATTTTATTTATTGACCGACACTGAGATAGCTGCAACAGTATTATACACATATTTTTTACACTTTTAATTAAAATGAAAATGCACCTGTCAACAATTACAACTAACTGCACAGGCGTGAATTTTCTACGTCAATTGGAGCAACGCAAATGAATGAATTTTCTACGCCAGTTGGGATAACGCAATACGATTAGAAATATTCAACTTCCTTTATTCTGTTTTATTTTAATTCAAAATTACTTTAGAATGAATCCGAAAGATTGATTAATTAACAATGTTTCATTTTAAATGCATCAAACACTAAGAAAATAAATAGAATTGTTTTAAATAATCTGTGGAAAATGTGTTAAGCTGAACTTCATTAGCATTTGAAAAAACAAACTAATTGAAGTCTTACTCATTTAGCGGTGAGGAAAGTAAGAAAAGTGTCATTTTTATTATTTTGCTCACATTTTTTTCCCCTCTCTATAAGAACTTTCCTTATGTCTTAAAGAAAATATTATGTATATAAAAAAATAATTAGCCGAATTGGTTGAGCGGTGCTCGAGTTTTGGGCTAAGTAACACATTTTTTGATTCATTTTTATTTATATAGATGTATACTCTGAAATTATAATCCAAGTTATTAATCAGTATTGCAAAATATTAATTCTGAACAACATTTCAAAAAAGCAATGAAAACTAAGCATAAAGAAGTCCTTATATTCGAGATGACAAATTAGAAGCAGTATGAAATGAAATTTCTCTTAATTTCAGTAACTGAAAAATTAAGCTGAATGTGAGTTTTTTCCACAATAAATATTATTGCTCGGAAATAAATTCTACACTGTTTTAAAAAAATTTTAAACTCATTTTTTTAATGATAATAACTTTATAGCAATGTGCAATTTTCCTAAATTTTGGTGATTTTTTTAAAAAATAGTTTGTCTAAATTTCAATAACATTGTAGCCTTGATTTTCAAAACCTTTCCATTGTTTCAGTAAATGTCAAAAGTAAAAAAAAAGAGAGAGATAAACTACTAGTTTATGCATAGTTATGTTTTTTACTAACACTATGATTAAAATGGTTCATGTAACCATCCTCCATTCAGAAGGTGAATGAACAGAATCCATGTAAGATAATTAAAATTACATGGTTTTAATACCTGATAAATAGTTAGCACCATGGATACACAGCTATATTAAAATAATTTAGGGAAACTATACCCATTATTCACAATAAACTAGTTGGTCATCAAAGGCAATTAGTATTTAATAATGATTTTCTTCGATCGTTAAAACTTAAAAAAAATTGTTACTTAGACTTATGATGATACATGGCTTTGATCTTTAAGTTTTCAATAATCTTGTGCCATCATATAACTTGATTCATGTAACAATAGGCAGAACATATGTAAGACTATTAAAATTATATTCATTGTTATTTATCACAATTTGATGATTAACAATAATTTGTTGAAAGAAATATGAACACTAAGTTATTTTAAAGAGAATTAAACACAATTAATGTTCCAGACAAGCCAGCATGCTTTTTTCCCTTTGATTGTTCAAATAAGGTTTAATATGATTTTTAAAAAGCAATAAGACATGTTTAGATACTCTTTACTTATATATTTATATTAGAGTGTATCCATCAATAATTTGGCATTTATACCACGAAATATATTGGTGCTTTCGGATTAGACCGTCGATCCGCCAACAATGCCAAATTTCACTTTGGTGGTCAAAATTCTTTATTGCTTTTGAATACATGGCAAACCAATTTTGGCATGTAGATGATCTATTAGCGACCATTTTTTGATTTGGTGAAAATGATCGATGGCATAATGCAAGTACCAATATATTCACATTTAAAATCATTTTTGGCATTACTTAATAGGCAATAATAGCTACATTTAATCATATGAGAAAATGCCTTTTAATATAAATTTCAATATTTTTCTTCAAGCTAGAAAAAATATTATTTAAAAGATAAAATAAATTCTACATTATTCAATGATTAAACTCAGTAAACTCTGACATACCAATTAATTTTATATACAAACAATTTTAATATTTGGTTTTCAAAGAACTTGATAATATAAATTAAATATTAAGCTACAGACTTCTTAATTTTTTTTACTGTCAAATGAAAAAATATTTTTTATTAAAAATTTGTCCATGATTCTAAATTAGAAAATGATGAATTACCAAATAACATTAAAAAAATTAATAATTTTTTAATCACATGGCAAGGTTTAATAAAATGTTATCAGTTAAGATGATCTTAACTACTAATGATTATTAATGAATTTCAAAGAAGAAAATTACAGAAGATTTTTCCTCCCCATATTTTTCTATCACTATATTTACTTAAGAGTTATTGTTAAAAATGTAAGTAACTTTGATTTAGAATATCAGTTTTACTCTAAAATACCAAAATACTTTTGTTAATTTCAAAGAAAGTAGAAAATAAATTTAATAACTTCAAAATGAAATATGTCATATTTGCTTGAAATCTACATAGTAATAAGAAATAAAAGGGCAAACAACATATTTGTTGATAAGTCTTTAATGATAGGAAAATATTATTTACAACATTCTAATAACATGGATACCAACATATATTTTTACATGACGACATTCCATTAATTATTAATTTTAATGCTCAAATTTTTTCTAAAATCAGATCTTATAAAAATATAAGATCATGGATTACTGACCATTGTATCAATTTGACTAGAAAATGTAGAATAATAAACGATCAACTTCCTTTATTCTCATTTTGTATCACAGATTTAACATGTTTAATAAATCTCAGCTCAGTTTCAATGACTGTCAACCCCATTAAACTGTCCATTTCCTCTAATTCACTTAAACAGTTGGCGGCCTTTGATAATTCTGGGGGGTCTTTCGACATGTGATTTTTCAGACGCCTGTATACACGTACTACTCGGATTATCTTTCTCAACAGGTCACAAACAACATGAAGCCTATGTAGTTTGCGCGTCAGAGTGGCTATTGTTTCGTAAGGCTGAACAACCTTCCCCTTTAATTTTTCGGCAGATGACAGAAGATTTTGAATCTGCTGATGTACACCCACAAGTACCTCTTCGAAAGTTTCGATCTCTGTAGCTTGAGAAAGAAGATCTTCATAGTGAGAAGACACTTGGTGATGCAAAGCTTTGTCAAGAATCGAAATACCTGCGCTCAATTTTGCAAGATGTTCTGCTACCGCAGCACACTGCACAGCAGATGATGTTATTGCTTTTACATCGAAATCGTCTGCAGTAAATTGCTTGTACAGTTCGTCTGATTCAAATTCCTCCAAGCCTTTAATCTCGTGCAAAAGCATGATGCAAAGTTATAATTATTATTATAAATCGTTAGTTTCAGTTTCAAAAATTAATAATTTTCGACAAATAAAAATTCGAAACAAAATCGTCTCGAATGACACAACAAATTTACTTCAATTCATTTCAATAGAATTTCCCTAAGATGCAGATTACTTTCATCATGACACAAATAAAATGTTCATCATGACATGAAAGAATTGACCTTTAACAAAATCATTTTTTTCAATCTCGAAATATTTTTGACTCAGTACCAATATGATAAATGAATTTGTATTCAGTCAAAATTTTACCATTAAATTAAAATTAATATGAATTGTTAATTCATTTATGACATTATTCTTAATTAATATTTTTTAAAAAATAACAAGAAATTTCTTTTTTTTTCTTTGAAATTTTTAATGAAAACCATCATTTGACAATATATGTTCGTTATATTTTTGCAGCTATTGGAACGGCAACAATATTTGTGAACCTGATGTTTATTTTCTTTTGTTTTGAAATTGAAACAAAAAATTCCGGTAGTGAGGTGCGCAGAATTTCTAGTAATTATTCAATGAATGGAAAATCAAATATTATCGAATTTATTAAAAAATAAAATTACAAGATAAATATTGTTATTATTTTTGTTGTTTCTATTGAAAAATAAAAGGTATGAATAACTTCTTCTTATTTTGATTTAACTAAATCTCAGCTATTAGTATTCAGTTATTTCTGTATTGAAGCATTTTAATTTTTATCTTACAAGTAGAAATTAAGTTCCTCTATCAAATTATTGTTTTCATTTATCAGTCGTTTTTTGGATTCTGTTAAATAAAATATTTCTGATACTAGAAAGTTTTAAAAGTGATCGCCAAATAATAAATTTAGAACTAATTAAAAATGGACACTATTAATTCTATATTTATTTATTCTCTTTTCCGTGTTATATGTAATTTTTTACATCGATTATATATAGTAAATGATAAATATTTTCATAAAAATATTTTAGCTCATTTAAATAACAGGAAAAATAGCGTCGTGAAAAGATGGGAGCACATATTCCAAGAGTAACAAATATAAGGTTAAAAATCTAGAGATAAACTTCTTTACTAAATATAAATGAAATGAGATCTTTGGGGTTTCTGCAGTACTCTTTATCACGCTATATCTTAAACAGTGTGAGAGGACAGTTGAATTATATTGGGCAGGAAGATTCTTTTGGCACATAAATAAATTTTTTCATTCAGCTTTTAAACCTTTTTAATATTTTTAAAAGTTTTTCTATCATTTACATCCTTTTTTATTGCTTTAAAATTTCATATTATACCTTTATTTTTAAAATGTAAAGATGATATACATCATTAATATTTTATTTCAGCATTTTGTGAATTGTAGAAATCATGAGTGAAAGAGAATTCAAAAATCCTTACCAAGATTATGATGAAAGTTTCAAAATATATGATCATGACACCGGCAGGGTATTTATTATTTTTTCTACATTTTTAACCTTGCTTGGAAAGTAATGTATAATTAAAGACAATTTGTTATTACTTAAATTGTATAACATTATGTTTGTTATCATAGAATTATATTTAACTGTAATTTCATTATTAGTGTAAAAGTGTTTTTACTGTACAGAAGATTTATGGACATTTTATGGATTAATATATAATTTTTTAGAAGTATAAAAATGTTAAAAGTAAGTCCTTTTCATAATTTTTTTAGTTTTCTTAGAATTTATGCTGATTTAAAAAAAAATTGAAATTTATCATTGTGAAAGTCATAATTATAAACTAACTTTTAAACATACTTTTTATTTCCTTATTTTTAATAGATTATTATATTAAAAAATATAACCACTTATAAAGTTTGGAACTATTTTCAGTAAAAGCTGTTTCTTATTTGAAAAGAAAATTTTATTTACATAACTGCAACACAGAAAATATGAAGAATAGTGAAAAAATCTATTTCTTTCCTATTGTAAAAAAATTCTTCTATATACAATTTTTTCTTCAGCTTGATTAAAAATATAAATTTCCTTTGTCTGTAGATGAAGGAACTCTGTCGTTATTCGATATTTCCATGTTTTATCATTTATTATTCTTGTGTACACTTAAAGTTAAGAAAATTAATATTTAATGCATATTTCCAGTGATGGACAAACTACTGTAAATTGGCCAGGCACAACCAATTTCCTCCTATAAGTTCGGCCTTATTCTATACAGATTTGAAAATGATTGTATGATTGTAAAGATATGTTTGTTTGGTGCACAAGTAGTTGTAATATTAATTCAGTTCATTTCAAAACTCAAATTTTAATATTTGTAGAAAAAAAATTGTATTAGTTTTAACACATATTTTTTCATAATATGGCTTCTAACAATTATATTAAAGAAAAACCTATGCACTGACATAAAAGAAATGATCTTCATGATTTGGCATTTGGTCAAAACAAGAAAACCATAAATCATAAAAATTATGTAAAAAATTGCTATGTGAATGCAAAATCTTACTGAATTTATTAATTCCTGTTTGGCAACAACTTACAGATGTATGTTTGTCTTTGCAGAAGACAGTGATTTTTTTTGTTAGACAGTTTGTGAAAAATTAGTTAAATTAACTTAGTTTCAGTATGAATTGAGCTTAATAATTGAGCAGGTATGCATTAATATGCTATTTGTAAATTTTAGCACCAGCAAAAGAGATTTTTCCAAAACTACTTACTTTATTGTTACCAAACTATAGAACAAACTTTTTGATGGAAAAAAAAATCTTTTCTGAAAATGTAAGATGCATTTACAGCACACATGTATCTCATGACGAAAGTGGTTCACATTAATAACTCTTCGAAAGTCAAAAGTATTGATATGAAACAATGAATTTCTGAATCAGTAAACAATAGCTTTTTTAAAATTGAATTACTGTTTTTCAATCTAGAAAATGTAAAGTAAAATAATGTTTTCTTTTAAAAGTGATTTCAGTAATGAGTACAGAGTGGTAAGGCCTGATGTTCCCTGCTGATACATTTAGAGGGTTTGTGTATTCATATGAAAGTAAAATTTTTGATAAACACAGGGATTAGGGCTGGTAAAGTCATTAAAAAACACAAAAAGCATTAAATATTTTTTCTCATTTTGTTTTGAAAAATTATATCTAGTTTTTCCAATTTTGATATCATAAACATTCATCATGTTGTGAAATGCCGTGCATAAACTGTTAGTGATAATATAAGAATTTAAAATAATTTTATTTTAAAATTTATAATGTTAGTATAATTAAAATATCTTTTTCTAAGCAGTTATTGAAGAACTTGAAATGCAGTCTCAGCATCATTCATTATCTTAATACTAATAATATGAAAATGAAATAATATTTTTTTCAGTCCTTTTTCAGTTTTATAATGAATTATATTGACCTATCATTTTTTTTGACTGACTCCTAAAAATATCACAATCCTTAAATTATATCATATATTTGAATAAATTGTGTTGTCAAATAATACACTGTTTTTGTTCCTTTCATTTATATAAATAAAATTTTTGTTATGAAAATTCATATTATTGTTATTGTTCTATTTATTACTTGTTTTCATGTTTTATTTTTATTTGATTATGATATTTTATATTAAACAATTATTTTCTCTTACAAATTGCTCAAGTGTTCATGTTCTAAATTTTAGTTAATAAATGAAATTGAAGGTCCTTTGACAGAGAATGTGTTCATCTTGCTTCAAACTCTGGAAAAACATCTAGCTTCTGATATTGATTGGTCTGATTCCAGTGTCTACACAGGAACTTCTGGTAAAAAAAAAATCTAATTAGTCAGTTAATGAAGAAATAATATATCTGCATACATTTGTATTTACTTTTTAAATTATAAAATAAAATTGATGTAAAAAATGTTTGAAATTATGCTTATAATCAGACTTTAAATTAGGGATTCTCATTCTTGGAATTATCTTGACCAACTTCTGTCTATTGTTTTACAAATTTTTATTTTATATTCTGGAAGCAGTTTTGATTTGGAATTTTCTGATGAAATAACACTCTTAATGATAATTCCTCCAAATAGTAATAAAATGTTAACAGCATACACAGGTATAACATTATTTTATGAAAAGTTCTATCATATACCATCAAATATAAAATGTTATTATCTCATGAACCCAATGACTAATCTTTTCTGCAAAATAGATTATAGTACCTCCCCTCTCCAGAAATTTTGTAATTAAGAGTATTATTCTTTTTATGAAAAGTTCATAAGATTAATCTTTTAAAAATAACAAGAATTTATGCGTAATTCTAACATCATGTCATAATATTTATTTTAAATTACTTTTATTTATGATTGATTTGAATTACTCTATTGTGTAGGTATTGCATTATTGTACCTTCGCTTTTTGGATATTAAACTAATTGAAGGGAAAGCAGGAAAGAAAGACTTTTTAAAGGATGCACTGTCTTATGTGGAGCCTGTAATTCCTTACCTTAAAAAGAAGAGATTCTCGTTCCTATGTGGTGTGCCTGGACCTCTGGCCATAGCTTCAGTTCTTTTCCATCGCAAAGGACTACATAAAGAAAGCATAGATCTTGCTAGGAGGTTTTGTTAAATGAATTTTTAATTTATTATTAAGAATTTTTAAATAGTCTGGTTAAATTCACATACTGAAAGCAATATGTAAATTCTTTATTCTTTGAAGATTGGAGAATTTGGAGAGGGATGTGTGCTCTCCTTCAAGTGATTGTCCAGATGAATTGCTGTATGGTAGAGCGGGATTTCTTTTTGCTCTTCTCTTTCTTCAAAAATACCTCCCAGGCCCTGATGAATTTCGAGAGAACACTATCAAAGAAGTAAGTTTAAGTTGGGAAATGGTTTTATCATATATAATGTATTTGTGTCAATGTATTTTTTTCTAAACAGTTACATTGCTCTTTTCTTAAGTTAATATATTTGGAAATAATAATATGAAACATTTGAATTCTTACATCAAGTTTAAACTATAATAATCTTTCTATTCCTTGTAGGATTCATTTACCATACTTTATTTTTTCACCTTTTCTTATCTAGGCATAAGAATGTTGCCGTTTCATCTGTGTTAAAAATTTATGTAAATAATAATAAGAAAAGATAATTAAACTATAGTAATATTTCTTTAAAAAGAAAAAAAATTATTTAATTTACTATCAGCTTAATAAAATTTGCATCAGTAAACATAAAGAATATTATCAGCTTTAAAATAAAAATATATTGTGCATTATAATCTTACATTTCTTTTGAACTTACATTTCTTTTGAACTTAAAAGACTTGCTTAGACTTTATAATTCATAATGCTTAAAGCTAGCATTTAAAGCTTATTGCTTTAGGAACCGAAGATAATTTTGTAATTTTTGTGATAAATTTTAATACAGAAAAAAAAAAACCCTATAAAATACTGTTATTATTATTTTTCTTTCTTGAAAAAAATATATATTTATAATGTTGTGCTGTAAGGACTATGTTAAAAAATAATAACTCTTTTTGAAGAACAATTATAAATTACATATAACTTGAACTTGAAAGAAGTGGGAGATAGGGATTTATAGCACCAATGGCTGTTATCCTCTGTTTCTAAATGAAGAGAGCAAAAACATTATATCATTAAACACTAGAGTGCACACAAACACAAAACCAAATTGAAGTTTCAGTTAGTTGACAGTTACATAGGGGTTCTGCTGCTGCAATTTAGTGCATATTCAAGATTTTACAATTCTTGTGAAAATATGAGGTACAAAATGCCGGAGAATTCCTGCAGCATGGAATGGTGATAAAGGAAAGAGACTCAAAGAGGCTTCAACAGAGTTCTGTCAATAAAATTAATAGATATTGAAATGCTACAATTCTTGAAGAGAAACTAGTAGATTGCTTTCGTTTGCAGTTATTTTACTCAAAACATTTCTGAGGGAGATGTCTATTTAACTACAGAAGCATCCACAACTTGTCTCGATAATATATGTACTTTTTGTACAAGAGGATTATGTATTCAATGTCTTAATGCTATCCCATTCATGGTAAAGGAGATCATTTTGGAGATTTAAATGCTTGACCAGTCCTTGTATTATAGTAGTTTTGCTAATTAGTTTGACCAAAACAACATCTTCCCTCTTATTTTCGGACCAAGAAGATAGTGCTTCAATGCTAGGGATGTCTCCTAAGGAGATGATATTTGCTATTACTATAATTATTGATTGGGATCTGATTCAATGCTTTCTTCAGGCTCAAAATTACTCAAGGTGTAATTTCTGTAACTTTTTTGATCAAGTGATCTGCAAGCTCATTTACGGTATTGTGGCTGTCACACTTGTGAGGGTCGATCCAAATGAGGCTCATCATTAATGGTTTTCCCAACCCCTTCTAAAACGCTTGAACCAGTTGTAAACACATTTTCTGTTCTCAAAGTCTGTTCCATACTCCTGCATCAACATGTGTGTGTTTCTGTGGCTGTTTTTTCCAAGTTTGTGACAGAATTCCATGTTAATCCATTGCTCCATTTCAATTTGACTTGAGTTTTCTCCCACACACACTGTTCAACTGGCCGTAGCAAACTAATATGTGTCGCTTTATTGCACTACTTATTATGTGACGTCTCTTCATAGGTCTCTCCCTGCACATAAGTGAGTGCATTTTTCATTCACATTGCTTTTGAGACATCCATTCATACACTGAACATTTTAGATGTACATGAATTAATTATGGTGAATTTAGTATACTGTGATTGTACTTCATCTGTCAAAAGTCCCAAGTTAAAATTTTCTCTAAGATTGCTGGAGATTATTCTTCGGTACATGTTAGCAGGAATGCCAATAAGACCACCATACAATCTATTTTGTTTGTAAACTAGAAAATCTTTTGTTTGGAACAGAAAAAGTTTGTTTTGGAAAAAAATGTCTCTGAAAAACCCAAAATGGGGAGGTAGAAAGAGGAGAAATTTAAAGCCAGAGTTTTTTCCTTTTAATTCCCCTGCAATTCCCTTTACAAAAAGGCTATAAAATGGGCAGCTAAAATGATTATTGGAAACTGGTCTCATCTTAAGACTTTAAAAAAGACAAAAAGGAAAAGGATTCAGAAAACTGCGAGGTTTCTTAGTTCAAACCCAAATTTTGAAAAGAAGGATAAGCAATTCCATCATTCTGTAAAACAAAAAGTAAAAATACGAGAAGCCACAACCTTTTTTTTTTTTTACTCCCAGGGGATTTGTTTGATTCACTTTGATTAAACATGGCAAATTTTTACAATAATTTTTCTACAATTTTTTGAAAGATTTCAATTGGCAAATTTGTTTGCTGTTCTATCTTCCCATAATATTTTTGACTATAGTTTCAATTTTTTGGTTTACTGTATCCTTAACTTTACTCAATGATATATTTATTTTGACTGCATGGGAATGACTTGCTTTTGGGGATTATTGAAATAGGCGTCTGGTCTCTCCAGTCGTTAGGTGGTTTCAAAATCTAAATTCCAGCATTTGCCACTTTCTGATGTAATGGCCACAAGATTTCGATGTCGCTGGGTGCAACATCAAAATTCAGAATGGCAATTAATACACTTTTCAGGACTATGACACTGGCCATCATGTGTTACATCACATAGAAGACATGTTTTTACTACAAATTCTTGTTGGATGCAAGAAACTCTAACATTTCAGGCGTTGTCTAGGTTTATTGATAAATTTTCGGTCTTTTTCTCTTATAAACCAAATGTTAATAGATTCTGTTATTGCAGTGCTGAGTATTGTCACGAGGACAGAAGAGGAGTCTCGAATCAAGTTGGGTTTAATGAATTTTCTAATTTAAATTATTTCATGTCAATTCCTCTACCTGTTCTTTAAGAGATGTTTGAGTAGATATGTCAAATAACAAGAATCTATCTGTCACATTTTCTCAAATGATCCTGTTCTAAACTGGGATGTCCAGAATTTTTTTCAAGTTTAAGCTTTGCTTCCTTACTTTGTTTTGTGAATTTCCTATTTAAAATATTGTTGTGTCGATTTATATGCTATTTAATGTAGGCTTGAAGGAGATACAGATTTAAATTAGGGATTTTGGCTGAAACATCTTTGTTACCTTGTATTATGTTTATATCTTCATATTGCCATCAGCCAATTCAAAGAATAATTTGATTAGGGGATTTGCCTTTTTTAAAGAAGTTAATATTAGAATTTGGATGCATTTTAATGTTTGTTATATCCTGCATTATTGTAGTGCCATTGTCAAGTGAATAATCCAACATAGTAAATTTTGAGATATACAGTTTGCAGACTTTTCAGCTCTTGAATAAATATATTTAAAAAATTAGAGCAGATAATCTTACCTGATGCCTAGAAGCCAAAAACAGAAAGCAAAGAAAAACAAAATTAAATAGAACAACCAAACTTTAAGAGCACACAGTATGTTACACAGCACCAACCAAGTACATGGGTTTTCTGAACCATACAGTTTCCCTCAGTGATTGAAACTTTATAATGATTTTATTAAAATACAGTTCATTCATTATAGAGATACTATAATTTAAAATATAAAATTTAACTTTGTTGAAGAATTGTTTATAATTCTTTATTTATGCTCATTATTCATCTGAGGTCTTAAAAATATGTTTACATTGTTTGTAGATCAACAAGTTTTCTTTTTATATATAAAATGGTTTAAAAATCATAAAATTTTAATATTTGTATCACTGAATAAAGCTAAAGAATAAATAGAAATCATTCTTAAGTAAGATTTTGGTATCCTTGTAATAATTGTATAATTAATTGAACTTTGAAATTGATCATTAAATAGTTACATATGGAAAAAAGATCATTCTAATACAATGATTTAAAATTATAGCATGCATTATTTTTATTTTTCACAGGTAGTAAATGCTATCTTAGCTTCTGGTCAGCGTATGGCCAAGAAATTCAAGAACACACGTAAGATTCCTCTTTATTATGAGTGGCATGAGAAGGCATACCTTGGAGCAGCTCATGGGTTTGCTGGAATTCTTTACATGCTACTTCAAGTAATTAAAATTTTATGTTGTTATTGCTAGAAAGGCATAATATTGAATTGAAATTTGTCATACAAATATTTTAATCATCACATATTAACATGATAAGGCTTTTAAGCTGGATTATTGTCTCTAAATTTTGATATGTGTAATATGTTCATCCAAAATGTTTTACTGAACAGAATATTAAGCCTAAAGCTACCAAATTTGGTTTTTCAAATTCTAACTATGTTATTAAGTATAAAATGAAAATTAGCATTTTTCATTAATAATTTAAAAATATATTAAGAAACTATTTTAGTATTTATTATTTTTTTGAAAAATTATTTTTTTATTTATTTCAATTTTATTTGCATGCATTTTCTCCTACTTTTAGTAAATATTAAGATTTTTTTACTAGAAATTGATATTTTTCAGTATATTCTGAAGTATATATTTTATTGTTTTAGTAATTGCATACATTTACACAATGATTTTTTGACAGTAATAGTAACATTAATTTTTTAATGCACATTATTGTTTTTATTAGTTAAGAGCATATTTTTTAAATAAACATTTGTATTAAACTTTAAACATTATAATATTTTTGTATTACATAAAAAATATTAGATTATTTTATATAAATATTGTCTTAATATTTAATATTGTATTTATCATTTTCATATATACTTTTAACAATATGAATATGTACAAAGCAATAAATTGTATAGCAAAAAATATTATGCGAGATTTGTTGTAAGGCACATAAGTCAACTTTGCTTAGGTTCCTCTTTTTTGGAGAGAAAGGGTCTTTAAATCCTATTTGACTATAAATCGTATTTTTATAACATATTTCTTCTTAATCAATGAAAGATATTTCTCATTATAATGTGTTTTAGTGTTTAAAGAACTAAAGCAATTTCTTTAACTTTTTAAATCTGATTCTTTCATTAATGATTAATTAATTATTAATTCTGATTCTTTTTATTAATGAATAATATCATCTTTTTTAATTTAACATTTTTATTTGTTCTGTAGCTTATAATGATTTGAACATCTTAATCAAATTGAATATACATTTCCTTGGTTTCATAAATAATGTTCATTATATACTGCTGCATTCAATTGAATCCTCTTCATTTGAATAACTTGAATTAATTTTTTCTTCTTTTGAATAATAAATTGAGAACTAAAAATAACTGACCTAATTAATAGGATGTAGTTTTATTTCACTTTGTAGTTAGATTGAGGATGAATAATTTTGCTACTTATTAGATATTGACTAAGAGATGTAAGTGTGAACAAAATTTTAAAAAAAATGTAAACATATTATTTGTAAAGTGAAGATCTTTTATCAAAAGTAATTGGATATAAACTTGTACTTTTATAAGTTCATATTATTGTTTTTCAAAAATATCAGTTTTCCGTAAAGTAGAAAATAATGAATAAAAAAAGAGAACACATCTAGTTCACATTTGTACTCTTAACTAAACCTTACTGATTCTTACCATTGCTGTAATCTGAAGATTATAATTTAATGAGATTTGATAATGACATTTTATTAAAGGAATAATTATCATTATCAAGTATTAAACAATTAGATTCTGTTTAAACAAATTATATATAATACTTTTATTTGTGAATACAATAAAACAATAAAATAATGATGTATGAACACAGAATTCTGTAGAAATCAATGATTTTAATTTGACCCTTAACAGCTAATAAAAGTGAATAAATAATGAAACATTAGTGACAGTACTAGACTCAGATAGTTCAGTTTTGAGGATTGATATCTGAAATGCATTAACAATAATCTGCAAGGAATTTCTAACCTTTATTCTAGTTCATATTGTGATAATATTTCCAATTAATTTGTTTTAAGGCATTCTATTTCTTTCACAATTTGTTTTAACTATTCATTATTTCAGGCAAAACAATACCTTAATCAAGAGCAGTTGGATACTTTGATTAGGCCATCTATTGATTTCGTTGTGAGCCAGCAATATCCTTCAGGGAATTTCCCATCTTCTTTGGGAAGTCCTAGTGACCGTCTTGTACACTGGTGCCATGGAGCACCTGGAGTAGTGCACCTCTTACTTCTTGCTCATGAAGTAAGTTTGATATAAAAACAAATTATGAAAATTTAAGGAAATCTTAAATATTATTTACTTTTTGAAAAATGTTGCTGAATCTCTTATTCTAGTAAATTATTTTGAAATTCTACATCTTAATCTTAAGAATCAAATGAATAATGATTAATGTTTTGATTAGAAAAATTTCAATAATTAAATTGATAATTCATATAGTTTTTTTACTTTTTAATTTCCCTATCTTCAAAAAAGTTTTTGTTTCTTGGCAATAAAATAGGCTTCGATTGTGAATGATTTATTGTTTCTATTATTCATGCAATTAAGAATACTTGAAGCAACAAAAAAGTACAATGAAATGAATAAAGACAATAAAAGTTTCATTCCATAACCTGTATTTATGACTTGATTGATTGACACTGACCTCTTGTATTTTTCTTTGTGGATTAATTAAATTTATGTATCAAATCATTAATATTGTTTCTTATTTAATTCCATTATTTAATTAGATCTTTTTAAAGACCTGTATTAAATTTTTTTCTTAGAATTACAAATATAATTTGAATGTAAAAAATCCAGTGAAATTTAGCAACACTATATTATTTTATTTAAGTCTATATAAAAATAGTTGTTTTAATCTAAAATGTTTAAATTGTTCTGTCTGCCTATTAAATAATAATGATAAAAAAGAAACTAAAATTTTAGAATGAATATTTTATGAATATAAATGTACATTGAACCCATTAGTTAAAATTTTAATATATTTGTGTTTGTTTTATTTTAAATTTTTATAAAAGTTTAAAACTATATTCAAGGATTAAGAGAATATGTCTAAATTCTAATTTTGAACACATTGTAATCCTAATATTCAATCTGAAAGTGGTTACAATAGCATCTTGTCTATAAAATGAGGAGATTATATGTAAACTTGTCATAAATGTGAAATTGATGAATTTAACCACGTTGGAAGAAAGGAAATGAGATTAGAAGTTTGGGAAGTTATTGCATACTGAGATGCAATCCTCATCTTATAACAGTTTGAAAATTTTGATCTGCCCTACGGACCAGATTTTCAAAATAAGAAGCAAATTTCGACTAAATCTGATTTAAAATTTAATTTACAAATCTGAAATTTTTAAAATATTTTACCTGTACTTTTCCTGATAATTATTTTATTTAATAATTTTTACATAGTATATTTATAAGCACTTAATTTATTTCTTTTAATTACTGATTATAGTTTTAGTGTCCTTTGTGATTTTTGGAATTATTTCTTTTTTATCCCCAGACATTTCCTGATGACACCAAATATTTAGAAAGTGCAAAACGGTGCAGTGATGTCATCTGGCAGCGAGGACTTTTAAAGAAGGGCTATGGCATCTGTCATGGAGTTGCTGGCAATGGCTATGCTCAACTTAGACTCTTCCAAATCACCAAAGATGTCAAATATTTATATAGAGCTGTTAAGGTACAGGAATGGGATTTAATATTATTTTTGCAGTTAAAATTAATCTAATTGCAAACAATTTATTAGCAATGTGATTTATAATATTGCTCTGTTAATTTTAAAGAAAGGGAATATCAAGATGTCGACTTTTAATCTCTGTTTCAAAATTCATACATCTGTTTAACTTCTTGCACAATAAATTAATTTGCAGAATCATGTATAGTGATTACTTGGCATATTATTAATACCACAAGAATAAATTTTAATGCAAATTGAAATATTTAAGATTGTTTTGAAATAGTGAGCAATTAACTAATTCAAAAATAAAAATGTTTTATTAAAACGTAAAAATAAATTCTACAAAATAATATATGTTAAAAGAATTGAACCTCATTATTAACTTCAATAAAATACTTGAAAAATAGCATAATCAATAAAGAATATTTATGTGACTTTATTTAATAAATAACTTGAATATTTACTTAATATTTTGAAAGAAATCAGAAGGGAAAAAAAATAATACCCTTTAGCAATGCTTACAAATAAAAAATAATTATATTTTTGTAGGTTTCATGCTGTTTTCCTTATCCTTGAATATAGATAAAACTAGGCATTGAATTTTATCTTGCTATTTGTAAGGTTTTTCAGATAATTAAATTTGCTGCTGAATCCTTTTGATTTAATATGTACTTCAATATTAAATGATTTTTTATGTTTTTATTTCAGTTTGCTGAATGGTGTTTTGATTATGGGAAACATGGATGCCGTACGCCTGATAGACCATTATCTTTATTTGAAGGTGATTGTTATTTTTTTATAGTTAAATTATCATCAGAATTGTTTTTGCTTTTTAAATATAAGGTTATTAATTAGGCTTTTCATGTCCTTGACCTTGTTATCTATTATCTATTACCGTGAGTAGAAATTATTTTAGTCAAATTTCTTCAAACTATGAGAAATAAAATTTACATTTATATTTTAAGGTGTATTTAATTGAATCTTTGGCAATTAAAACATATTTTATGCAGTTATTTTTTTAAAATATACACACATTATTTCTATTGTTTTAAATTAAGCATTATAAAAATATCTCTTAAGTTTTGAAATTTGTTTTTTGTTTCCCATATTTTAAAAAAATGCAATAATTTTTCAAATTCATATTCATTATTTATTTATAAGTAACTGGTTGTTACAATTTCCAGTTATCATTGTTATCATACTGGTTGTTATTATTTTCTATTCTTAAATATTTTTTTGATTCATATTTTCAAAATAAATAACTAAGTCAAATATTAATATAAAACAACTTTTCTATTTGTTATTGATATATATTGTTTTCTGATAATAATATTTATGTGATTTCAAAGGTGGAAAGCTTTTAAAAAATATTTTGGATTTCATAAACTTGAGGAAGTTTTGGAAGTTTTTTTATTCTATTGCTGATGTCTTTGGAATATATTTTATGAATATAGATATTTTTACTATATTTATATTTCAAAAATTTATTTTTATCATAATAGTAGTTTTAATGTTCTTTTACCATAATCTCTATTAAAATTAATGGCTTAGATCTTAAGAGTTCGATTTCGGCCCTCTATATGGTAGATTGAGAGATAATGTCCAACTTGCCTTGTGTTAATTTATTTTTAAGAAATGAATTAGACTATTTATTTCATTCTGGAATTTTGATCTTGCAATATTGACAGCATTGAAAAAAAAATCTTCTAAATGTCCTTCTTTTTTTTTCAGGTTTTGCTGGTACTATCTACTACCTATTGGATTTGTTGGATCCTTTACACTCAGCTTTTCCTGCATTCCAGCTTTTCTGAAACATTTGTATATGACATTCGAACAATAAATCTCATATCTCTATTTAGAATGATTTAACATCTTTATCATCTGTGCTCTCAGATTATCGACTTTGTTCTAACAAAACTACTTGTCATATGTCTTCAAAATTAGTCATTATTAAAAACAAATATGCACAATATATGTTGCATATTTGTTTACATAAATTTACTAGTTTCAAATAAATACTTCAGTACTCAATGTCAAATGTAATTAATTTCTTCCAAAAATATTGTGCTGTTTGTGTAGGGTTATTATTTTTTATTTTTTAAATTTAATTTATTAATTGTTATTATTTTAATTTCTGTGTCTCTATAAGGATTTTTTCTACTAAATGGAAGCTTTGAATGTTGAAGTAATCATGATGTTTAAGTTGGATATTTAAAATATTAAGAAAAAACTTTACTTCATCTAAATACTTATAACTTGTGAATTGAAACTTATTCGCATTTTACATACCTAATTTCAAACCTGGAATTATTTGAAATAGGCTTAAGTTAATGCACCTCAATAAAAAATGAAAAATCTCAAGATTTTGTATAACTTGATAAAAATATTTATAGTTGGATTTTTGATTTTTATTTTATCAAGTTTATGATGCTTTAAATTACTTAACTGATGTTCATGAAACTAGAAAATTCAGGTTGGAGAAATGGTGAGTGATAACATGAATTTGAAAATAATGTTTTTGATTTTTTTTTCTCATTTGTCTTGTTAGAAATCGTGTTAATTATATAGGATAAAATTTCTTTCTCAAAATCTTTTTTTTTTTTTTTTTTTTGGCTCAGAGAGATCATGTTAAAATAACCCTTTGGAATGGCCATTTCTGAATGGCATTGGTGGCAATTTTTACAACTTAAATTCAATCAATTTTTATCATGTTCTTGATCTTAGTCTTTTTATTAAGAGAAGAAAAAAGGAAACAAAGAGGGTATGGAATTAATAACAACATCATAAAAATCAAAATTGATTGTGTTTTTCTCAATATGGAGAAAATAATGATCTGGAGTACGAAATACAATGTCGATAATTACAAAATTCATAACAAACTTTCACTGAAACTAAAGCTTTTTGATTTTTGAATAGGTTTCAAGCAGGATTTTCTAATCTTTATTGGTCTACCGAAATCTTGCATCAGTATTTAACAGAAAATGGGTTAGAAAACCAGGTTTTTAATTTGTGGGAAAACACGAACAAAATCATTAACTATTTGTTCAATAGATTTTATACAAAAATTATGTTATTAGATTATGTCATTCCTTTTAATCTACCAAAAAATTGTCTAAAAAATTTACTTTTTTAATTGAAAAATATTAAATTTTTACTCAAAATTATTCTTATTTGGTTTTTTAAATAATTATGTGTTTAAACTACACAAGACTCAGTAGTTATCCCTCCCCCCATTCCCACATTCTTTAGACAAAAAACCAAGATTTGACAGTTAAAATTTTAGAAGTTTAGCATTTCTCATTTAAAATTTTCATTTAGCTGCCTTTCTGGCACAGAGGTAGTGTGTCTTTCTCGTATTCTGGGAGTCCCGATTTGGGCATGGTTTTTCATCTGTGTGATATTTGTGAGATACATGACTGTGCCTTCCAGTAAAAAGAGGCTGCACAAGCAAATGTGGTGAGTGTGTAGCTAAGTCGTACTCTTTGCTCTAGTTGGCGCTACTTCAAAAACAAGAGACGTTCCTTTTGGCTTAAATCGGCTGCTGTTTCAGTGGGGGACTTGTCCATGGCAAGTTTTATAAGCAACAACAACACCAACAAAATTTTCATTTAAGTTAGTTTTGTGCATTTATAATTTCAGTATTATCTTAATGAAATGGTAGACAGAATTTCTTAAAACTGTAATCTATCTCTGATTTAAAGAAAGTATGAAAAGTATAATTTCCCTATTTCTATTTGTACAATCAGTAAGTTTTTCTCATATTTTGTATCTCACAAAAAATATTTTAAGAATTATTAATATATTAATCTGTATATCATTTTAAGTTAAATGAAAAATTCTTTTATTAAAAGTATCAGAAGCACTCATTTAAGGGTCATGACTAAACTTGTGAATTGTAAATCTGTTAATTCATAATCACAAAATATTAAAACGTTTTGTGATCTCTTTTCTGTTGAAATTAGTTAATGTAATTTAATGCATTTATCAGTCATTACTATAAAACCTAAAACAATATTATTATAAAAATTACTCATATTTTTTTAATTGTGAAATTTTCTTCCCTTGGTTATATTTACGATCCTTGCCACTGTCTGAAGCAAATTTCTTAATTTTTTTAATATCATTTTCTAATTATTTAAAAAGAAGGATTTGTTTTTCGTTTTGTTTATGATCTTCTTCAACGCTTTTTCTTAGAGAATGAAATCTTTTATTGTTTAATATATTATTATTTTACTTTTCCACCATCTTAACATATTAGTAATAAAATATTTTTAGATGTTATCTGTACCCCCAGACACAGTGTTGTCAGCAACCATCCATTACATACTGTCACTATTTGAATAATACAGAAATTTTTGCATTTATAATTATATGGAAAAATTAAAAAAATAATTGTAAATAAATATGTATTAAGTTTCTGATGAAACAACATATGAATCATTTAAATTTTAATTTATTCATATAAATTATTTCTTAATATATATTTATATTTTTAATGTAAAAAATAATTTAATTTTTCATTTTTCAGTTGCAGTTATAAATGAAAAAATTATCTATCTATAATTAAGTATTATCTATCTAAAATTGAAAATTCTACGCGTTTGCTCTTAAGTAAATACTATTGTGATACTATCGTTCATCTCCCCCTCTCTCTCTTTGGAATCTAATATGTGGAAATCAAAAAGTAGTTGTAATAATATTTGAAAATATGATTATAGCGTAACTATTCATTTATAATAAGAACAAAAACCATATTATGTTAAACTTACCCTTTGTTGTTATAAACTGAGGACAAGTTATAACAAATATGAAAATGTTGCATGAGAAATATACTTAAAGGTATTTTCTCTCTTATTATTTCTTTCTTAATTAAAGATTTGAGAAAATAATGATATTAGATATTTGATAATATGAATGATAATAAATATTTTATAATTATTTTCATTTGGCATAGTGATAACAAATAAAATCAACAATGGTGTACAGTAAAATAAAGATGACATTTTATAAACAATCCATATAAAAGTTTGCATCAGGATTATAGTTAATGCAAACAAACCATAGAAAGTTTCCTATTGAACATATCTTGTACTCACATTTTAAAACTGAACTATTTTAACCCATTTTCCTTCAGAAAAAATGCTGGCTGCTTAGCATCTGATTTGCAGCTTCAGGGCCAAACTGTTCTGATTCGAAACCCAATAACACCAAAAAACTGCAATGTAAGTCAGTCTATTGTATTCTAATTCTCAAAACCAAATAGGCCCTCCTCCCCAGCCACAGCTCACTTGATGCGGTAGTTTCGTGAGATCATGCAAGCTCAGGCGCTGTCCTCATCCTTTGACCACTGTCTACAATTATGAATTCTGGTTTAACATAACCATAATATTGCTAGGAAATTGAATATTAAAATGAATATAATATAACGTAATATATCGTTAGCGATGATGTTTGCATCTCCACAAACTAAGTAAACCTTTTTTTCCCCTTGTTTTTCCAGATTCTCAATGCAAGTTTAGAATTCACATTTTCTTTTTTTTCCTCTATTTTCTCTTTTTCCCTTATATGCAATCCTCTCCTCCTTTCTTTTCTCTTTTTCTTTTATTTCATATTAATTACGGCGTCCGTGTTATTTTTCATATTAAGCAGCTAGGAAGAGAATATTTATTTATTTATTTATTTATTCTGAAAGCTCTTATTAAACTTTGTATGGGGAATTCTTATGGAAAAAATCTGACCTTTGAGGTTGCATGTTAATACTTAAAGCAGAAAGTCTTAACAGCATGAAGCAAACATTAATCAAAATAAGTCTCGCGGGAACCTAATAATACAATATGCATCTTTGCATACGTTTGGATAATTTATTAAATTATTAAAAAAATTATTGCGATTAACAACAACAAAAAAATATTTTCTAAAACTTAATATATAGATAAAATAAATAAATATTTTTCGAATGATTAGCTATCTCATCCTCAATCAAAATTTACTTTTTTTTTTAAATTTTGAAATAGATAACCTCTCTCACTATCCATTTCGACTATGTACTGTTTTTGCTGACGTAATGGGATCCGTCGTAAAAAGCATGTTAATTTTTCATGTTAGCGTTAGCATAATCATGTTTATTTCTGATTAAGAATTTTAAAAATCACTGTTTACAATTGACCCCAGTCTTCCGTATTTCGTTTTTCATTGTATAAAATTCTTCCTTCATGGAATACGTGATTTTATAATTTACTCATACTTAAATGAAATAATTCTTTTAGATGAAACAGTTGGATGGATTTCATTTACTCTTAAACATTTACACATTAGTAAATTAACATTTTGAAACTGACACCCTATTTTGAATATTTCTTCTGAAGGAATTATTTATAGCAAATAATATTTAATTTTAATAAAAAATCCTTTGGAATACTAGCCTTTGAGTTTACATTGATTTTGTGATCAAAGAATCATAGTTCGATTTTTAATTATTCGGTAAATGAGCTATGTACATGAACCTACTGCATGTTTAATTTATTTAAATATCAAACGTGTCACATTGATGTTAAGCAGAAGTTTGGAGAGCTGTGTATATTAATTAAACTTATCGTTTTATCGCATTTTAGATCTCAATATTATTCAAACCTATCGTTTGATTAATGTTATGATTGATATTATCATAATAAGATCTAAAATAGTTGCTCTTCATTATTTTAGATCTCAATACAAATTATTCAAAATTTCTTAGCTATATCCAAATAGATCATCCTAAATTATTTAAGAAAAGCGTTAACTAGTTAATTAATCGATTCATGATGTCATAAAACTTATATGTTTATAAATTATTTTTCTTTGTATAATGCTTCGTAAGTGCAAACATTAAGAAAATCCCTTATGTACTAGAAAGTAATCGTCTTCTTAAGGAATAATTTTTTGAAAACTTTTATTTTAGTAAGACAGTTTCTTAAAAATCTTAACTTTCTTTGCATTTTATTTTTTTAAAAAAATAATTTTCTATTATTTGTATTGAGATTGATTTTATTTTTTCGTGTTTTATTTCTTGAGTTTTAGTTAATAGCCTACTTAATTTTAATTTTTTTCTCTCTTTAAAATAGGATCTTATGTCGGTAATTTTCAGTATTGCTATTTTAGAAATTTATCCATTTTTATCGACAGTAAAATGATTTTTTTTCAGAATTTATAAATATTATATTAAGTACAAGAAATGCTTAATTAATATTGTAAATTGTGTTCTAAAGTTTCGGTTGCCTCCGAATAAAATATCATTCCGTATTTCACCAAATATATTTATATATTTATGACTTTTTATTTATTGTGGTTGTGTTTAAGGCGACATGGGACCTTTAAATGACTTTTTGCAATTTTCACTTTAGTAATTTGAAATTTTACAGGCATTAAGAGTTACATCATAGGAGATGGCACCCGACATTTTAAAGCATTATATTAATTTATTTATGAGTTAGGTCGGTTAATATAATATAATATTAGCGTTAAATAATGTAAAAGAAAAATGTTCCAGACGCTCCAAATTTGTTCGAAAACACTCCAGTTTTTATTATTACTCTCTCTAACTCTTCTGAAATAACAGTTGGAATTAATCTTGAAGTGCGAAATATCAAAATTAACCAAAATATTAAAACTACTGATTTTTTAAAATAGTTTAAGTAGTTTTTTATTATTACATTGGTTAATTTTAATATTTTGTACTCAGACTTCAAGATTAATCCCAACTTTTGTTTCAAAAAGGTGAGAGTAAGTAATAATAATAATGGGAGTGCTTTAGAACAAATTTGGAGCGCCTGGAACATTTTTCTTTAGCGTTATTTATCGTTAATATTATATTATATTAAGCCCCCTAACTCATAAATAAATTAATATACTGCTTTAAAATTTTGAGCGTCATCTCCAATTGTGTTGCTCTTAATGCCTGTAAAATTTCAAATTGCTAAGGTGAAAATTGCAAAAAGTCATTTTAAAGGTCACTGGTCGCCTTAATCTAAGAAATAATTTCAATTGATAATATTTGTTTTAAATATATAGCATTGAGTGCAATTATTAAATCAACATGATTATTACCATAAAAGATATATATGTATTATTGTATGCTTTAATAATGGCTTATTATCTCCTACTTCTAGTTTATTGTTAGATATACAATTTTTAAAATGTAAGTAATGAGGCATGACAGTCATGTAAAATTCAGGTTTCATGTATCTATAAAAATATTTTCTTAATTTCTGGCTGAATCTATTGTCTACTTATTTTTTAGAATTAAAATGATGAGAAAAAATAAGTAATTAAATATTCAATTTAATTTTTTACATGTTTTGAAATAAATGAAATATTTAAAAACTGCCAGGCTTTTGGGTAGTTAAAAATATTTTTTTAACCTGATTATGTTTCCAAGATGTTTGTGTATAGGTATTTGTATATTCTCAAGTAAATACTTAAAGATTAGAAATTTTAAGTTTTACTCAAAATTTTGTAATTCTATTCGGCAATTTAAAATAAAATTCATTATTTTTATTAATAATTATTGCTTGTTCTTTTTCTATCTTTATTTTCCCCTTTTGGGTGTATGTGTGCCTGTATATAAAAATGCTTACTAAATTTTTGTAATTTTCATTAGTTTGATATTTTTAATTTCATTTTGAACTAATCTAGTAACTAAATATCTTATGATGTTATATTGTCAAATCAAATTTTTCAAGAAAGTTTTCTAATCGATACCTTTTATAATTTATTATTCTTCATAATAACTTGTAAAATCTTGACCTTTTTTACATATATATAAACTTCGAATTTCGTATAAGATGGTTTGAAGGAGATAAAGCTTATTGAGTTCGTTATATCGAATAAAAAGTGTAAGCATCATAAGACATATTTTTATTTATTTGAAAGCAGAGTTAATATGATGAAGCATTTTCCACAATATTTACTCATCTGTCGTTTTCATTACAACCAATTGAATGCCTGGCGCGATGACGTGCGCTTGGGCAGTAAAAGCTGTTCATGCGCAATACGAATAATTTCTATTGGTGAAGAAATTCTATTTTGCTTAGCCTTGTATCTGTTAAAGAATCAGCTTCTTATGGACCATTAAAATACAAAAACAGAATTATTCCTTTTGTTCTTTTGCTGATAATATTTCAATATTAAATTTTGCAATTTGTATGGGGGGGGGGGACGGGAATTTGATTTAAAAATTCGTCAATTTTCCTCATTTTGCTTCCAATAAGAGTGTTAAACTATTCTGCATAATTAAACTATTTATTTGATATCTTTGTTTGAATTACTTGCACTGTAGAATATGGGAAATATTCTTATTGTTCAAAGTATTTTAATATTTAACAACTGTAGTGGAATAAAAAACTGTCTGAAATTTATCTTAGATGTACTAGTTAGAAGTAATATAAAATATTCATCTGATTGAAAAATAATATTTAGAATAGATTCTTTATGCCAAATTTATTAAAAACATTTGTATTTAAATATCTCTGGTCTTAGCAATTTCATGTTCTCTAGATACTTCCTTGCATCAAAAACGTATTAATTACCATATCGAAAAAGAATCTTAGAAGCAAATGCAACTTATGAGATTTTTGAAGTGTGCGGGCGATCGCACAAGTGCAGCTTTTCCTTCCCCTATCTTTTTGTCGTCGGATTACGTAATACAAAATTGGACCAATCCGGCTTCGTTCAGCGCGCAGTAATACATTTGCTATGCGAGTGACGATCCATGTTTTTCAGTGACGAAGTCTCTTGACGTGGCTGCTACGTTTCTGCCAATTTATCCAGTCCGGTGGCCGCAAAGTTTGTGACGAGAAATACGTAACTGGTAAGTACCTCAGCTGCTCAGCAATAATAACAATCACACATGGCCACCAGCGTGCAACGGCTCATTTATTAATTCACTTTTTTAATTGAAATTTAGGCCTATTAAAAGCCCTAGGTTTGTGAAATGTTGTGTGGCCTTGAGTGGACTACTAAAAGGCTTAGGATAAATGGAATACTTGTGGAAGGGTGGGCTTTACTCAAAACAGATGTGCACTTCATTAAGCCGCAATTTTGATAGCTTGTTTAAAAATGTAAATGGTTTTGAAATAAAATGTTAATCCTTATTGATTTTGTGCCGGCAAATTTCAAATAATACATCGGTAGATTATTATTGTAGTAAAATGGTGTGAACTTACAATTTTTAAATATGACTTTTCCAAAAGAATTGTTTAATTGGTAAGTACCACCGATGAGTAATCACATTCACATGATTTTTATCAAACTCATTTTTCTGCTTTTGAATTGTATCAAAATTTTAACTAAATATTTTTGAAAATAAAATTGCATACCGCATGGTTAGGCTAAATGTTTTTGTAAATGCCGATGCTTTCCGAAGGCGTGACTGCTGCACTTAAGCCTGATGTATTCATATTAACATGCTTTGGTAAATACCAGTGGGTTATGAATTTAAATTTTTTCGCATTTATCCTTTTAACATAGGAATATCGTGTGCTAAATTAAAGTTTAAACGAAGTGGTATTTTATAAGGATTTCGAATAATATGTGATTTTAAATTTTGAGTTTAATTCAAAAACCATGTGCAAAGAAAAAGGTTATGCTAGGAAAGAAGATTAGATTTTCTTTACATAAAATCAATCACTGTTTACTTTTAATTAATTAATATTATTATAAAAGATATCAAAGATCAAATAATTATTTAAACTGAACTATCATTAATGTTTTATTTCTTTCATACTAGATTTTCACTTTCTTTATCAAAAATAAAGATTCAGTAAAAATTTATGACTTTCATAAAATATTATTAAAATACATTTGAATATTTAAAGTTTATATATTAAATATAATTCATTATTTCCCTAGTTTTACATTATATATATATCTGTTTATGAGATGATATAATTATTTATATACCTTTTGTATTAATATGGTTCATACCTAACTATGAAGTATCCAAGCAAAAAATTAATTTTTATGCATTGCTAATCACACTGCTGCTTTTGTGTAATGAATTTGTCTTTTTTAAGTTTTGATATTAATGATTAATTTTCAGTTGACTATGAATTTAGTTACATCCCAACCTATTTTTCTCCTTTGAATCATAACTCTTTTTATTTTAATGAGTTCAACTCTGTTTTTATTTTTCATTTTAATTATGTTTCTTTGCCAAAGGAACTTTTAATTGGATTTGTCGAATTTTCTGTATTTAGAAATTCAGACATACTAGATTTTTTCATTTTATTGAAAATTAAATCCTTTTAATATGAAATAAAAAAAAAACTATTTCGTAAACTGAAGGGAATAAAATTATTTAAGATTTTGAGAGTTTTGGAGTTTATAATTTAATTTCATGATCCTTACATGTTTATTTATATAAGTTTTTGGGAAATGATTATCAAATATATATGCATTTTCCTTATTAAACAATTTTAAATCTGTTTTAGAATAGTAATTAGTAGAAATGATGAATTCTTAAATTTTTTAAAAACATATCAAATGAATCTTTGAAATTTTAAGTGCATTAATGCATATATATAAAATTAAGGAAGGAATGAAGGTGTGTTCTGCGGTGTATGCTGTATAAAATTAAATTTAGAATATGATATATTACAAAAACCTCTTTATTATATTAAGAATTTATTTTTTGTGAAAATAGAATTAAGTTTAAAAATGTAAATATGAATTCCATTTTATTTCAGTAGACCACGATCTTTGAATATTTGAAAAACAATTCCTTTAATGATGACTTCTAATATATTTGTTTACATCACTGGAAAATAGGCTTACACTGTTTGGTTAGAAATAAAGCTTAAATTTTTATATATAAACTTTAAAAAAGGCCACTAATGTATTAAAAAATGGTATTTAAAAATCTTGAGTGATCAAAATAAAAGATGTAGAAATGCGAGATACAGATTGAAATTGTATTCACAATATAATTTGAAATTTTAATTTTTTTCTTTCTTTATGTATTTATTGTGGTTTAATCTTCCCTTTTGTACTATTTCATGTTCTTATTTTTTTTACAATTTCTTTTTCTTTCCTGCTAGATTTATTTTTTTTGGTGTCGTTAAAGGCATTTTAAGTTGATTCTTTATAGGAAGACTCTATTTCTATAATTTTTATGGCACAATTTTTGGAATGGGGAGGGACAAACTTTGCACAAAACTATCTGCATATAATGCTTTGCTTGTGTTATCATAATGTAATAAATGAAGCATGATTGGATTTTTACAGTTTTGGATGTCTTGTAAGAAGAGTATAAATCTTTAGTGAGATCATAAATTTCTAAATTGTTTCATCTGTTTGGTATGCCTTACTCAGTTTTGTTTGATCTGGAAGTTAAGAACTTCAAGCATTCTACAAGGCATCTTTTAAATTGGCCAGAGTTGAAAATACTGAAAACAGATCGAAATTTTCATTTCCTTGTAACTTCTTTACTATTGAAGTCCAAAACTTGAATCAAACTATACAAATTATTGATATTCTCTTTAAGATAAACATCTTTTTTTCTAAAATTTTTCCTGGTGGCTGTATTTGCTAGGAATAGATTGAAAATAAATTTTTATCCACTAGCTTCGATTATTTTTAACACAATCAGTATTACCTTTAAAAGCTTTGTGTATATTAGCTCTTTTAATATATTTGGTTTTTCATTTATTTAAATGTTGAACTGTGTGGTATTGATAAAGTTATCTGTGGTTGCTGCAATATGCAGTAGTTCATAGTTTTTGTCTGATGCTCGAAGGGGATGAAAAATGTTAACTTAGATTATAAGGAATCAAACTTTTCCTTCCACTTTACTGAGAGGAATTTTTTTTGGTCATATTTTCTAATCTCAACTTATCATAGGAAATTGAAATTGATGTTTCATTGAATAGTTTTATTGATTATTCTTTGAAAAAGATCTAATTGATTGTATATAATAAACCTGAGTTTTACTTTATCATTAGAAAATATTTTAAGCATTTATACATTGTGATCAACGTATTTATGCTTTAAATGTTGTAGAATGGATTAAACTTAATTCTAATAATATTTTTTTAATTTTTTCCATTGTAAGCATAATTTGTTGGGTAAACTGTGAAGGGGGAAGGTAGAATTTTTTACACATATTCTACCTTCCCCCTTTTTTTTTTCTTCGAAAGTACAATATTTGATTAGTAAAATTGTTTTGCTTTAAATTAAAGCTTGAAATTAGTTTAAATTTTATTGTTATGTAACAATAATGAATTAATGCATGAATATTAAAAGTTTTAACATCATGTTAAAAATACTATGTTAAGATTTAAAAAAAAAATTTTCTTGCTTTAAAAAAACAAAGAGGAAAATCGATAGAAACACTTTCCAATAGGCATTTTAAAAATGTATTTCATTTCCATCACGACAATTGTTTTAATTTCACTTAAAAATAAATCAGAAAGAAAAAAAATTCAAAATGACAGTTTAATTTCAAATTGTGTTCAATGAGTGAAATATTCCAAGTTAATTTTTGTTTTTAAGTTTGTCTAATTAGTCATTAAATACCAAATCAAAAAGAAACAATAGAATGTAATTAAATTAATTCTGGATATTAAATATAACCTACCCTCAAAGGAAGATAAGTTGTATTTAACTTGTATTAATCAGTTAATTTCTGGAAGCATAAACTATTGCATTATCATTAAGAACTTACAATTGTATAAGATTTCGTATCAGTAGCCAATTAGGAAGTCAGTTATTTGATTATAAAATTCCATTTTACAAGCATGAAACAAAGTGATTAAAAATTGTAAAAGGTGATATAATATATAAAATGAATTTTTTTTTCTTGTCTATTCAGAATTTTTATTTCGTCTTTTTTTTTTTTTTTTTTTTTTCCCCCTTTTTTTCTTTCTTGATAAACGGAATTGATTTTAAAAGCATCGGTACTCATAATTTTTTTTAATTAACCAATAGTTTTGCATTACTAAATGATTATCTAACAAATATGCTTATCTTGATAACTGTAATGAAATATTTTGTGTTTTAATCAATTAACGTTTTGAGTGAATTTGGATGATCAATAGTTTTTACATGACTGTAAATACCGAAAATAACTTATCTTTCGGCAATTATTCTTATCTTGATTTGCTAAAAGGAAAAGTTTCTTTAATTTTCTTCTCCCCCCCCCACTAATATGTTAAGATAATCATTTATTCCAAATGCTGAATAACTTAATTTCATCGATTAAAGTTTATAAATATAAATTAATAATTTATGTTTAAAATTTTGTGGAAACCTTATCTTTGCTGTACGGTAAGCTTGCATTTCAGCCGGAGCTAATTATGAAAATGACGATTTTCTGTGACTGTTTCGAATGTTATCTTTCTTTTCTTCAGAATAGTTTAAATTATTTTGATTGGAATGTAAATTGAAAGTAATTATTCCTTCATAGGAAACACCTGAAATCTTTTTTAAAAAATCTGATTTAAAGCCTGAATTTCGAAATTCCTAGTTCATTCTAAGTTTATAATCTATTTCGTGAGTGATTGCTGTGAATCATTCCATGCCATGAACTTCATTAATTCAAAGGTACTATATTGTTTACGAATTCTGAGTATCGCTCTTTGGCAGTTGGTTTTATTTGGAATGGGGAATGCAAATGGAACAATCTAATGAGTTTTCTTTTCGTGTTCTTAATGCTCCAATGATATTAAAAACGATTTTTTTTTCATCGCAATGGCAGAATTTACTGATGATTTTTGTAAGATGGCTTAATACAAAAGTTCAATAAAAACAACTCTCTCCCGTTTTTTGTGGCGCCATTTTGCTTGTCATTTTATAAATTTTGAAGGTGTACTAAAATATTTTAATGAGTTCGTCGAAACTTTGGATTAATGTAATTGATGTGTTAAACAAATGAAAATTTATATTTGAAATTGTGTTTTACAATAAAAGAATTCAGTTAACATTAAAAAAAGTATTATTAATATTTTGGAAAATACATTGTAAACAAAATGGTGTTGTGTAAAATACTTATGCTTTATTAAACATCTCAAAAAAAGAAAGAAACACGAGATTAAAATATAAAATTGTGTGGATTCAACAATGGATATTAAAATAATCTTATATTCTATATTAAGTTGTTATTGTTAGGAGAAAATTCTGAAAGAATGACTGAATAAGTCTAAAGATTTCTTCTTTACGAGACCTTGAAATGCTGATAAAAAGGAACGAGGAAAATTCACCGAAAAACTGGCAAGTTAGCTTTAAAATCATGACCAAGCTATATTCATCAATATCAAATGCCATCCTATTCAGGAACATTATTTGAATGCGTTTTAAACACAAAAGCAAATTAAGTAGGGTGTTAATAAGAGACTAAAACTTTGTTTATTTTCCCCCTTTATTCAAAACCTAGAAGTAGATGGTTATTTTTACTCTAGATTCCTTACGTTTGCAAAATTATCGCAATTTAATCATTATATTGTCATAATGGAAAGAGAGAGAAAAAAAGATAAGAATGAATGCTGTGCGTATTTCAAAGTATCATGTCAGAGCATCATTTTTTGTACGGCCTAACACCACGTGCTCGTGCAAGTTAAATTATATATATATATTCATTTTAATGGTTTCATTGAATGAGTCTCTTTAGTATGGCAAACGATCCAAAAAAAACTTTATTTCGCATTTTTTGATTAAAAAAATATCTCATTTCCTATTTATTTCATTTCATATAATCACGTGTTCTAAATGACATTTTTCTAGGTTTTATTTGCTGGAGTCATTAACTTATTTTTTTAAAAGTCAGAGCTTTTGTAAATGCAATGACACCTCGTTATTAAAACTGGTTTTTTGAGATACTCGTGCAGATAATGAAATTTTTATTTTTCGCGTACGGATTTTTTTTGACGGCAGAAACTTCATCCCAAAAGCATCGTGTTCTAACATGATAAAAATGCGTCTTGTGATGTCACAAAAATTTTAACGTATGTGACAAACGTTTATTATAATCATTTGGCATTTTAAAACCAGTTGGACTAGTCTTTCCGAAACTTTCTCGCGTACTTTCTAATTAAGATGTTATCCTAGAGAACGTTTTGCATGGCATTGGCGTACAATATTTACGAAATATAACCTTTTGCATGAATTTTGCATTTTTACTATTACGTATTGTGTGTCCTTGGTGAGTAATCCCTGGCTGGCAGTTAATAGTATCTAAAAATCGAATTTAGTAGCGTTTTCCCAATCATTTGAAACGAAAATCTGACATAAAACTACATTTGTAATAACCAAATCCCATATCAAATTGGTTATATTTAAACCATTACGTTTGTAACTTTTTGCTTTTACATGTTTCTGAGAATGCAGATGGTCACCTTGTTGGATTTTTAAATTTTTTAGATGTCTTCACTTTAGATATTAAATTTATGTGCCAAATTTTATCTATCCATTTCTCTTCATTTTGTAGTTACTGTGTTCATTTATATTCAACAGCAGGATGGACGGATTTCCTTTTAACGGATTTTACTCAGAATTTAATTGAAACCTACAAATTTTGGGGTAAATACCATATATTAAATTTCAACCCTCTAACCCAAAGCGTTTTTTAATTATCTTCGTTACAGACAGATGGACATTCTCCAAAAATCTCTTCTTCGAACTCAGTCGAGCCTGAAGCGTGTAAATTCGTCAAAATCTCGATTTCGAATTTTTTGACGGGTTACAATATTTTCTTTGCATTTCGTATATGAGAAGTAAAAATAACAGAAAAATACTTGATATTTCGAAAGAATCTTTTTAAATCGAAAATAATAATAATAAAGTTTAATATCTGCGCTATATATTGTCCGACCTTCAGCAATTTAATTTTGTCTTAAGGGTTCCTCAGACCTTTTGTAATTTTACTTGCATTTATACAAACCCGTAAAAAAAGTGTATAAATAGTTCTGCATTTTATACATTAAGTGAGAAGAGGTGCATTTCGAATTAACACTAAACAAGGGGGGGGAAACATGAATAACTACTAATAAATTTTGAATATAATAAATTATCAAAAATTTAGCAGTTACATTTGCTAGATATCATCGAATTTAATGAAATGCTTCAAGTCGATTATTATCTCAATTTCAAAGATCTTTTGTATGATTCCAAGGATGAAAATATTATGGTTGAGCCTAGAATGAAAAACCCTGCCTTGTACGCTTTTTATCGATTTGTTTTGTTTCCTTATTAAACTCTATTGAAGCTGTTTTTCCTTGTCTGAATTTAGAAACTTGTCATTAATTAAGCACTCAGGCTGTTGCCAATTTTTGTAAGTAAACAAGTGTTAAGAGCAATTAATAGGTGAACTGTCGAAGTTTTCGTATTCTTTCATTTAACCTTTCATATTTGTAATCGAAAAAAGAAAAAAAAAAAGTCCTAAAAAGGAAACATTACATAAAAGGTCTGAATAATTTTTTTCCTTCCTTCTAATTCAGTTGCGTTTTGCCTTGATGAACTACACTTAACCTTTTTTTCACAGGAAATTGGCAAATAATCATGAAGTGATCAACGGGGAAATGCTGTTAGTAATAAACTGTGTTTTCCCTGTTTTTCAATACTTTGGAGAGTTGTCGGTGTTTTTAATGTATCAACTTGAGAGAAAGGGGGGGGGATAATTTTGCCTTCATTAAAAGATTTAACTATGAAAAGAACGGTTATATAAAATATTTAAAATTGAAAAATTCTGTAATTTTAAAGTATTAATGTTGAAGATTATTAATTTGTTGACTGATATATTTACAAATAAAGTCCCATTTGAAAGTAGACTGACTGTTCACGAGCTTCTCAAAATATTGTCTTTGTAGTTGATGTAAAAAGAAAGTGACGCATGACAGCTGAAAAAATAGCAGGTGTAATCTTTGTTATTATAGTCGTAGACCTCTTTGTCTAGCTGCAAATAGTTCTTTTATCAAGGCGTATTTAGTTTTCTTTCTTTTTTTTTTTTTTCTCCTCTTTAATTCTCATAAATTGTCTTTTCTCTCTTTTTTTTTAATTTCGTGTAGTACGAATTAAATTGTTCTTATCGATTTGGTATTCTTTCTGGCTTAGTTCAGATAGATTCGCGTCTTATTTGTTTCTTTTGATTGAGTAAAACAAGGACTATTTAGAACAGGGTTTTGAGTCGTGATTAGAAAACTGAACCCTTTTCTCACTTCTGAAAACTGAACTTTTCAAACTTTTACGCCACACGTACGTGAGGATATAAAAACCCTTAACTCTAGGCACTGAGCGTCTATAAATTGATCTTCAATTACAACTTTTCCATTCTGAAGCTAAGCTTTTATTACCCTTTGCAGAACATGGATAGCTATTTTCACTCGACCGTTTTTCCCGCTGGATTTTATATTTAATTGAACTGTGTCAAATAATATTATCTGATGTTTTAAATCCCTTTTGATATCTGTGGCTCATATTTCATTTACGATATAATTTCTTCAGTTTCATCGTTAGCTTGTTGACAATATGAATGAGATGATCATCTAATTGTAGAATAAGTTATTCTATGAGATTTTTGTGGTTGAAGGCATTCATTGATCTCATGGATTTGAAACCACGTCATTTTTGTATCGTTCCGCAGAAATAGTATAAGCTGTTGGATATTTTGCATGCATTATAATGTGACATTCGAGTGTGAGGTATTGTAATTGTGTATTGCTGGAATTTATTTTCCAAATTTTAAGTTTCAGTTAAATGGTTATCACTTTTTTGTCTTTTCCAGCTACGGTTCTTAGAATTCTATAACATCCGTGCCTATACTCAAAAGATAATAAAGGATCTGGTATTTAATATTAATTAAAAATATTTTCTTCTGCAAGGCGTATTTCTTATCACATAACAACAATGTCTGTTTTGACAATGACAGTCTTTCATATTATCATTTGAAGTCGCATTTTTGAGAACATATTTTTTTTATTTTTTCATTAGCACTTAGATTGCAGTACTTGACTAAAAAGATATAATTCCAATTGCATATAATTTCGTTAATGGTTTGATAAATTTCAATTTGTCAGTGTTTCTTCCTGAAAATAGTTCTTTTACAATCTATATTATGTTCGCCTGTGGCTTACATAATGAAGCTTTAGAAAATTTCAATTTAGACGATCCTCTATAATAATTATTAAAAATCTTCCAAGTTATTAAAAATGGCGATGTCTACGGATCGTATGTTTTATTTATGCGAATTATTTCGTAGAATATTTGTTGCTGTTGGTACTCTTTGTTTTTAAAAAATATTTCATGATAATCTTTTGTCTAGAAAATTTTGTTAGAAATCCAAAGATGAATAATAAAAAAAACATATTAATTAACGGTAATTAAAATATTAATTAAAAATTATTTAGTATTATAGTTTGAATCTTAATTAGAATTTTTTCCTGCATTTTTTATACATATTTTTAAAGAATCTGAAACAAGAAAAATCGCCGTGACTTTTGTGAACCCTAATATTTTTGCTCATACTTTAAGAATCTCTAAATTAAATAAATATATGCCAAGGCAGCTCGTTATCATTTGCTCTAGATCCAAATGATATGGTAAAATTCTTTGTTCTCACGTGCTTGGCTGTTCTTTCAATGCTCAGTTCCCCTGATTAAGAATGAATTTTCAACTGACTGAATTTAACTGACTGCAAATTTATAAATTAATAGATTCACCTGAAATGAAATTGATGGTTAAACAATTTCTCTTATAACTGTTTAAACTCATAAATTATCAAAATTGATATAATCTAAAATTGATATCTCGAGCTTGGGATTTAGTGCTATTAATCTGAGGCTAGAATGCAGCAAGCATAGCATTTCTAATAAATTTTTAATATTTGGTTTCTGTAACATTAATAAATAACTTGTTGAAATTAATCTATACTGAAAAACAGCTTTTCGAATTATTGTATGGTGCTTAGAGATTTCTGTGTTTCTTGGCGCTTTGCTTGCACGTTCCATCTGATAAGGAACAGCTCTTCACAAGTGATAACACATAATTCTCTTTATCGCTAGGAAATGCGATAATCGAAGTGTGTATATGCTATCATCAATTAAGATATGCAAAATTTTGAAATAAACTCGTCGCAGAAAAACAGCTTTTAAAAAGAATAGTTGTGAAAGTGACCCGGTAGTGGGAGGCGCGGAGTGGTCACGTAAATGGGGTCACGACAAGTGACGAAGTGGGAAAACTTTCGCCGTGACGTCACGCGAAAATCACTTTTCCGTTGAAGAAAATGAGATGCGCATGTACCTACCCAAGAAATCGTTTTGGAACTGTTCCAGTTTGAATTCATTGCGAAACGCTATTGACATTCGCTGTGGTTTCTTGGAATGATATTTTCTGGTTGGCTTTTGATTGAATATTGGAGAAATATCAGGAAAGAAATGAAACATAATTTTAATGCTTTTAAAATTCATTTAATTATAAAATGTTCCCGCATTTTTCAATTGCAATTACGCCATTGAAATATCATTTAAAACTGAAAATGTTTTTATATTCTTTGTTTGTTAACTTCTTGCTTTAATGTTTTGAAAGTTTTATTTTTATTGTATGTTAGAAAGATTCAAACAACCTGATTCCTCAACGGAAAAAAAAATACTGTTGGCAGCAATTTACACACACACACACACACACACACACACATGATGTTTATAATTATTTTTTCTGGTAACTATGGTGACAAAAAATTAATATCGTTTTTTAAATTATGGCTTTAAAAAATTATTATTACTTTTGTAGTTTCACTTATTTTTTTTGTGGATATTTCAAAGACGCTTAGCTAAGTTATGCCCTAAAATAAAATTTGTCTTATTAAAAACTTTTTAATATACTGACCGAAGAAAAGTCTCAGCAGTGGTAAATGATGGAGGCACTAATTAATGAAACGCAAACCAATCGGCGATTTGCATTTCACTAGTTGCGTGAATGTCCTTGCGACTTATTAATCATTAAAACATACTTTTAAAAATATAGATATTTTTTTAAACAGAAACAAATTTACGAATTTCATACAAATCTACAGTTTTTAAAATGAACAGTAAAAATTGGCGGATTATGACATGCTATGGTACTTGGCAATAAAAAAAATATGGGATACTTTTTTTTAATAAAATAGAAATTTAATTCCTACGCATTTTTAAGTTAACGTCACATTAATAATTTTTGGAGTTTTTTTTTAAATTGGTTATTTAATGAAATGCATACATTTTTATTTACTTATTATGAGCCATTGTTTATACATTTCACTCTGTATAATATTTAAGCAATTATGACATGCTATAGTACTTGGCAATAAAAAATAGGGGACACTTTTTAAAATAAAATGGAAATTTAATTTCTACGCATTTTTAATTTAAAGTTACAATATTTTTTTATTTGGTTATTTGATGAAATGCATACATTGTTAATTATTTATTATACATTTCACTCTGAATATTTAAGCAAATTTTCATTGTTAATAAGTGCAGTAAAAGTAAAAATAAACGTAATGAAACACAAAAGATACTATAAACACTTTGTCAGGCATAATTGATCAGATTTTTATATTTTCTTATATATCATTTGTGTATGTGTTACAAATTTATTAATTTCCCAACAAAGCTTGGATCTGTTTGCAGCCTTCATCAGACCAGTTGTCTTATACAGATGTCTAATTTGCCTAATCAGAGATTAGCCAATCATAAACATAATGCTCCAACAATTTATAATATCTTTTTTAATGAAAATTAATATTTCTAATGAAGTTAATGAAAACTGGAATGCATTTTAAGCTGCGAACTCTAATCTATCTCCTATTAAAATAGGCACTTCCAATTAGTGTTCGGCTTGTTTGAAAAGTTTGGCTCCTTTCAGAATCCATTTGATCCAAGTCTCGTTTTGAAACTTTGCGAGAATTAATGGGGCACACTTGTGGTGTTATGGTTGCGTTGTAAATACCCATGCACGTCGACCTATGATATTCTAGATGCCCATTGTATTTAAAAATTAGATTGGTCAGTTACAATTGACATGAGTATGAATTGACAATTGAAATTTTGAATTGTAGTCAGTGACGAAAATTAGATTCATTATGCATTTAGTTACATACATTATATATTTTGCAGTAAAATGAGACAGATTTATGAAACAATTCTGATCATTTAAGTTGGTTACGAAACATCCCAATAGACATCATCAATCCCATTGTCCGCCATTGAGATTGTTCTGAAGTATTATTTTAAGCATCTGTTTTGAAAACTTTATGCCTATTTCCCGTGACTTAAAGTTAGCTTCAAATATTGTGTCTGACAGAAATATTTCGTAGGTCTGAACTAGAGTTTTACAGTTGTTTACATCAGTTTCTTTCGGTTAGTGTGAGTTGGCTGATGCTAAGACGGGCCAGACTTCGGAGGGATGATGGTGGTTGGATAGAAGTTTCTTTGACGAGTGTTCGAAACAACAGCGAAGAACTACGTCTTCCCGCCTCGTCGGCCGTCTAAAAATACCCCTATTCCGATTTTAGCCGCCGCCACGTCAACCCCATGACGCACAGTATTCATTCCGTCGGTCTTTCCGCTTGATAATGCAGAATGAAAGAAAAAAAAAGAGCTTTAATTTTTTTAAGAAGTTATTCGAATGCTGTAAGCCCTTACAGCATTCGGATTTGCATTGAATTTTTTTATTTCAGTTCATATTTATCTGAATCCTTCATTGCGGATTTTTAAGATCATTGATTATGATAAGTTAAATTTTCATTAGTTAGTTGCATTCAAAATTTCATTATTTAATGGCTTGCATTTCTCTGAAATTCCATTAATACTTCATTGACTATTCCAAAACGATGCATTATCGAACCTTGATTCAAAATGCCACTTTATCGTATTGTTCACAGCTATAAGTCCACTTTTAAGTGATATTTTGTAATTTTAATATATTGACTATGGCACAAGATAGTCATAATATTTTTTTAAAAAATCTTTTTAAAGAATTGCTAGCAGTTTTAATAATATTTTGTATTATCCTTTCTTGAGTTGTCACATGCGCACGTTATGGTTTTTTTTAAAATTTTTTTATCAGTAAGCAGGATTATAAAATGCAATTCTGATTACCGCATATATCGTAAATTTTTATCATGTCAGAATATGACGTTGTTTTTGGGATGAGGTTTATGGTGTCAACAAAAGTCCGTAGGCGATAAATTGAAATTCTGTCATCTGCGCGAGCATCTCAAAAAATCAGCTTTTAATAACGCGTTGCCATTGCATTGACAAAAGCTCTGATTTTAAACAAATAAGTTACTGACTTCACCAAATAAAACCTAGAAAAAATGTCATTTTGAGGGCGTGATTATGTGAAATGAAATAAATAGGAAATGGGATATTTTTTAAAACAATAAGTGCAAGACAAAAAATTTTTGGATCGTTTGCAATACTAAAGTGACTCATTCAATGAAACAATTAAAATGAATAAAAATACAATTTAACTTGCACGAGCACGTGGTGCTTTGCCGTTCAAGAAATGATGTTCTGACACGATACATTGAAATCTTTATTTATTTGTGTAAGTTGAAATTAAGATAACTATCTTAATTTCTCCACAAAGGAAATTTTGCAAAAATAGTGTTCAAAATTAATTTTATATCAAAAAAATATTTGTTAGATTTGATTATTATACCGTTTAATTTTTCTGATTAAAATATTGATAATTTTAATTATACTCGATACCATTGACCCTTTTGTAATATTTAAAAATTCCTATATGGTATCCCCTATCCAGTGAAAAAAGGCATGCTGTAGTAACTTTCCCTTTTACACTTGGTTTTAAAAAGAATTACCGTCCCATTTTCTATTATTTGTATGTCATACCGTCGGTGAATTTCAGTTAATTTTTACAAAGTGGGGAAAATCTGCCGCCTAAGAATCCAATCATTTGTAGTTAAACTCAAAATAATATTCCAACATATCCCAGTAAAATAAATGAATAAAGCCGTAAATGTTTGTTTTCTGAATATTGCTATCATCATTAGTAGTAGTAGATCTTCAAATATTTCGAAATTTGTCTTGGAACTTTGAACTAATATTTAAGTTTCGATTGATTGTGTTATTTTACTAATCAAAAGTTGAAAATAATTAGTGAGGGAGAGAAATTTTCACTTGACTATACGGAAATGATCATTGATAAGAGGGGGGGGGGAAAACATGTGAAGAAAAGTGCATTTGGTTATCAAATTTTAGAGAGAAACATCTTTAAACACAATAATTATGATTTTGAAGGGATTGAAAGAAAACTAAAGAAGACCCGAGAGAAGAATTGTATCTTTCTGCGCCGACACATTTTGTCGACGGAGATGATGTGAATTTCCGTCTCCCAATCGGATGCGGATTTCCGCCCGAAATTCTCCGATTTCTAACAAAGATGCTCCTGTGGGTTTCTTTTTAGCTCATTTTCACCACTGACATAACCGATTTATTTATAAGCCAGCTTCAACATCTATCTCAGTTTCTGCAGGGAGAAAAAAAGGAAAGTATGAAAAATTAGTGGTGTCACTGCTTTCATCCATGATGGGTCTCTTGCTTGTCCTTCTGTTTCGATATTGGGCTTGAAAAAAAAAATGGCGACGAAGGTTCCTATTTGGAAAGAGTTCGTAAATACACTCAAGGATAGCTCAAGTTTATAATTTGGGTATATTATTGGTAGCTAAACAGTCCTTTAAAGGATCCTGCTGTATACAAACTTATTTTATATATTATCATGTCAGAATATGTTTTTGGGATTAGGTTTTGGGCGTCACCAAAAATCCGTGGTCGAAAAAGAAAATTTTTATTATCTTCACGAGCATCTCAAAAACCAACTTTTAATAACGCGTTGCCATTGCATTTACAAAAGCTCCGATTAAAAATAATAAGTTAATGACTACGGCAAATAAAACCTAGAAAAATGTCATTCTGAGCGCGTGATTGTATGAAATGAAATAAATAGGAAATGAGATCTTTTTTTAAACAATAAATGCGAGACAAAGTTTGTTTGGATCGTTTGCAATACTAAAGTGACTTATTCAACAAAACAATTAAAATGAATAAAAATATCATCTAACTTGCACGAGCACGTGATACTTGACCGTTTAAGAAATTTTTGAGGAGTATTCAAAATCTGCGTTTTGATCTGATTCCTTTCAAATCACTTTCCAAAATATTATAAATATTTGGCGAATTTGAGCTATCATCATGTTGTTTATAGGTAGAAAAACTTGCGATAAAATCTCTGAATGTGTGTTGCTCATTATCATAGCCATAACATTAAAAGAATTTGAAACACAAGCACACATAGGGATCAATTTGTCCACAACCCTCAAGTAAAAAAAATTAGATAATTTCTTTTATTGATTTCTATTGTTCTAATCTGACCACAATTATTTTCAAGTTCATTGACCAATGACGTGAATATTCTCAATTTGAATTGTCACTGATTAGAATATAGAATTATCTTTTGCCACTGCTTATGTTGTAATTATTTTATTAACTTCTTTCAGTCTTGCTTTTATAGAAGTTGAATGAGTCCAAACCTAGAACTTTCAATATTGAATTGTCTTTTACAGATTCTAAATTGAGGTATATATGCTTAGACCGAAATAGCTATACAGGAGCCTCAGAGTCAGAGTGGTTGAAGGGTAGGCCGTAATTTTATGCCCACCATTACCAGTAGACATTTTATATTAATGCTCACTTTTGTGATACGTATTTTCTCACCTCTTATTGAGAGCTAAGCCCTCCATTTATCTCGTCATGTATAATGTGAACATGAACCGTTTAATCATTAAAAGTAGGTGCCGGACCGGTGTCCTTGCATAGGGGTAACGCGTCTCCCTCATGATCTGTGTGACCTTGATGGTGGTTCTGTGTTCTATTTGTAAGGTGTGGAAATGTGCCACTCTGTAAAAAGAGACTGTGCAAGCGAGTGAATAGCCAAGCAGTACTCTTGGCCTTAGCTGGCGCTACAACTAAACAAAAGACGCTCATTTGGTTTAAAATCGCTGACTACCTCAGCGAGTTTGTCCATGGGAAGTGCCATAAGAAACAACAACAACAGTAGGTGCTGGTAATGTGTCGATTAAAATAGAGGACTCCATACTAGTTTTTATACTGCATTTATTATTTTTTGAAGTAAGTTAAAGGATGTAAACTGCTCATATTTTAACATAACTTCTGAGATGCCCGGTTTAAATGCAGGAAACATAAACAACGCTGCCATTGCAACTAATTGCCTTCCTCGTTTAATTACGATGAAAGAAAACTAGGGCGGATAGTCGCGAATCGGATACCCTAGAGTGTATTGCGTTTGTTCTGCAGCATGAGCCAGTTTTATTAAAGATGAGCAGAATGCTGGGAGTATCAGAACAAATGTGCCCTTCTGTCAAAAATGAGCGTGCAGGCATCAGTTTCGAAAAATCGGTCATTTAAATGAGACGTATCGCAGACGGATCAAATGGGAAAAGACCTCCGGCTAGCTAAAACTTTCCCTGACAGAATTCAGTAAGAGTGACTCCTCCTAGATTATTGCGAGAGTTTGGAAAGTCATCTGGCTCCTCATATCCAGTGATCTTAGTCATTCTATTCGAATTGAATGCGATACGGCTGTGCGCTATTTTTATTGTTGTTGTTATCTTGGAATATGAATTATTTACTGGTCTTTGTTTCGAAAGTATGGAAAGTTGTAAATATCCTATTTGGAAACAATGACGGATCTTTCCTTTGGCATAGATCGTTTGTAATGCACTTGGGGGAAAACTATGGCTGAACATTGAGCTGTAAATCAATCCGAATAAGTCAAAATGGTGATTCTCAACCGTTTAGTACTAGAAATTCAATTTACCGCATCATTTTTACCTTGCTGTGATTCTCTCTTTCTTTTAATGAAGTTCTGTATAATATCAACATAAATTTTGCATGCAATTTACATATATTGCTTCTACAATATTTGAACAAATATCTTCTCATATTTTTGATTCATTGATAATTTCTTTCAAATATTTGACTTTTCGTCGCTTTTTTCCTTGTTGAAAATGTCTCTCTCGACTCCTCTAATGTCTATTCTCTTTTAGACTTCTGTGCCCATGGTCAGAACCCGATTTAGCCAAATAGGAACCCGGGGCAAAAACTTCTTTGGGGCCCCCCTCTGCTTTACTATTTTAGTAATGAAGAACATTCATTAAACAAGGAAACAAAAAATAAAATTTATATTCGATTTGGGGGGCGGGCCCACCTTGATTTATCAGGCCCTGCCCATGGGCACTAAGAATATTGCCATCGACGGAAATTCTTGGAAGATTTTTCTTTAAAGTAGAAACCTTCTTTCTAAAAACAAATATTTAGGACTTTCGTTTATAATTTATCACAATTGCAGGTCGTCGTATGGCGCATTCAAAAGTGCCTATTTTCATCAACTCATTATAAGGCAGTTAATTTGTTCGTTTGCACTAATGAAAAAGAAGCGTATGTATGTGATGTATTTCAAACATCAAGAATATACACTTCGGAGCGATTTTATAAAATTTTTAGTAAATTAAGAATTAATCGGAATTTTAGCTTTTCCCAACAATATATTCCGAAAATATGACTGCACAAAAATAATTTTTACTACGTTTTCAAAATTTTGATATATATATTTTTTAATTTGTTTGTTGTCTAATCCTATGTACTCAAGAGTTAACTCATGGCCACTTTTCAAGACAATGCATCATTTTAACTTTTTTTTATTATTTATTTTTCGACTTTGATTCTTAAAAATACCTACAGAATGATAAAATATAACTTTTTGAGGAAATAAACAAAGCCTTGCATTAGATGAACGATTTTTAATAACTGATTACATTGTTGCTTTGAAATTTAGATCTTATCCATTGTTTCATCAAATATTTATTCCTCTGTAATTTTCTTATGTTAAAAGTTAAAGAAATATTCTATATTTGACATTATCTGTGTAATTTGTAAGGGATTATCTGTGTCATTTGTAAGGGAAGTTACCGTATCGCAAAAGCTGATGTGCAATTAGATGACAGATTACCCGGAAATTACGCTTGCAATTGAACTATTTTATCATACATATTGATTTCATTAGGAAAGCTCATTTACGTGATCAATAATATGTGTATAATCACAAATTGATTCGTCCGACTCCTCCCAAGGAAACGGCGGGGGGGGGGGGTGAATGACCGAACCACCGTGGCAGCAACATTGATTGCTGTTTGAGTCCTAAGGCCGTCACCGGCCACGGCATAACCCTTCCCGTAGGAAGTGCGTCTCATAATTGGTGAGAGGTAGCCAAATCGGACCTTTTTTCGTTACCCACCAGGGTAGCAAGCTAACATACTTGAAGGTTCAAGTACCTCTCCTCCCCCCCCTCAGTTGGAGTGATGCAAATATAGCGGACAAGTGTAAGTTATTAAAATAACCTGGTCTTAAATTGTATCAAAATTTGATGATTAAAAACCTTTTTTTGGAGAATCGTGAATGTCTAAGTTATACATAAAGGATTTAATATTCATTCATTTAGTGTGAATAAAGACAACCAATATTCTCGACGAGCTAGCTTAGTCACTCCCGCCAAATCCCCCGTTTTGACAAATAAAATCGAGACTATTTTCTCCGAAAGTTTCTCAAACATTTCACTTTTTAAAAAATTTAAAATGTGTTATCAAAAAATTTAATATTTTATATTTTGCAAACTTTCTCCTGGGGTATCCATAAAATAAATATGTAACTCCCCCTTTAAATTACCCTTTCCCAAAAATTGAATTCAATCTTATAATCGAATATTTCGACGATCACTCTCTCTCCATTTCCTAACCGAGAAAATTTAAATCCTGACTGCTGCCGAAGGTCTCTTTCCGTTGCTCCATAAATCCATCTTCACATTGGGAGCTGGATTAGCGTCGTCTGCATTTTTCGGACCCGTTCCTCGTGCTGCTGACCCACTGGCCTGACAGTCGAGAGAGTGGATGGGTGTGATGAAACCGCAAGTGAGCGTGATGAAAGTGGATTCGAATTCCCATTCAAATTCCCGCTGGGACTGGTCCGAGGCATAATGGAGAGATTTGCAAATCATGTAGACAATAGGAATTGTTTATTTATCTTCAGGGTTTCCCTCACCCATTTTTTTTTTTTTTTTTGTAACTCATATCATTTTTCAATTCTCGCTATCAATTCACACTCTCCCTATATCCCATGTAGCACATCCTGTAGCATAATATTGTGCAATATTATATGATATTATGCAATATTGCGAATATTGATCAATATTGTATAATATCTGTGTACTACTAGGGATATATCTTGATCAAATTTTCAATCGTTGATAAAATACTTTTTATTCATCCAATGAAGTTCAAGTACATTTTGTTAAGACTTGTAATGAACGACACGATGTTAATAGAGTTTTTCAAATATGAATTCATTCATTAAAGTTGATTAAATTTTAGATAGAGTTTTAGCAGTTTGTAAGGAAAATTGAAAACAACAGGCGCTCAATCGGTAAAATGCGAAGATTTCAGCATTTTTCACGTGAAGGCAAAGAATGCGAGTTTAATTCGTGTGAAAGTCCATTATTCTTTGATAAATTATTTGTATTAATCGTAATTATTTAATAAAATGTAACTTTTTTTTTTTCTTTTTCTTTTTTGCTGACCTATGAACAATCTCGAGTATTCCTTTAAATATGAGAAAACATTTTATGTAAAATTACAGAATCAAGTTAGTTTTTATGTAAATTTTCTTTATTTCTTCTGAAATGTCGCTTTTGCTCATAAAGTGAGTAATTTACTTCCACATCTGTTAACACAGACAATATTTTTAAATGTATTTTTGCCCTGGTCGTGTTTCTACTGCAATTAACTCATCCATTTTTTTAATTCCTTTCTAATCTTAAATTTTATGCTGACTTCAAAATTCCCAGCGAATGATGCTGGATTTTGATGCTTTTCTGTATATTTTTCAGTCAATGCAACACGTGTCTTTCAGCAAGTGACCATGGATCCGCCCCGGCCGCTCGAGACCTTGGGCCACATTCTTCGAAGAGCAGGTTTCTCCCCTTATCATATCTGCCTCTGCCTCTACGCCGCTATTTTCGTCCCATTGCTTCGCTCGCAAACTAACTCAAAGGCAGCCGAAAAGTAAATTCTAGTTAACAAGGTTTCAAAGTGTGTGTTTTGACGGGGGGGGATTTTTTAATTACATGTTTTGGTTTCTGGAATATAGAATCTTGAATTTCAAGGCACGCTACCTCATGGTTATAACGCAAGAGTAAAAATACTTCCAGTATATTTTAGAATGAATTGTTTCTTTTTTAAAAAATTATTTACATTTATCTATTATTTTAAAAACTTTGTTTTGGTCTAACTTGGTTTAATACCTCACCAGAAAGATTCAGTTGATATCCATAATGTATTTGGGAGAGTTATATCTGATGGAATAACTGTAGATATCTCTTCAGAAAAATTCAGTCTGCAACCATTATGTATTTGGGAGAGTTATGTTTGATGGAATAACTGTAGAAATCTCTTCAGAACAATTCAGTTAACAACCATACTGCATTTGGGAGAGTTATGTTTGATGGATTAACTCTAGAAACCTAACTTCCAAATATTAAATGGCATTGACCTCTTTTCTGAATTAAAATTTACTTGAATATTGCTGCACTGCTTTGTTTCAAATGTAATTTTACTCCATGACTTGTATTAAAAAAATTATGAGGAGTAATTATCAAAACATAGAGCGTATCGATGTTGAGGCTGGATTGAATTCAATTTCCCTTAATGTTATCCAGATGATTATTTGGCTTTGATGTATTTACTAAAGGCAAATAACGTTTCGAATTATGAAGAAAATAAAGGAGTTAAGAATTATTTTCTCTTCCGAGATTTTCATCGTTGTGCCATAAAAATTTATTATGATAACAAGCTTATACCGAATAAAAATATAAACGGACTGATTAATTTTTGATGAGATTGAATTTTTGATGAAATGAGATAATCATTTCATTAAAATGTAATTTAATCAAGTATTTAGTTTGGTAATTTTCTTATATTAGTACATTTTTATTTGTTGCTTTACAAAACTTAGGGGTAATTTTAGACGCAAAATTAACCTTTGTCATATTAAAACAGTCCTCGCCAAAGCTACGATTATGAGTGTTAAACTCAACAGCTTTGGTGATCCACGGGATAAGCTCTAGATTAAGCTCAAGCTTCTGTTCTACAAAGCTATATTAAGACCAGTGTTGATGTATGGCTCCCTAATCTGGAAGATCATTTCCATCGAAAAAATAAAGAAATGGCAAGTTTTTCAAAATAAACACCTGATAAAGGTTGTTAATGCTCACTGATACATCAAAAGGAAAAGACATATGATCTCTTTAACCTGTTTCGGAGTTAAGTTTTTACTCCAAATTCTTAACGAGTTATTTCAACTGCCGGCAAACGTCGTTGTACCCAGCTCTAGGAAAAGACCTAGGACTACAATTGATAATATTTACGTTCATTTTCCTTCCCTAAAAACACTTGAAAATTCTCCTTTACCAATCTGATGGATTCAAGTCTATAAAAATTATTTCTGTTTTAGTCTTATAGATATCTGCAATGAGCAATCCGCAACGGAATTTCATTAAGTTCTCTATTTCCATATAAATAATCAAATTATTATTTTATTAATTTAATAATTTTCCAGCCGAAGACTCTCCGTATGTGTGGTGGCTGGCGCATGTTAAATATATCGTGGTCACTAAGTCCCAAGTCGAGAGCCATACCATTGTGGGTACTGGGTCAGAGGTGATCGTTCTCTGTTCCAGATTTAAATTACGACCCCTGTGGCTGATTGAATGAAATGCATGAATGAAGTCCGCCCCGTAAAAAAGGTTTGTGACGTGTGTGAGCTAGAAGTCAGACTTCTGCGCTCAGGGGTTCCATACCCTCAGAAGCTACAGCACCCCTCTTTCCGTTGTAAAGCGGAACACGAGAAAAAAAAACAACCGATCCGATCAATTAATTTAATAATTCTACCAAATTTCATGACATCAGAGTTTATGTGTTCTTCTTAACTAGTTTCAATTAATTTTAATTTTTCACTAAACTTGCAAAGTTTAATTGCTGTTCCAAATTATAATACGGAGGATCTCGTGACCACTTTGTCACACCGCGGAATTCCGAAATATGACGGGGTTGCCCTTGTAAATTTGTTTAAGGGATTGCTAACCACAGAATGTTCCATCATTTATGTCTACGTATATTTTAAAAAAAACTAATTCGAGAAGTAAGCAGTATTTCTCATGACTTGGGGGCTGAAAGATCATGTGTAGCAGGCTATGTAATTCAATCTTATCTATAGATCGAAAAAACCGTGAAATTAAATCGTCTGAAAAATTTCATTGAAATCTCGGATTTCATAACTAAATGGACACCTGTTGCTCTATTTCGCAACATATTTACTAGCACTTGCGCGGGGAAGTGTTTGTATCATAGCTAGTAATGGGAGAACATTTTTCCCCCTCCTTTTTTTATGTCTTGCGGCCACCTGTGTCTGACTTAAATTAATTTTCATCCTGTTTCCTCCACCCCCATTAAACTACACAGTAATGGGAGTGGAGGAAACTATATTTTAATATGATACATTAGTTCTTTACTTTGTTAGTCTGCTTTGATGCCTTTTCTTTTCGGTAAGCGCTTCGTCAAAGGTCAGTGTCCCTGTTTCGTGAAAATGTTTGCATCTTATAGAGGGAAATAAATATTTTTCCAATTTGAATTATTGTTTGCTTTATAAATGGAGTTATTCTTTCTTTAAATAAACACAGATTAATACGACCATCTGCTGATGAGGATTGCATATCCGCTTTACGATGGGAAGATGAGTGCAGTAGCTTCTGAGGGTTGTACCCCTGAACACTCTAAGGCAGAAATTTAACTTCTAGCTCATATGAGCAGGGCCTGACTTAGGCAGGGGCATATGGGGTAGGTGCCCCGGGCCCCCACTTATGTGGAAGGCCCCAAATCCAGTACAAATTTTATTTTACGTTTAATAATTTAATGAATGTTCTTCAATACTAAAGTAGTAAAGCAGACGAGGGGCCAAAAAAGTTTTTGCTCCTGGCCCCAACTAGGCTAAGTTGAGCCCTGCATATGAGAATGGCACACGCACACTCGCTTGCACAGCCCCTTTTTTACAAGAAGGAGGGTACATTCACACACCTCACAGATCGTACACAGAACAACCATGCTTTAACCGGGACTCGAACCCGGGATGCCCAGATCACGAGGAAGACACGTACCTCTGTGCCAGACGCTGGCGCGACCACCTGCTAATTTAATAATTTACATGAACTATATGGTTCTAGCGTACAAATAAAGTTCGTGAAAATTTTAGGATTCTCCACCATATGGTAGAAATTATTAATGCCAAAAGCATGCAGCCAAATATATAATACATTAAATATGATAAGTCTAATTGAGTTTTGATCAACTCGTTTCATTAGTTTATATTTTATTACCAAATAATTAAAAGGCACCGTGATTTTTCAATTGCAAATGCATCTAATTTTTTCAAAACTATTTCACTTGTAATTCAATAAACGTAGATTTATTGCGGTTTTTTTAACTAGGTAAAAAAAATTGTTTCTTTTTATTGTTCACTAATCGCCTTTGATGACCAACTAAATCGCCTAAATCAGTGGCTAGTAAAATTATAATCTGAACCGAAATTATTAGCTGATTTGAATCTTTTATACGTTTTAATAGCTTTTTCAGCACAAAGTAATATTTTAAAATGATAATTATCGAACTTACATTTGTTACTAGCCGTTTTGTTGCCCCGTTGATTCGCCGAGAATATTGATTTTGTTTCATTTCAATTAAGTCCCTTACCCATAACTTGTTCATGATTGCATCAACTAATTATTTTTAAGCCTTAAATTGAGATGGAATTAAAATCATTTTAATTGGTTATATTAACTGTGCAAATAAAGATTTTTAATGTACTTGAAGCCAATAATATCGGTAGTGTCTTTGAAATTTTTTGTATATGTAAAAATTCTTAATGAAGTCGAGTCCAGAGACATCGTTGGGCCATTAAACAAAATGCCTGGGTAATCTATCTTCTAAATGCCCGTTTTAAATAAATTCATCGACAGAGACTTTTCTCTTTCGATCATTTTGATTTGCTCTCGAATTGTAGGAATCAATTGTAGAACAATCATTTTTCAGGATTAAATTGTCATGATAACTTCAATAAATGGAAATTCAGTGCTCCAAGGCTAGTGATTTATCTTCTGACATGCAGCTCTTATGTTAAACACCCGATCTGGGAGATTGAGTAGTCTCATGCCGACTTCCTGCATATTCGCCATCGATTCGAGACGATGCGATTTCGTGCGGACTTTCTTTTCCTCGTCCTCTGTACTTGACCGCTATTTTCGTTTTAACTTTTCCAAGGTCGATTTCGCGTTATGTGGTGAATTCTTAAGTGCCGCTTTCCCAATCGTTACAAACCTGATGTGCACATCTTTCCTTGCTGGGCGAGTTTTAAAAAAAGTTGGCATAAAATCAGAAAAAGCAATAAGCCGAATAATTTACTTAATTGATAATAATACGATTTTTTAATAATTAGGTTTGAATGAATTGGGATCGTCAAAATTGATATTAAAATGGCTCGACTGTGGCATTTATTTTTAAAAGGCCTTGATTGGTTAAAAGATTTATTAGTCGTGATAGTTAATTAGTTGAGACTGCGCTAATAAGGCGAAGCTCTTTGTTCTCGCTTCGAATAAAATGTCCGGAATGTTTAACTTTTTACGATAAAAGAAATCCTATTAAAAAAGGTCTTTATATATATATATATATATATAATTTAGCAATTCTATATCCCATCCCTTTTTTTATATAAAATTTAATTCCATATATTTATTCATTCACTTAACTGTCATGACCTGTTCCGCTTTCTGTGCCTAAATCTTTAATCCACTCGACTTAGTTCTCACATGAATATAGTTGGAAATAAAATAAAAAAATCTGAAAGAATTACGATTAGAAAATATGATGTAATTAGTTTATGTTTTCATACTCACGTTTATTAAACTGTGTACTATGACTTTTTAAACAAAATATGGATATACCTTTTTATTTAAAGTGGGAATGTAATACTATACTTATGTAACGTAATTTTGTTGTTACTTATGGCACTTGTCCATTTAATACTGTAGCTTCTGAGGGTAAAAGGCACCTGAGGGCAGAAGTCTGACCTCTATGTAGCTCAGTGGTCGGCAAAGTGTGGCACATGCGCATTGGCTCATTGTTCGCATTAATAAATATTTATTAAGTATGAAATTTAGTTTTATTGTAATAAAAGTTTACTCAACAAGCAGATTTGGCTCCCAATATTTTTAAAATTGTTGTAATGTTCATATTTGGCTAATAAGTTTGCCGACCGCTGATCTAGCTCATATGCAGATGACTTTCACTTGTTCAAATCCTTTTTACAGAGAACTCTTCTCACACCTCACAAATGGAACACAGAGTAAATAACAACTACACTCGAACCCGGAACACCCATATCACGGGGAAGACGCACTATACCCTAGGCCAGGATACCGGCTCACAATATTTTATTTATATTAAATGCTTTGGTATTTTTTAAAGATGAAATCTAACGTGATTTTTATGCTCATTAAGAAAAAGAATACTATTGAGGTTTGTTTTTTCGTCGCTGGTCAGAGTAGGAATTTTTTAATGCTTTTAACTTCTGTTTGCATCCAGCTCCGTTTTGCCAGTATATTCCTGGACTGTCTTATACATTAGGATATAGATAGTGTGCGCTCATTTTTCTGTGAGTGCCTAAGGCTTGTTATACTGATTTTATTTTCATTTTGAATCAAGCATTATTTAATCATAATTATAAAAGTCAGCGTATGATTAACGTTTATAGCTGAACAACCAGCAATTTAGTAACATTTATAAGTATGTATATCAGATCTATTTATGTTTGAAATAATTTCCTTTTGACCATATTCATGAAATTATTTCTTACCAACTTAATTCAAACTTAAAACATTTAAACATCTCAATTCACAAGTTACCCTCGCATTTAGGGATGTTATAATGGCAACTTCTAATGATCTTAAATTGTTGCCTTAGCATTTTTTTTTTTTAAGTTTCGGTTCCAGTTTCATTTCTGACAACAGGAAACTCTCTTTAAAGGTGTTAGAAAATTTCGGCATTAAGGTTCTAAATTCCAAATTCTTTTGTCTCTTGTACTTTTTTTCTTAAATGATTCAAAACATCTTTGAGCCTGCTATTGTGAATAATTAATTTCGGTAAATCACTGCACTTGACATTAAAAATATAGCTCTTTAATTGGTATCGTATTTGACATGTAAGGCAATGATCGTAGCTACTATGCAAATATAAGAATTAAGAGATGATATGAATACGTATCATTATATTTGTAATGTGAGACTTAGACTGAGTGTGTGAGTGTGATGGTTCTCTGGTCCTATAATGACCGTCTGTATAGTCATACCTGTTAAAAGTTCGTGTTTTATTTCTTCTTAAATAAATTATTTGTTTTAAACCTTTATTTTGTCGAACACAATATTTGGAGACTTTTATCTGTCACTATTCCATTTCAGCGACTCTAATGGCAAACAACTGAATTTTAAGCCATTAATATAAGATATCCCCTTTTAACAAAAGGCTACGAACTTGCTTTTCAATTCGCACATTTTGCTTCATATTCTTAACTACTAAAGTACGCAAAAATGCTCTCCAGTGATCATAACTCATGCTTGCTAAAATAACATTGAATGTCGCTTTCAATTTTCACCTTAATTAAGTTGTCAGTAAACGGAGTTACGGCTATTTTTAACCGATCGCAAATTCTTTCAATTCTCTACAGTAAGAGAATCATTTACCTAACACACATACTTACATATACATACTTTTGCTAATGAGTAGTCTATAAGAAGACAAATTGGGAATTGAATTCACTTTTCTATGAAAGACCATGATCCATACATAAAGGTAAAAACGGAACGCGTCTATTCACATCAGAGCCTAAAAGCAAAAGTGTGTGAAGTTTATTTTTTAATTCTTTTACTAAGAGGCTTTTGTAGGAATTTTTTTTTAAAATCCCATAACGTGTAGCGTGAGTATTACAGGCTCGATTAATATTTAGAAAACTTATTTGAAAACAATTTGTGACTCTAGCTGCATAAGCCAGATAACATCTACGATACCGAAGTCGACTTTTGTATTATGATCATGTTACTCGACTACTGGCCCTTGCGTCGCAGGTTCGTATCCCGACCTTCAATCGGTACAAGTTAAACAAATAGAAGGTGTATTTGTATCAGGGTATAACAGAAAATGTTAGAATAAAGTAATTTGGGTTAGTTTAAGATTAAAATTAAGAAAAGATTTAGGATATGAAAAGATAGTGCTGCATACATATATACATTCATATGAATTTAAAGGGTTTAAAAGGATTTTATCGATTACCTTTGTGTGCATGTGTGTAAATTTATGCAGAGGCATTCAGTAAAATATATGATAAATTACCCATACCTCTTATCCACGCTCATGCATTTTAATGCTTCAGATTTCGTTTATTTTTTTTTTCCTCCATAATTATTTTATTACGTAGGTATTTTTCTTGAGTCTTTAGGTGCTCGAATTTTTACTACTTTGATAGGACGCTAAAATTACTGTAAAGCAGAGCTTTCATATTTGTTAAAACAGCCCTATACATTTCGTGAACCATATTAGTTCCCCGAAAACGTATCGAAACTATTAAAAATGAAGAACGCATAATGTAATTCATATATACTTAATTCATGATCAATTTATATTACTTCATCATAGCTGATCCGAGAATTCTATTGTCTTTGAATGAAAACCGAAGAGATCTCGGATCATATCTCATCTGATCATCTTCACGTAAATGCTATCCATCTACGTCAGTCTCAGAGTAACGTTCCACTGATTTTGGCTAAATCATTGATGTACTATCCTTAAAATATATTAGCTCCATACATTATATCAACTTTTATCTTATGCATTTGGAAATAAAAATTTATATCGGTGTCATTTATGCAGCCGCAGTTTTGGAGATTTACCTGCAGGACGTTTGATGCACTTTTATGATTTCCGGCACAGAAACAAAAATAATTCCAAAGCTTAATGCACGCGGATGTTGCATTGACACGTGGTTAGTGTAAAAAAGAACAAAGGACCTGATTTATTATTGTCTAAGATTCAAAAAAAAATGGAGGGAGGTGGTATTTTTGCTTTTAAAATATCTGTAATAAATGATAAGGGGAAAAATATAAAAATTTTATTCATAATTAAATAATATTAATTTTATTATATTTTGTCTATGAATAAATTTAGAAACAGAACGTAAATGCTTTTCTGCCATTTGTTGTGCAACTAGAATAAATGACGTCTGAAGCAGGAAGTGATTTTTTTTTTTCATTCTACCCCTGTCATTATCAGTGGTTTATCTAATGTAAATATCGCCCAAAGTGTGTGTTTATTTTTCCACGCGTTTATCAAAATATGTTTTTAAAATGTATTATAAATCTTATAAGGATCAGTCTTCATGGTGTGCTCTTCCTCCCCTGAAGAAGTCACCTAGAGCACCCCCCCCCCCTTTTTTTTACAATCGCTAATTACTGCTTCTGAAGATTTTTCAATAGTTGCATGAATAACAAAAACATGGAATGGTTCTTTGTTCTGCTATAATTGCTTTGAATACGCCCTATAAAATTAACGATATTTTTATTTTAGCAATAATAATAAGAAAAAAAAACTTATTATTATTTTTCTATAGCCTTACCCGAGTATTTATAATCCCATGGTTGCTACTGATGTAATCCTATTTTCCCGATTGATTTGTACTCAACAATTAAAAAAATGAAATACTTCCCGTCTTACAAGCTGTATAAAAAACGGTTTTAAGAGTTGTAGATCTAAATAAGAGAGAAACCATCAGAAAAAAGATTCATTGGTTGTGTGTGTGTGTGTGTTAAATATTATCCTATCGTTTAATCCATTTTGTATTCGCTTTAAACTTTCGTTTCCCTCATTTTGTCTGGGGAATTTTTAGAAAAATCTTTAGGGATTATATCGTGACATTTTAAAGTTACTAGAACTTCTTTTATTTTTTTTACTACATATCAATGAAAAATTTCATATGTATAAGGTTTTTAATTAATTTATGGATTTCTAAGTTACTTTATTAATTTTTAAACTAGCTTTGAGATTTATCATTTTGAACAAGCTTAACATTTATGTTCATTGTTTACGATTGCAGTTGGACAAAACTTCGTAGAGGGATTGGATAGGGGGGGGGGGCTAAAATGTCATTCTACTTTATTTAAAAATTTGTTTTGTTAAGCTATGCTTATGAAAATAACTTATGTCAAACCAAATTAGTATTCAAAAATAAAAAGAAAGCAAAATATGATTAAAATATCTATTACTGCGTAAGCTAGTATTAAAATGAGCATAACATTTACTGTTATCGCTTCAGAATTTCTATATGAGTTATTAAGTTTCTCCCATCTCGTTTATGTATTGGAGAAACTCGCTTATTTTCTGGGCAGTAATACTTTAGTTTCCGAACAATTTTTGTGCTTATTTTAGAATTAAGTAGAGAAAGATGCATATCATGTTCACTCAAATAATAGTATTGCTGACTTAGTTGCGCAAGCATTTATGAATATGTTATTTCGCTATGGAAATGATTTCTATGCCGCTACTAAGTCCCTTATAAATTTTGGTTATTAGATTTTCAATCCTATAATTAGCATTATTTTTCTTATAATTTGATATTTACAAAACACTTTTCTGTTGTATTGCGGTCTCTTCGATTTATCAGCATTATAGACCACACCATTTTTTTTTCCCAGTCCGATGATGTATAGCGTAATATAGTGCCGCCATAAAAGAACTTCCCTTGTCTGCTAATCAAATTATCGAACGGAATGAAATCAGAATTCTCAAATGTTGAACTGTAAACTGAAATTTCACATGCTTCTCCCGCCCCGGTCCCTGAAAAAAAAATTAACTTTAATATTTTAAACATAAAGAAGCCCAGCGCGTTGGAAATGTTAATATGTACTTTGAGACTCCATTGTTGATTCATAAAAGATTATACTCTATGCATTTCATGCTATATATTATAAATCTCTACCCGCGCATTTTTCATGGCTTGATTGTTAATGAAACTTAACAATCCATGTCGATCTAGCCTGGTTGGTAGGGCGTTGGATTCACATCCCTTGGGGTGTGAGTTCTAACCCTGCCAGTGGAAGACACTCCGTGCATATGATGGCTGGCCGAGGTCTCCAAGAACGAAGAGAGCAATAAGACTTTCTGGTGGGATAAGACTCTTCTCGGAGACCCCGGGACGGTGCACCTATAAATCTGTCGTAGCCTACTAAATACTCCAAGTTGATACAATACCCTTGGAGGTATTGTCTCGACTTGTTGGATTGAAGCAGGCGCAATCGTTCTCTGATTCCGGTCTAAATTACACTTTGTGGATGAATAAAGCCCGTCCCGTGAAAGGGGCCCTGATGCATGTATAGCTAAGTTGTACTCTTGGACCTAGATGGCGCTACTGCAACAACAGACGCTAAAACTCGACTTAAAATCGTAGGCTTGTCTATAACAAATGCCATAAACAACAACATTTTTCAAGCCATTTGATGTGTTTTCTTGTATCCCGTTTTCTGTCCAACAGTGACAGAACTTCTATCAGTGAAGTTAGTATTTTGAGGAATCCCACCGCTCATAATTTCCACAGTGTGGGTGTGTGTAAAATTTGGTTGCTTTCATTTCATGCAATGTCTCCTAACAGCGGACGTTGTTTTATGATTATTCCATATTGTATACTTTTTGATTAGATTGGAGATTCATTCATCGAAGATACGTTTTGTATGTATTTGTAATAGTGCATCATCGCATTGAGGGAGGGGTGAGAAAGTGGGTGGGTTAGATGCAACAAGAACTGGTTTATTAGATAGAAAGAGCTGTTTAAAATTTACTTTTTGAATTATTTATTTAAGAGATAAATCTCTACAATTCTTTTGGGTCCTTGAATTTTTATTTATAGTTGTTGAAACGGTTTTTTTTAAAAAATTTCAGCTGTCATGTTTAACAGGTGTGGTTAAATATTTTCGTTTTATAAATCCGAATCATTTTTAAAATTAAAAAATAAAGCTATGATTAATATTAAAATAGCATACCAACAAATTAGTCCGAAAAGGGCAGTTTTGTATAATCTATCACATGTTTTATGTGTACAGTTGCCCCATTGTAGTTTTAAGCATACGAGCTAAGCTATTTTTCAGTATATGGGTTTTATTCTTACGGAAAATAGTTAAATTGCTTAATACAACCACAAAAGAGAAGTCCAAAAGGATAAGCCATAACTATATATAATGTTCTAATAGAGTAACCTTTATTAAAGTCAATAAGTCAAGATGATAATTTACTAATATTTTAAAAATTAATAAAAAAAATTCTCTTAACGGTCCGTTTTCAAAATTGTTTCTGAAAGGACACTTTTCCGAGGAAATACATATTTCAGCATTTTCATGGTCTATCATTCTTGAGATTGATTTATTTGTATAATAATGGCAATCGAGTTGTGTCTCTTAAAATAACATGCATTGTCCCCTGACCAATAATATGTGAAATATAACGATCTGTTGAATCTTGTCCGGGCTTGATTGGTCTCTTTTACTTATCATTTGACTCGTGATAGCCTTTATGTATCTACAAAATAACGTATTAACCCTTTGCGGTCGGAAAAGTAATTCGATGCATAATTATTCACCTACTACATGGACCTGTTTATTACACCAAAAAGTAAATACATGCAACTGCTTTAAGTTGAGTTTCCCTAAAAAATAAATCTGCACCATTTTAACACTCTGTAGATGTTTTTAACATTTACAATTTTTAAAAAGGAATAAATAAAGTGTCAAAATGGTGCACTTTCTTGAATGGTGGCTGAGAGTAGGCATACGACCGTAAAGGGTTAATCTAATAAACCTTTAATTAGGTTGAATATAGTTATTTTGAAAATCTGAAAGCGAAAGTTAAGTTTCATTGTTCTCACATGCTGGATAAGGGGGAATTCGTATGTGAATGCTGTAGATTTTTTTTTCCCCTTCGTCCATCATTCTGTTCCTTTTCAAATAAAATAAAAAAAAAATCTATTTTATTTTATTTAATGAAAGAATAACATAAACCTGCTAATTCAACTTTTTACCCCAATTAATGCTTTTCTAGACTCACAACTATAAGAAAAATAGTTTACATATACAATTCATGATGACTTTACTTGTTGATTTTTTTAATACATTTCTCCCCCCCCCGTGAATAGTTAATTTTGGATGGTACTTCTAGACTTCCACAGATATTATCGAAACGAAACACGTTTTCGAAAATGAGACAGAACTGTGCTGTGCGCGATAAAGCTTTTTATCAATTGTTCTGTTTGTCATTCTTATCTTACTGCTTTGTGTCATCATCCGCTGACATTTCAGCATTTACCACTCCAACAAAGTTTCATTAAGACTTGTGATTTTATTTTACTGCTTTCTAATCTTTTCCCACTTTCAAGGAAAGAAAGGGGGGAGATAAACATTATATTCTACATATTATAATCATTGTCGAATTTTCATATTTAGTACATTTATCCTTTAATCTCGCTGTTACGTCCCTTTTTCTTCCCCCTCCCAAAAATATAAGGTTGTTACTGTAGAATTGCGTTGCATTCTTTTTCCAAACTACTTTAATTAAATCTTCAAAATACTTCCGCACATATTTTTTTCACTACAGTATGTTTAAATATCCTCTTCCAAATTTATGTATTTAATTAACTTTAAAAATTTAATTTAAATTCAGCTTAGCTTTAATTAGGCAACTCTGGAACAAGATTTTCATAATTTAGCTGGGTTTTTTCCCCCTTCCCCCGAACATACAAATGCTTATACTTTATAATTGGAAATATATTGTGTTTAGGCAATGCTTCCTTTATTAGTCATGAAAATGTTTTCAAATGAAATAGAATTCCTCTTTTGAAAACTTCATTTAAAGGTTGATCTAAAAATATGCAATTTTAAAACAAGCTTTAAAAAAAAGAATTTCTTGTTATGTCTTTTTCTTCGAAAAACTGGTGTACGCAAATAAATTTCCCTTTTAACCTTTCACGCTGTCGGATTCCTTTTGGGATCCGTGCCATGAAGAACATTTTCATCAATTTTGCTTCAAACTAGGTTTTGTCAATCTTCTTTGTTCATTAAAAAGAAATACAAATGTAGGGTTAATTTTTATCTTGTGCTTGATTTTCTATGTGATTATTTTGTGTCTAATAAAGAATAATGTCTCGTTTTTTAGAAAATTGTAAATAGTAAAATTTAATACTTGTCAGATTTATGGTAGCATAAGCAGGTTTGTCAAATTAGGAATTATCACTAACCATCTTCTTCATACAATCCCAATAAACTTAATGTGATACCAAAAGATTTTAATAAAAAAATCTTTGCGGTGGTTAGATATACATTTTAACAAATCATAGAGATTTTTTTTTCTTTCCGTGCCAAGAAGATCTATAAAGATTTTTCATTTGACTATCAAATATGTAATCACTAGTAAATGCCCTAAAGCAAAAAGAACTTAATCATTCAACTTCATAGGTAATAAAAATGGAAGGCAGATATTTTTGTCAATGATTTGATTTGAAGAACAGATTACTTTACTTCAAAATATGTTTACCTCATTTAGCTGCGATCTGAAAATGAAAAATTGTATTGTTTTTATCAAGTAGGATATTCTTGAATTGTGAACAAATATGCAATACCTTTACATTCCCTTTAGACAAATATTGTGACTGCATGTTATACTTTTATATTAAGATCATCTTTAATAATGTAACCACAAACTGACCAACCGGAAGACACACGTTAAACTTGAATGACCCGCCCGCCGCACCATTAACACTGACGGGAACAATGACTGAGTCTTAAATGCCATTACCGGCAATGGAACAACCCTTCCCTAAGGATATATGTCCCTTCATCGATGAAAGGACCCCAACCGCCATCTGTTTATGTACGTACAAAGGTGATGAGAATCGCCACCATACAGTAAGCTTCTCATACTCAATTAAGAAGTGCCTCCTCCCTTTGGGACTCGTTAATAGTGTTAAAAGAATAAATTCCCTTTGGAGTAAAATATTTTTTAAAATTGTCCGTTCTATATTTGACTTTAAAAAGTGTAATTTTGTTTCCGTAACATCACTCGAGACAGGTACTTAAATTATTTCTCTTTTCATGACACCATTGTTACCTCTATAATAGCTTTCGTCAATTGGTACCGTGTAAGATATCTGTAACCCGAATACTACTCCAATTCGTTGAAAATACTTAGGCGTAATTTTTCGCCTGTTCACTGTTCTTTTTTATTTTTAGCTCTGTGTTTTGGATTAAATTGCAAGTTTCACCTTGTTATTCAATCCAATTTCCTTCATAAGATTCCTTTTTTAATTCTAATGAGAATTGTTTTTACCTTTTAACTGCTAAGCTTTCGAAACTAATGATAAATTAATTTCTTTTTTCCTGGTAATGCGTCTGTTTTCTCTCTAATGCTTTTAGAAAAAATACGAATAAATGCGTTTAGTATCGATGCAAAATTTTAAGAGTTTGGATTTTATTGAGTCTTAGCATTATTTTTTAAAAAGTATTTTAAGTAAATGAAAACCCGGATTTGTATTAGTGAAAAGCAGTGTTGCCACGATATTGCAGGTGCATCTGTGTTTGCATTAAGTGTAATAAAATAAATAACAGAATTGGTATTATGCGCTATAAAATGTGATTCTTTTATTTATGAAAATAGTTTTAAAAAAAGAAAAAGGGAGAAAAAATTAGGGACGTTATTATCTAGTTTTCTTCCAACAGCGATTACCAAAAGCAATAAAAAAATGCACTATTTTTTTTTAAAAGCAGTCTTTTGATCTTTAGTGTTCGGCAAATATCATATTCTAAGTCTGTTATTAGACATTTAGGCAGACGATTTCTTTTCAAACATTTTATAATTGATACTAGTTTTATTTCAATTAAAATTTTATTAAAAGGTAAAAGCAAACGATTTTTTCTTCGATAAACATTTTTTTTAATTATTGTTTCGTTTATTTTTTGTATAATAGCTGATGATCAATTGTAAACCTTTTGGAATCTGGCAATGGTTTGGAATATATGCTGTAAAGTTGAAAGAATCAACAAGTCGATTGAATTCTAAAACGATTGCAGTATTATTTTAATTTTTAAGAATTTAAGTTTGAAGCTTAAGAAAACGGGTAGTTTTTTAAAGAGCATGCAAAACAGACATTTCCTGCATGTTAAAATCGAAACAGTGTGGAATCAATTTCTCTATCCCAAAGTAACGAAATTTGAAATACTGTCTGAAAATGAATGCTATAACTACAGTAAAATATCCCAGTTTCTCATTTAAGAGTCGTATTGGTTTCATTCTGATTCCTTCGTAATCACTATAATTGCGAAGTACTTCATTCATACGACATAAAGGACACAGAACTTGTGCACCATTTTGACCCTTTCTAAAATTCACAAATATATTGCCTCCATTTCTGTTATGAGAGAATCTATTGATACCAGTATCGTGACTTTGGAATTAAATAGAACTGATTGATAAGCGGAATACATAGTGTTTTGGTGCTGATTTAAACTACGAGGAATGTAAAGAATTTATTCGACCTTTCTTTAAGGACAATGGACTTATTGATTTTGAATTTATTTTGTTTGTCAAAATATTAGTGAAAAAAATATAGTCAGTTTAATTCTATTCGTATACCACACTTAAATCATATCAGAAGATGATTAAAAATATTTTTTTAAGCAAATGTCTTTCTGCCTGCACATAAATCATATAAAATAAGAAATTTATTATTATTCCTAAAAATATGAATAAAGATTTGTTTGTTTGTTTTTTCTTCTCTCTCTTTTATTGCAAATTTTTACTTTTGAAATTCAATCATTATTCGTTACTGTATAGTTATATATTACTACAAACTATTCATTAAAAAAATTACTTTGATTTTTTTTTTTGAACATTTATTTTAAAATTGCTTGTTTTAATTTCTTTTATGCTATTCCATTTATACATCGTTTTACTTCATTTTCCTTTGAACGACGTATAAGCGGTATTTTACTATATAGTAGTTAGATGGAAAGGATAAAAGAGGAAAACCCTTAGTGAAATAGAAATTGCAATAATAAATCATGCCTTTATCTATTAAGTTTTAAATTTTGGGAGTTCAGAGCAAACATTTGCCGATGCAATGCATTCATAAGTCTTACATGAAAGATATTGCAGTTTCTCTAAATAAATATTTGGAGAAGGATATAACAGAGTAAAAATATACATTACTGAACTAGTTACGAGAAGAATAAATAGGAAATTTCCTATTGTTTATGTGATTCTTAATTTATAGAGCATATAATTCTTTTTTTAAAAAAAAATCTGTGTTTTATGTTTAGTTTTGAAAGCCCCCTCCCCCCCCAAAAAAATCGAATAGATTTAGAAATTCAGAAAAATTTCTAGCATATCCCTAGATAGCTGCATCATAGCACTGCATTTCCGTTATAAGGAGCTTTTATTTTATATAACATTTATAAGAAGCGATTTATCTGATTCAAGAAAAAAAAAGGGAGGGGCATTTGGATATTGTTTTGTGAAATTTTTTTCATTGATCAATAATACCAGCCATTGTTTTTTAGATTGTAATTAATTAAAAACTTTTGGGAAATACACTTTAATTCAACTTCCAAATAAACAAATATTGACTCATTTTAAAATACAAACGGTTTTTCTACGCTGCGAAAGACTTTTATGAATGTAACATTTATTACTTTTATTTTGTCAAACACTGGTCCAGCAATCATTTGATTAGTTAATTAAAATACTGAAATCATATATAATTATTAGTACTGGCGGCCGATTTAGATTTGCAATTCATGAACTGGAAGCTGTCTTAAATTGTTTCTAACGTAGTCTTTCAAGTATTGCGCGTTTTTGCCTATTATAATATTGTGGGGGGGGGAGACAATGCGCAAGCATGTCACCATAGCAACGATATTAAAAAGTTAGATGCTGTTTCTCTAAATTAATCCTATTATTGCTCTTTCATTGCTAATCCGGCCCAAACCTACCGCGCAAATTCTTTACTAATGGGCCGGTTTCTATTTCAATCGCTAAGTATGTGGGATATAAAGCGAAGACATCCTTAGTGATAACTTGCATTATATCCCGCACATCTTGTTATGAAACAGAAACCAGCTCAAAAAAATAACTTGGTAATGCAGAATTTTCATGGTCACTTGGGCTGGATTAGTAGTGAAAGGGTTAAGATGTTTTTCGCTGTTACCATATATGTATCCGAAAATTATGTTTAGTAGGCATTTTTTTAAAAAATTAGAAGTGGCCCGAAACAATTTTTTAATAGATTTAAATAGTTTCGAATTTTTAAAGATAGGGATTATAAATAATTTTCCGTGCCATGATCAATTTGAAAATTTTCTTCGCAAAACCGTCAAATCATCAGTAAACATAAGTTATTATAATTTAAAAAGTGCGATAAAAAACATTTATTACACACAAGTATGTAAAAAAAATGGAGCCATTATTAATGTTAAAAAGTAAATATAGATGAACATGGTCATTTTTAAAATTTTAATCCTGTGTTTCAGTGAGGATGAGTTTCTTTATTTTTATTCGAGAAAGATAAAATATTTTACATTATTGAAAGAATGATAAACGCACTAGTGTTCTGATTATCAGGCTGATATCGAGGCCCATAAAGCAACAATAAATCTTGTTTTAAAGTGAATATTTATGTCAGAGCATTCATAAATTGTTAATTATACTAAGTAAAGATCTTTCTTACATTTTATAATTATGTTTCAGAAACATTCTTTTTGCTCTCATATTTTTTCAAAACTGTAATTACTATTTTCGTGAATAAAAATCTAGATGAGGTTAAGTCTTTTATTATCATGTGAGAACATAATGTTGTTTTGTTTTGGAAGTTTTGGTGTCTCCGAAATTTGAAAGCAAAAAAATATTCGCTTTTTCTTTGATAGATAGCGAGTCACCTGACCCTTGCCATTTGAGGTTGTTTTGCCAGTATTGTTATATTTAATTAAATTTATTATCAATTGTTTTTTGTTTGTTGTACCTATGAAATGACGTCATCTTCCAATTTGTTTACGATTTCTTACTTTTAAATAATTAATCTAGCGCTCAGAAATTTTTTGTTTATTTGTTTGTTTTTGATTTATTTTATTAATAATTTTTCCCGCTTGTTTATCCGCCGTAAATTTTAAATTTATTAACTCACTGTTTTCAGTTATAAATTCTAACCGGAAAAAGTATTGCTATTTTTTAAAAGAATAAATTTGCATAGTAAGATCTTATTTGCAATTGATTATAATTTGTGATTACAAACAAATATAAATAATTAAATAGCTGTTTTGGTTATGCGACGAAAAAAATCTGCTACAGTCTTCAATAATCGAATTGATCATATTTAAATTTCAAATTATGAATGTAAAAAATAAATATAAGAAAATTTTTACTCGTGAAAACGTCCATTAAAAATAAATAAATAAATTCTTATTTAAAAATGTATTGCTATTTTTCAGGAAACGTCAATTCCCTTTTCCCTCTGTACTAAGCATTGTTACGGGTTGTGTTAGTTAATGAAAGTGTGAATAATGATAGCAAAGGTAATATTTTTTTTCATGTTAAAAATTTAATTAGTTATTATTTTTTTTATCGCCAGAATGTACTTTCTCAAAGGGGAAATATTTAAGTTTGCAATAAATATCAATGAATATTTAAAATTACCGAATATATTTTCGGCACACACACGAACACAGATTTTTTTCTTCTTTGACATAGAGAGATAGAATAATTTATTTCTCTTTTATATATTTGGAATCCTTCATTTTAATAAATTAACATCAGTTCTTCATGCTCTTTTTCTTTTTCTGCTTTCAAAATTTCTGAATTTTAATTAAATTTAACTGAAGTGGAGATATTTTCACTCTTTGATTTATTATCCGCTAAAACCTCCCGAGTTCACATTTTCTATCTAAATATACATTACACTCAGATTCTGGAACAATAGAATTGTGTGATTACAAAGGGAGGAAAAGAAAAATAATCCAACGAATCAATAGCTTTAAAAGGAAGAAATAAATAAGAAAAGGGCCACAAAAATATCTGTGTATTAAGTAGCACGACAGTTATTTTAAAAGTCAAGTTCTGAGCATTATTCTCCGAATAATCTGTAAGTAACAAGTTAAGTACGACTACCAACTCCCCTGCCCAGTGACGCAGTTGATGATGTCATCCACCAAAATGGAGTGACGGAGAGGATGACGTCAGCGTCCTGTTTGAAAGTAAAAACTGATGCATTGCGCATGTCGTTTCACAAGCTCTCTCCCAGACTTTTCTTTTGATATTTTTTTTTACCTGCCACGTTAGGCTTAGCATAATTCCCTATCTTGGGAATGCGAGTCTGCTTTGGGGCATGCGCATATATTCAGTTTTTACTGCAGAAAATTTTCTCGTGACTCATATTTTTACTGAGGGGATTGCCGCCCACAGACTTTACCTACCTCCCCCCTTCATATTCGGAAGCTGCGCATACACTTGAACTTGACCGCTTACATTAGCTACTACTGAAGAACAAATGTGCAAACTGTAAATTTCGGGAGAGAAAAACATTCACTCTCTTCCTGGGAACTTTCCAAAATTTTAGTTCACAGGGAGGGGAAAGTTAAAATACCAAGGTGTGTTGTGCGACAAAATTTTCAAATTTACATTAGAATGACTGAAAACAGGGTATTAATGAATTCATAGTTCCAATTAAAAACAATGAATGTTGAAAATTGAATTGAATTTACGGGTAAAATTTATAGACATCTTTAATCAAAATTCAGCCCATTAAAAAAAGTTTTTTTTTCCTCTGAATAATCAAGGAAAAAGATATAAAATATTTCATTATAAAGCAGAAAATGTAGTTTAGCCCTATTCTTTAAATATTGGGTAAAGTAATGATTAAATTTACAAGCTTTTTAAAAAACACATTCAATAAAGGCACTAGCTTTTTAATTATTTTAATCTTCTATCATATAATCAAAATAGTCTTAGAAAACTTTGACCATTCTCAATAATTCTCTTTTCTTTGAATTGTTTCAGTTTCCTTCCTTGTAAAGATTTTATTTTGGGAATTCTAATATATCAAGACTATTTTAAAAAGTTAAAAGTTTCTGCCTTCTCCCTGTTCAGTATATCTATCATAAGATAAAATAACTAAGTTTTTTTTTTTTTTTTTTAGTCAAATGTGACTAAAAGCTTTCTAAAAAAATGTATCCTTGGGCTATTTGTTCTCTGTGTCATTTGTATATCATTTAGAATAACTTATAAAATTTTATTCATGAATATGTTTTTATAAGCAGCAGCAAAATAAAGAATCATAGACTTATTACAAATTGTGCATTTATAATATTATATGAAATTTTCTTTTTTAGTTCCTTTATTGACAGGAAAAAAAAATCAAAATTTGTCTTCCAATACTTCTGCTTGCTTATCGGAGATTTTTCAAATAGAACTTTTAATGATAGGCTTTATTTATAATAAAACCAAAATAATTTTTTTTTTGAATCATCCAACATAAAAATAATTAGAAATAGAGCTTTTAAGAAGTTAAGATGTGTTTGTAGCCTTTCAACTTTTATTCAAACACTAATAATGGGTTAAAGAAACTGTAGATTTTTTCAAAAAAAAAATTATTATTAAAGGCATTCTATTAATATTTATGTACTTTTTGAATTTATTATTATTCATTGTTTGTGTTTTAGCATTGTTACTTTCCTTGCACATTTGCATTTTTAAAAATATGTGCTATATATAATCCAACTTTTTGGAAGTTATGAGTTTTGACTTAATAATTTGTTTATTGTATCAAGTAGCTGATTTAACAAACAAATAGACCTTTCAACCTTTATATATTTCTGGTAGAATGGCAGATTGAAAAAATGGAAGCAATATAATGCAAAAGGGGTTTTCAAATGACTTTTAAAAATTGATAATCCAGTATCTGTTATAATTATTTAACTGCTCGTTTGATTATATTTTGCTAAATGCAATAGAAGCATCTACTTGACCAACTCATTATCTAGTTTGATAACAGTTTATTAGAAATGACATGTCTTAAGAAACCATGCTTCTGACGGAACTCTTTGTGTATGTCCTGCCTGATGCTTGAACCATGCTTTGAAGCTCTTCTTCCCCTCTTTCTCTCCACAGCATGCTATGGAGACGCTGGTGGCCGACCAGAACGTCGAGACATCACAGGCAGGAGGGGAACAGTCATCCAGTGCACAGAACGATGGTGGAGCCCGCTCTACAGGAGCACAGGTCCGAGCCAATGGGACTGTGGTCCTCGCCTCCCCTGCCCAGGTGAAGCATGTGGGTACCCTCTCTTTGCTTTTCTTGCTCTGTGCAATCTTTCTACATGTTTCTATCACAGTCCATTGTTTAATTCAAACTCAACTTACAAACTGAAGCTTGTTCAGCTTTTAATAATTCCCACTGATGCATGCTATGTAATTGACATTTTGTTAGAAGATTAATCGTAAAAATTTCTTGTCAAATTTAATGTTAAATGCTTTTTTTCTACTATCCTTTCTATTTCCCATTGCCTGTGTGTGTGTGTTTTAAATCTCTTTTTCATTGCTGTGAAATGTTGAGCTTCATATATGTTTTTCATGCTATTTTCCTTTTTTATATTTTTTCTTAAAATGATATTTATTCAAATGAAATTATTATTGTTGGAACCTAGCTGATACTGTTTTTACGGCTAGTAACAACATACAAGGCACACTAGGAATAAATTTGTAATTTTAAATTACTTAATAAAAAAATAAAACATGCTAAAACAAAATTTATTTTATTTTTTATTTGCAGTTTTCTTTAAAAGACTTGAATTTCTAAACAAAAAAAATTACTTTAAAAAATTTATTGAAGAATAAAATTATCAAGAAATATTGCTGTATGATGTATCAATATTCTCTCCAAACTGTACTGCTTTTGCTAGCTTTATTTTCTTGCAGTAAAAAGACAGGGAAGGGTGAGGTGATTTATTATTTATTATTTAAATTATGGCATTGTTTATACATATTTTAAAATCTGATATATTTAGAAAATATAATTATATTTAGTATTGTTTTAATAAATATACTTAACAGTTTTCAGGGAAAATTTTGCTCATGAAGTAAAACTTATTTTTACTTTTGAATTAAATTATATGTATTTTACTTCCTTAACTTTACATTGTTTTAAAATTCTGGATTTTTCAAAAATTGCTTATGTGTTCAGTAGAAAAGGTAATCTTGGTCATAATACTGTTGATTAGAAAATTTTGGAGTTTGCAGGCTCAATAGTCAAAATTCTTAGGTTTTTATTAGTTATGTATTCTTACCTAAATAAAGTGATTTTTCTAAATAATTAAATATATATATACTTTAAGAGTTCCAAATTTCTCTTTAATTAAGAGCTATTTAAAAATTTTCTTTATTAAAATATTACTTTTAAGCCATCAAGTTGGCATCTGAAATAATGAAGTGTACCCTTTTGATAAAGTATAGTAATAAAATGCATTAGAATTCAATTACTTATTATCAATGTCCAATGTAATAAAAATAAATGGCTGTAAATCGTCGTATATAAATATCATTTACTTTTGTCCAAACTGTTCGGTAAGATTTAAAATACGTAATATTTTATTAGAAAACACATGATAAAATATATACATTATCAAATATAACACCCATTTTTAATGAAATTTCTGGTGCTGTATTTCTGGAGAAAGTTAGGTCAGTGAATATGGTACTACTTCTGTTTTTAAACAAACTTTTCATCTAATTTCTTAGTTCATAAAACTCATGTTTAAAAACTTCTATTCACAAAATTTCAATCTGCCTTAGTTAAATGCCTTAGTTTTTAGTTGAATATTAATGTATTTTTTGTTCTTTTGGATATTAGATTTTCTAGTAATTTTTCATGAAGTAATGCATATACTTTTAATTTTGATGCTAGGGATCAATGAATTGTTATTGTGAAAAGGGAGGGTTTTAAAATAATGGGAAATTCATAAAATGCTATTATTATTCTTTTCTTTTCTTTAATAATTTATAATTTCATATATTTATTAAAGAAATAGATTCATGCATGAAAAGCTCTTTTTGTGATATTTTAATCTCATGTGCCAAGCCTTCTATTTACATATTTACTATAAAAGTTTATAAATCTGGTTTAATTTTATGATTAGTCATTTATTATATATTTTCATTGCTAAGCTATATATTAATTAGTTTCTTTTATACTGAAGAATATAAGATTTAAGTGGTTGGGAAAACAATGTTTTTCTCATATTTTAATTTTTTTTCTCTCTAGAATACACAGGCTATTGCAGTTCCCCAGGCAGGTGGAGGAGTGTCCATTGTCCATGTAGCCATTCCTAATCAGCCTGTGCATGTCCAGTCTGTTATACAGCCAGGACCCAACCAACAATCAGTCATACAGGCACCAGGTGGTGCCACATTGCAATCGGTTCAGGTAATTTATTTTAGCCTTATCGAAAAAAGTAGAAATAAAAGTATTAATATTTTCTGATTTTGTTAACTGTTATCTTTCAGCTGATATATTTTTAATATTTCATAAGAAATTATATTGTAAAAAATAACTCTTTGCTTTATTTTATAAAATTGTTAATTTTCTACAAATATTAACATTATAGATTAAATATATTATGTAGTTTCACCTAAATAATGAAACAAAAAAAAAAATTATTGTGCTGAAAAATGAAGTATGCACCATGCAAAACAGATATTTTAAATAAAAGCTCAATTCCAGAATTATATAGTGATATTTTAAAGGGGAGGGGGGAGTGATAACAATTTGGGTAAATATTGGCATTTAATTTATAAATATTTTCTGATTTTTAATAATTCTCAAAAGTGTGCTTTTGTTTTCCTCAGTATTTCTTCGTTGAGATCTGCAGTTAAATGCTGTGTTAAGCTTTTCTTAACACAAATTGTTCTGCTATATGCAAGTAATTATAATATCCATAAAAATTTATCCATAATGGTAAAATAGATTTCCTTTAGAAATAACAAGGAAACTAACTAGGAATAACATTTGATATCTATCTATTACAGAGCCAAAAAAGTATTGTCATAGAAAGAAATTGCAATATTAAGAAATGAAACATTAATTGAACTCTAGCCGTATAAATGGTGGCCCACTTTTGTCAATTTCTTTGATTATTTGTGATCAGTATCTCAGTTCTGAAGTTTTGGCTTAAAAATAAAAAAATTAATAAATTAGGTGATGATGCCATCATATTAAAAAATGGGGGGGTCCAGAAATTACTTATATTGGTATATTCCTTTATATGTTTCGGTTGAAACCTGTGCTAACATTTGATGCAATCTCCAGTGAAGCATCTGATAAATTTTGTTGCTAGGGATTTCGCCATAATATTCAGTGCTAATACTGCTTCTGAAAAGTAATTTTATTTTAATCATGGTTTCTCTATGGGTAATAATTGTAATTATCTTCTGAGGGTCATGTTACTCAAGTTTCTGCAATAGAAACATTTTGATTATATGGATTAAAGCAACTTCCTTTATTTTTAAATTAGATATTGTCTATGTAATTCATTTTTTAAAAAAACCCCTCAACTTCTCAAATAGTATTATGGTAGCAATGCAGCTTTAGGAAAATCACTGATTAAATAGTACTGCATTTGTTGTTATTTAATGTAAATAACTAAGTAATACTATCCAAAGACGTTTTGCCATCGTATTATATAACTATAACTTTTTATGAGGTCTTTTATACAGAAATAATAATATACAATCACCAAATCAAAGTCTGCATATTAATAATTTTTAAAAATTGACCTAAATAATACTGAAACCAATGATAAAAAATTAACTTTCTTTTGTCTGATTTACTTATTTTATTTGAAGGTGAGGACTACTTTATTCAATCTCATTGCAAATCAGATTAAATAAATTACAATTAAGAGCTCACCCATGGATTCTGGACAACATTCTTATTAACGATTAAAAATATATAAACAAAATAATTTAAAAGTTCCCTTGAATTTGCCACTTACTGAAGCATTTTGTTTCTCTTTGTGTGCAATTTTTCAACTGAATTTAACATTGTGTTTATTTTATATTTGTTGTTTCACTTTTGCACTTACGTTTTGTTTAGTAATTTTTACTATTTATATCCCTAATAAACTATCTGTTACTTTCAGCTACCAAAGAATGTAATTTTGCTGAATAAATTAACTGGAGCTGGTTCTGTGATTCATAGTACTGACGGTGATGCCAGTGTTCATCCTGTACAGGTATGAATTTTATCCAAACAGTTTTTCATTTAATACATTATGTTAGTCACTGCTGTGTAAGTAGCATAGCCAATAAAGCATATGTTTAAGTTAATATATTTATACATTTTATCTTTTACTTTCTAATGTGCCATGACTAATCTATTAGAGCATTCAAATTTTGATCTATTAAACATGACAACCATATCTATAATTTTATTTTGCTTCTTTTTTTAAACTTAGTGTATGTAGGGAATATGGTTCCATATTTTTCTTTTGATTTGTTCAACATATAATTTTTTTTTTGCCTCTACCCCCGCACCCCAAACACACATATTTCTATTATTCATATATAATATATATAAAAGTTTCTGAGTGTTATTGAAGAAGAATTAGATTAGTCAGAAGTATTCAGTATTCTTAATTACATTTTCTGTGAATAACATTTTAACTGCAGTTATAGTATTTATAAATAACACAGGATATAATATTAATATGTAATGAGGGAGTGAAATATATTTTTTAATGAGAACAATTTAATTACAATTATACTCCATATATTTTATCTGAATTTGACATTTCATGAATGGTAATGAATTAGACATTTATTTTTCTAGATGAAAATTTCTTTCTTTAAGAGAAATTGCCGTAATGATTCTATGTCACCAGCATAATTTCATTGATTTGGGAGGAAAAATTTATCTAGTTCTGTCTCAATCTTTTTAAATTAATATTTACCTTTTTTGATTGCTAATGTTATGGGGGAAAATGTGATATTTGTGTTTGTGTGTCTGTGACACATGCTATAGTTTGAGATTCTTTTATTTCAGTTAATAACAACTGCAAAGGATGAGGACGGCGGCACTGTGACCTTAGTAACACCCTCTGAGGACCCTAAGAAGCGTCGTGAAATCCTAGCACGAAGGCCTTCTTATCGCAAAATCCTGAACGAACTGTCTGCTACTGACGGTGGTGGCACAGCTGTGCTGAAGGAAGAGGAACCCCACAGCCTGACACAGGACGCTACCCAGGAACAGGAGGCCAGCACTATTACAGTGGGTGGAAACCAGTATTCCACAACTGGACTTCTCAAAGGTGAAATGGAAAGCCCTTTCAGATTTTTCTTTTTCTCGAGGAAAATGTGCATGGAAATTTTACTTTTAACATTGTTTGAGATCAATTTATGCATCATTCCTTCTTTTGGTACTATTGTTTTGGTGTATTGATAGCTGACAATAATAACTATGTTAAGGAATGAAACTTTTCCCTCACCATACACAGATTTATCTTATAAATCCTCAATGAATTAAAATTCTTATTTGCTCCTTGTACACAAAGCATTACTGTTCCTTGTTTCAGATTGAATATCAATTAAAGTAGCATTTACCAATTTATTTAATATTGTTTAACATTTCTGTAATGGCATTTATTTTAAAATTTTATCTGCTATATCTAGGAAATATTTTAAATATAATTTTGATATTCTATCTGTTGGGGCAATTTTTTTCTGTCTACTTATGTTGGCCAATTGCTAGTTTTCTTTTCTTTCTGGAGAATGGTTTATTTAGGAAAGGAATAAAATCCTTCTTTTTAATAGTTATTTCTCTATTTCCAAAGCAATTTTATTACTGGAGAATTCATTATTTAATCAGGAAAAAGCTTTCTGCCTTTACAACATTACTTAATTTTGTTAAATTTTAATACTTTAGGTTTCTTTTCCATTTTTATTGTGAATAATTCAAACATTCACCTTTAACAGAATTTTATTTTTAAAAAAAAAATCTCAATCCCTACGGAATTGAATAATAAATATATTGATTATATTATGCAAAATAAAATTCATATTGTATTCAGAAGCTTTTTATTATTTTTCTTTTTGTTTATCCTTCTTTAATCCTAAATTGCTTTATATGTTGTTTGACTCTTTTACACAAAGCATTATTGTTCCTTGTTTCAGATTGCTAATCAATAAGTTTATCTAAATTCTACAGAAATGCACTGTTGTCGCTTTTCTAATTCATTGATATTTAAAAAAAATGTTGTGGTATTACAGAAAATTATGTTTCTAAAAGGGGGGAGAGATAAAATAAAATAATTTGATAAAATGTAATAGATATCTTATGTTGATATTCTTTAATTTCACTAAGTAGATTGAAATCTGTATAATTATACTTGATAAAAGTTAAATATTACTCTAATGTTGTAGTAGAATTTTTTAAAAAGAATTTATTGGATAATTAATCTTGATAGTATTTTTTTAATCATGTATGCATCTTCCCCTGACAAACAGTCCTATGATGCCAAATTGGAAACCTGCCACTGGTGCTTACTCTTTTGATGGTTTTGTTTAAACCCAGGCTTGTAATATTTATTTGTAAGTTAAGCCTAAAATATAGCTCCAAAATACTTATTGTCCGATTCTACATAAAAATAATCTTTTACATAGTATTTAAATTACTTAATATTACATTTATGATCCACAATAAAAAAAATAAGATAGTTTTGCATTATAATTTAATAAATCAAACTGAATATATAGAAGTTTATCATAAGCATTAGTCCTCACCAAAAAAATAAGCTTTACAAGCAGGAAGTTTTGGAATTTGAATGTGGTCAAATTATTTCACAAATATTTCAATTAATATTTATTAAAATTAAAGTATTAATCAAAAATAAAGATATTTCTGATATGTATGTAAAATTCTAAATAAAAATATAATTTATCTAGATTTTAGTTCTATTTTAGAGCTTTTAATCCAATGAAGCTCAAGATTAAAAGAGAAACAGCTCTGCAAAGTCTAATTTTTATCTCTAATACTTTCAAATCTGTAATTGATCTAAGGTTTACTTCTGTTTTGGACTAAATGTTTGATTTTGGCTTAGAGGGAAAAAAATTCTAGAGATTTGGGTTTTCTTTCTCTATTCCATTAAAGTCTACCTTTCAAATTGGATAGATAAAAGCTCTGCAGCAGTACTAATACAAACTTATTATTAATTTTTTAAAAATATTATTTATAAAACTTTGCTATTGCTTAAATGATTATAATTTTAAGAAAAAGGAAAACATTTTACTTCTATGTTAAGTTCAATTTGGTAACATTACATTAGCATTTTGCATTGATGTTTTAAAAATAATAATGCTGCACACACACACACACTTTAATGAAATAATTAATGCATTACATATAGAACATTAATGACATATTCTTCTTAACAGTGCTTTAAAGAACAGAAAATAATAAGATTGTTTCTTGCAGCTATTCAACTAGCAACTGGCAGCCAAGACAGTGGCATTCAAGGTTTACAGACCTTAACAATGACCAATACAGGAAGTGGTACAGCCAGTGCTATCGTCCAGTACACCCAAGGCCAAGATGGACAGTTTTTTGTTCCAGGTTAGTTCCCTTCTTTAAAGTTGCATTCAACAAGTTTACTATTTACGATTTTTTTAAATCAATTCTTCCTTTAAATTGTCGAATTAGTTAACTATAGATAATTAAATCTTTGTTGATCTGTGATTAACTGTTTGGTTCATAAACTATAAATTAAAAATAGATTCATTTTTATATTGATTTTATATTTTTCAAATAATTAAGTAATAAGATATTACAAAATAGAAAAATGGTAAAAATCAGCATTTATCTCTTGGGAAATATGCTGTCCTTGAATAAAATTGTGTGCGTGCGTGCATGTGTGTGTGTGTGTGTCTTTTCTCATGTTTTCAATATTTATTATATAGAAAACATGCGAAAACATTTTGACTTATTATGGTATTAATGCAAACTTTTGTTCATTATCTTTAAGCATTTGACTAGTAATGACATGTTGCAAATCTCAAAAACTAACAAGAGTTGAGCTGCATATATCACTTTCATTTAACTTATTTTATTATGAATTGATTGTACTTATGAGAAATTGTGAGCGCTTCTATAAATTAGTTTGATAGTCTATTAGATGAATATTTATTATGTAAGGCTAACAATATTCATGAAATTTGGCTGGAATTTTAAAAAAAGATAAAGGGAATATGAAGTCTTTCTTTAGTTGTGATCTGTTCACATTTGCATCTTAATTATTCAGTTTTGAAAAGATAGCTAGAAGGTTTATAACTTGGGAGAGGGGTGAAAGTAGAAACCAACATGGTGCAGAATAACAGAAAGAGCTATTTTTTATTGTAAAATATGATATGTTTTACTGTCATTTTAATTCATTCATTGTTAAAAAGATATTCAAATCATGTAGCACTGTTTATTAATTTTATTAAAACCAATTGAATATTGGCTATAATGCAGCTTTATTTTAAAAAAATCAAACCTTATTTGTAAATGTAATTTTTTATTGTGTTTTTATTTTATTCTTAATTGATGTTCAATTATAAAACCTGTCCAGTTTCATACAGCTTTCATTTATATGCCATAAATTGGTTGCTTTTGCAATTTTTTTTCTTTTGTGTATTTTAATTTGAGGAGAAATCAGATAAACATATCCAATCCAAAAAAATCTATAGACCTTTTCAATATGTGGAAATATACCTTCATTTGTTTTTTAAAATTCAATATCTATATTCAGCATTGCAATATAATTAAAAGAATATTTTTAGTTGATAGAAATTGTGCTGGCTTCAGTGTGTGTGTGTGTGTGTGTGTGTGTGTGTTCTCTCTGAAAATGTATTGTTTCATTTAATGTTATTCTAGTGGACATAGAAGTAATTACTGATTTTGATATCATTTTAGTATAAGTTCAATGGCTGTTTCTTTTAACATTTTGAGATTTCTTTGATTTTTAAATTTTGTGTATCCTTCCCCCTCTCCTCCAAGGAAAAAAAAAAGAAAGGGGATTACTACTAAGGGAAATATGAGCTTTTTTACCTATGAATATACTGATTTCAACTTATTGCTGTGCTGAAAATGCATGTTTGATTAATAGGAAGACTAAAGGTTAATTTAGCACTTATAATAATTTCAATCTATGTGTTGATTTAAATCGTGTTTGGTAAATATGTGCATGATTTTAAGTCAGAATAAAATTATGGACCATACATTATTTCACATGAAAGCCTACTTTCAGTATATAATTCAGTGATAATATAGGACATAAATAAATGTAAATTTTTAGATGTATACTATTTTTTAAAACAATTTAGATTATCCTCGTGAGTGTTTTGAAATTAATGATTTTACTATTTTCTTATAGTGACAGTATCTGCTGCGGACCTGCAGGCGTACCAGATCCGTGCATCAACGCCCACAGGGGGCCTCTCCCAGGGCAGCCTCCAAACTATCCAGAATCCCCAACAGCTGGCAGAGGAGGCTTCTCGCAAGAGGGAGCTCAGGCTCCTCAAAAACAGGTAAGTGATATCAAACTAAAATGTGGTTTAACAATTAAGAGATTTAAGTTGAGTGTCTACATTTTATTAATTAGCTTTTAGAACTTCATTGATTTTTCTCTGGCTTTGCGATACTTTTTAGATTGTCACTTAACATGGGTAGATGATTAGCTTTCCATTGACTTTTGAAAATTGACTTGTGCTGTTTAATTAGCCTATATTGGAAAGAGAAATGAAGGGATAATTTTCACATAAATTTCTTTTTTATTAGTTTCAATTATATTATATATATTTTCTTCTTTTTTTATCAATGCTAACTTTAGAACTCTTCTTAGTTTTACATTTATTACATACATTAAAAGGCCAGTATTTTCAATTTTTGCATTCATAATTTATTTTTTTTAACTTGATGATTAATGGTACAATGTAGTAGTATACTTTTGATCTGGACTTAGAAAAAGTAATATAAATTATGAAATGACTTTTAATCAATAAAATAATCAGATATTTTCGCTTGAACTTTTTGTAAATAAGAACACGCTATTTAAAAGATTTGTTTGTTTTGAAGCTTCTTAGAATTAACGTATCACTTAATTTCATGCATCAAATTTTAAATATATATTTAAATTCGGATATTTTAATTTATCATTTCTAAAGGAACAAACTTTCAATCAATAGAAATAAGATGAGAAATAATATTAATAAGAGAATTTATTTGAGATTTTATTACTTAGCATGGTATTGGTTTTTTTAAATTTGAATGGAAATGACTTGCAACAGACCTTATGATCAAAAATCAAATAAAAATGATGTGCATACATTAATAACTATCTCACAGTTTGAAAAAAAAAAAACCCATCTTGTTATTAGTATTCCTAATTTTTTCTAAATAGGAAATATTCGATTTCTGACTTGATTGATGAAACAACACATCATTGTTAAACACAGCAGTTGTCAAAAGTGATAAAGTTTACATATTTGAACTTTTATAACATTTTTTAAAATTAAGAATAGAAAGCTCTGAGTTGGTTTGCATAAAATAGGTTTATTAATCTGTAATGCATTGTGTTCACTAATATTGTTTCTTAATAGCACCAATTTTTTTTGTTATGCTTTCTTTTCAATCCAGCGTTTTTATATGATGGTTTCATTCTTAAAAATAATTTTTTATTTGAAATGGCAACATACTAATTTAAACAAATAATAGAGAATCTTTGTATTTAAAATGCAAGCTTCATAAGCCAGATAACATCCATTGGACTGAAATGTCACCTTTGTCTAATAGTTATGTTACTTTCCTACAAACCAGAATGTTCCAAATTCGGTCCTAGTGCAATATTCATATTCCCCACAAATTCAACTCTCAATTAGTCAAAAGAATACTTTTTCTCTTACTGATTATTATGTTAGATAAATAAACATAATTTATGCTGTTTAAACAGTACTAGTAAAAATCTACATGCATATATAAATTACATCTAGATTTGGTTTTTAGATTTTCTTGAAATACTACTTATATAAGTCAAAATACCTGTTTATTTATTGCAAAAGTTTGGGGCATTTTGATTGTTGTTTGACAAGAGTAATATATTAATATTGTAATTATCTCATATTATTTGAAATAATATACTTTTAAGAATCATGACATATTTCTTTATTGACAAAAATAAGAGAATCTTTGGTTTCCATATATACAGCACAATATCTGCCAAATATTCTTACTGGTCAAAGTAGAAAGCATATTAAATTTGACTTCATTTCAAGCATGTTAAAGCAATTTCGTTTTTGAAATTGATATTTCTCAATTTTTTCATATATTTTCAAAGAGCTGGAATTTTCCAGCTCTTTGAAAGCTGGAGAACTATTGTTTTTCAATCAAATGCTCCTAAAGTACTCACTAATTTATTTCCTTCATATATTTGTCTTGCAATTAAATTGTATTGCAGTTTTATGTACTTTTTTTCTTGTCTTGAAAGAAATGTAAATGCTATTGAATAAATGATTGTTTCATAATTGAAAAATTTATCATTATGATATATTTTCATTAAATTTTTGATATTTAAAAATGCTACACATGTTTATTGTACTAAATACTACTGCACTATGCAATATATATATTTCCTTTATTTCAAAATTTAAAAATTGATTAATATTTTATTTTTTATTGCTCTATGTATTCATTTGGGGGATAATGTTAATAACATTGATTATAAATGCTTTATATATTTCTTTTTTCTGTATGTTTTCTTTGGGGGGGGGGTTTAAGATTGAATCTCTTTTCATTCTTTTTCTTTTGTTAAATAGAATATAGTTGACAAAAATAATACTGTTTCATTATTAGTAATATAAATATGGTCATAATTGTTAATACTGATGGGCTCAATCTTTTTTAGTGAAATTTTTTAAAATCAGCTTTGAGTATTGATATCATGGGTACATATTAGCTATCTGCCTTGCCTGTATATTTTGTATATTGTTTATCTTGTTGACATAAAAATATAAAATACCAGTGGATTAGCATGAATGAGTCCTATTACTATGCTTTATATATCTTGATTTATTGACCATTAATTATATGAATAATTGCATTTGTATTATATTTGTCAACTATTGATATTCCTACATTTTTATTTAATGTTGCTGTGTATTTTAAATTCTTTTTCTTTTTGTTACAGAGAAGCAGCCAAAGAATGTCGAAGGAAGAAAAAAGAGTACATCAAATGTTTGGAGAATCGTGTTGCTGTACTGGAGAATCAGAATAAGGCGCTCATTGAAGAGCTCAAATCCCTCAAAGAGCTCTATTGCCAAAAGAATGAATGAGTGTCTCTTGAGAATAGCAGCTCTGGGGCAGACTTTTTAACAGAACAAAACAACTCTGTGAGCGGTGCGGTTTCCTTAGTTCGAAATTGATTTTTAGTGCATCGTTCATCTGAGTCCTATTTTCTCCCGTTTTGTTCCAATGGGTCGATGTAAAAAGACATGTGGATATTATGTACATATTTACATTTGTCATTTTTGTACATGAATCAGAAGAAGAAAAAAACTATTTTTTTGTCATTAAGAATTTTATATGATACAATGAATGTTATAATGTTATTTCTTGGACCTGTTATAATACTCTATGTAGATTTACATCTTTTATTTCAGTTGAATATTTTTAGACATGTTGAGATCTTTTTTCTTCTCAGCTTGAGATGCATTGTATATGCCAATCTACAATTAGAGGTGATATTATTTATGAAATTGTTTCTTATGACGTTAATATAAAATAATCTTATTTTGTCTTCCTTTGTTTGAAGATTTTTATTCATAATATCATGTTTTGGTTTTTAATTATTTTCATCTTGTATTTAAGCAGAAAAAGTTTATCAAGTTTTTGCATTTTATTTAGTGTTTTTTTTTTCCAATAAAGATGCTCTAAAGCATTTGTCATTAATATATTATATGTAAAGCTATATTTCATTGTTTTCCATTATAATTTTTTTACAAAACTATTCATGCTTAAAAAAAGTTATAAATATCCAGTGCCAATAATCTTATTTTCAATTCTTTTTTAAAAATTAATTTAATGGGTAGAATATAAGTTCCAAATCAATGGAAGTTGATGTATTATTTGGCTTAATGACCCAGGTAGAACACATATTCTTAACCAGAATTGCCTTTTAATTTTTAACATGAATAATTAAGTTTTTTTAATGTTCTTTCATAATTTCACAGCCAAGCTATTTTAATTTCAATACTAAATGTATTTAGATTTTGTATTTTTTATATGAAAAAAATATGGCAATATTTAAAGTTTTTCTAAAATTTATTGAAATTTCGAAATAATCACCTGTTTGTTTAATTTTGAAAATAAATTCCTTTGTAACTTTTTTGAAAATTCAGGTTTGCTTCCACTGTGATAAATTAAATTGTGTGTGCCATACGTTTTTGAACAATCATTATTTTTGCTGTTTGTACGAATTTTCAAGAGCATCTTTTCTTCTTTTCAATTAAAGCACAGAAAAGATTCCAAAATTAAACAATATTGAATAAATCATATCAGTAAATTGTCAATTTTATTTATACAACCTAATTAATATTTACTAAGCTTTGATTTTTTTAAATTTCTTTTCACATAGTAGTGTTTTTTTTTTTAAAAAAATAAATTCTGGTAGCAGATGTAATTTATGATAGAAGAGTTGATAAATCAAAATCTATTGTAGCAGTTAAAATGTTTTTAAAATCATTCAATACTATTTATTCTTGACGTGTTTCATCTGATAAATGAAATCACACTTGAGAAACGTGTCGTGCTCTAGGGCTTTTTGTTCTATTTATGGGAGAGTTGTAGTCAAAATGTCCAAAATACACCAGTAGAGTCTGAATTGCATTGTGGTTTTCATCTCCAGTAAACATTTCCGAATCTTCTGCTTGCACGTGAAGCTCAAGTCATGGGCTGACTGTTTTTTTGTATATAAATATAATAGCACTATCCTTTATTTTGGACATTTGACTACAGGCTCCTTGGGTGATTAAAACTAATTATTTTTATATGGATTTGTATGAAAATTGTTATTATCTGGTAGAAAGTTATTTTTAGAAAAATTGGATATTTGATTTTTCCTTCATTTAGAAAGGAATGAAAAAATTTATACTTTTTGTTTCAATAAATTTATTGCCTTTTCAATTAAAAGAGATAGATCAAAGATTTATTTAAAAAGTTCTTCAATGAGAAAATTTTGTGATTTAAATATTTTTCATAGATTTTGAATCATAAGTATTTCTTTAGAAGTAAGAAAATAAAACTATTTTATCTTAAATTAAAAATAAGTTATGTTTTTGTCTCTTTTAATTTTTTTAATGTTATAAAAATTAATCAAAAGTTTGCTTCTCTTAGTCAAATTGTCTAAATAATCATTTATATATTTTTTATTAAATAATCACCCAAACGGATTCTCTCCCATAAATCAAAATGGTTTATATTTTATGATAATGTAAGTACAATTACTTTTGCAGTCATGCGTGAACCAGCAGTTGCATTGTCGGAAATGTGATCGTGAAAACCACAATGCAAATATTCTCTACTGCCATTTTTGTACAGAGCACTTCTCATTCTGTAAAATATTATTCTCTTCTTATACCTAAAAAAACTTTGTTTTAAAGAATTTTCATTTTTTTTATAGTTTTTAGAGAAAATTAATATATTTTTTATCACTGTCAATGTATTAAAATATATTTAGTGGAAACATTGATTTCATTATGTGATTTTTTTCTGTTGAAAAGCTTCCTATGATTATAGGAAGCTAAACATGCTGTAAATAATACATGTTTGGTGGTAAATGATGAAAAAATATTTTTGAACACTTTTTAATGTTAGTACACTATAGTTTCCCCCCCCCCCCCATGTATAGATGTATATCCTATCCAATCATATAAGATTTTTGAGATTTATATAATTTTTATTTTGAAAAAAGCTGTCTATGCTTTGAGGGCAAAGAAAAGTTTTGCCATTTTTATACAAATCTCAACATTTTGTAAAAACTGTTCAATATTTCGTAAGAACTCTGGTATCTTTATTTATGTATTTACAATTTCAAAAGTTGTTTTAATTTCTGTACTGTTTAAGTTTGAGTGTAAACATGCTTTCAACTGTAAGCGTAAAATTTAGATTCTATCAAAAAAAAATTTCCCCCTTTCAATTTTCTAATACTTTTTTTTAGTATTATTTTATAAAATAATTATTCTTTTTAGTTCAAATAAAATTGATTTGACCATTCATTTAAAAATTTATTTAATGATGGAAAAAGTGTAAAATTTGCAAATAAATTTATACTCTTTGAAAACTTTTCTGTAAAAAAGGCTTTTCACTTTTTATGCATTGATCACAAACTCTAGAGTTAAAGTAGTACATTTTTTTTAATAAATACAATTGATCTTTGCTTACTTAACTTTTTTTACCCTGAGACATTCACCACAATTGTCATTTTCCACTTCTTCTTTTTAAGAAAGAATAATTAAGAAATATTTATAAAAATGTGAATTTTTTCTACAGAATTATAATTCAACTTTTATATTAATTATTTCTATTTGTAGTTACTTAATTATTGTAATAGTAATAAGTTGAAATTTGCTATGTTGATAGATGTTTGAATTCTAAGACTGATTATACCATCCAAAGTTATCAAAATCTGTTTATTCTTTATGTGAATATTCTGTAAAATGTATGGACATATTTCACTCCATATATGTTGTATTTTTTTTCTCTCTTCGCTTATTTGTAAATCTGTATTTATCCCATATATTTTCATTTTTGCACAAATTCAGGAGAATAATTAGTCGCTCGATTGCTCAAAAGAAAGATGTTTGTTCATTGTTTGAAATTTTATCATCAGCATTGTGTTCTTTGTAAAATAAGTTTAAATAAAAGATTATCTCGTTACTAAATTCACGTTTCTTTCATTATGTTCTTAAAAAGAGGACATTTAAATTTTGTTTCTAAGTCTACTTTTTGAGAAGTTATATTTATATATACATTTGCATTTACATATGTTTAAAGCTATTTATTTTTAGATGAAGCTTTCACAAATTCTTATCTTTTATAGAATTTTATAGCAAAAGGCTTCACAGATTAAAATCTAATATATTTTTTAAAATTCAAATCTTGTACGATAATTTCTCAATATGTTATGCAGTTCTTGAATTGCAAACTAAGTAATCTATTAATTTAGAAATATTTTATAACTGTTAGCTTTGTACAATGAAAAAAAATCATGCTATTTATCAGTTGAATTCTAATATTTAAAGAATGGATAGAAATACAACTTATTTTTAGTTGAACCATTTTTTAGTCTGTCTGCAAAAATTTAAGAATTTAATAAACTTTTAATTTAAATGACTATTGTTTTAAACTTCTTTCTTGGGTAGAAAAGAGACCTTTTCCATTATTTTTACAAAACTTTGCTGCTTAATTAATATAATTTGCTTTCTTAAATGTCTCCCCCGCTCAATCTCTCTTTATGCAAAAATGCAACTATTTTAAAGCCTTTTTCAAAAAAAAAAAAAAACTACCCCAAACTATGACATATATCTTAAAATCTGCTTTTAATAAATATTTATTTTGAAATTGCAAAAAATTATTCAGTTAAGGAAAAAAATAAAGTTGAGATTTAAAAGGAAATAATAGCAAAGAATATGTTTTAGGAAGGTAAAAGATAAATTCTAATCTAATAATTGGTTTTCTTGTCATGAGAATAATTTTACTTATGTGTCATGAGCTATTTTGAATTTGCTTAGCTAATAGTTACTTATAAGATCATTGAAAAAAAAATTCCAAACCTCCCTTAAATTAATAATTATTGTTTTTCTAATTTGTTATCTTCAGCTTTATGCCATGAGACACAGAACTGTAAAAATAAAAAGTAATGCTCTTTGTCCTTAATGTCATAACACGATGAGATAAATAATAATATTTTATCTAAGCAAATAATAGTCCTTCTAAAATACTATGAAATTTTAAGTTTGTACAGTCTTTGATGCTAGGGAAACTTATTAGTGAAATATTCTTAACATTTTTAACTTTTAAATCAAAAAGAAGGGGATAACACATACACACTTTCCTATTTTTTAACAAATTTGGTTAAGTTATGAAGTTCAGAATATCATTATTTTGGGGCAAGAAACAGTTTTATAAATTTAAACTAATCAACTTCGGGATATTTATGGCCAGTGGTGTGTGTGTTTTCATTCATTATAAAATTGTTTTTATTAGGGATCAAATGAAAGTTAACTTTTTTAAAAAACTCCTTTCTTAAAGATAAAAAAATAAGCATAAATTGAAGATGAAGATTTGATCAGTTTATAATGGATCGAAGAAATGATCAGTGGAGTGTTCTAAAGATAAGTTCTTTATAAGATATTGATTTACAAATTATCATAATTCCTAAATTTCAGTCACCTTAGAGTAGGTTTTTCTTTTTATTTATGCTTTAGAGTCAAGAATACTTTACTAAATGTGACTTAGAGCTTAAGGTCTGCATAAAACTATAAAATTCCTTATTCATCAGTATATTTATTCACTCACACTACTTGCTATACATTCATGTCCATAAATAAAGATAATTCAAAATCACGCAAAAATTGAACTACGTACATATATAACGCATAAAATGACTACACACATCTTCAGAAATCATATACAAATTGCAGGAAGCTACCAGATGACACCGATACTAAGTCACAATAACGAGAGCGATGCATGACGAATACAGGTAAAGAAGTAAAATTGTTCGCAGGCCTTTATAAGCCTTTCAGTGCAATAGCAGCATAGCTATGACGCAAAGAACATATTTGGATGATTCTTTTATGTGGTTGATTTATCGGCCGTGCGGAATATGGACATACACAGCTGAAAGTATCCGAGGAACTTGGATTCATTCAGAATGCCTTCTCCAGGCTTTGGAGACGACTCCAAAATGATTGTAATATAATTAGACATTACAGCAGAGCCCCCCCCCCCCAAGTTAAAACACCGAATGTGGACCGATATTTGGCAGTTACTGCCCAAAGAAACAGACGGTGCACAGCATGAGACCTGTCTTGTCAACTTCAGCTACTGGTACGACAGTTTCAATGCATATCGTGTACAGACGCTCTGGACAGATGTGTTCGTAGGTTTGTCAGATGTGCTCCACTTATGCAACTCACTGTCGCCTGAGGTTGGCCTGGAGTAGAGAACATGCATTGTGGACACCACAACAGTGGGATTATGTGATGTTTTCCAACGAGTCCTGCGGTCTGATTCTCGTCAGACTTTCCTATGGAGAGCGAAAGGTATCCGTTACCGCCAAGAAAATGTCATTGAATGACACCATTATGGGGGTACAGGATGGTTTGTTTGGAGAGGAATTATTCTAGGTTCCAGAATAGATCTACATGTTCAAATTGGAGTTATGACAGACCAAATCTACCGGGACGTTAAAAAAAGGATTTGCCTCTTTCTCTCTAACACTTTTTTTTTTACTATTTTGCTTAAAATTTTTCTTTTACACTTTTTTATATTTGGCGTATTGGTGCGCTAAATCTAACTTTTTAAAAAGTAATTTGTAATTAAGTAAACATTCTGCTATATCAGTTTGTCAAGATTTGCTACAACTAATAATATAAGGGGTAATTTAAACTCATAAAAAATGGGTTTTGGAAGTTTGGAGGGGAAAAGTTCCTCCGAGATTTGCATAGCCACATGCCCCCCCCCCCCTAAAGAGCTTAATCCGATCCTATTTTTTATTATTTTTTTATGCTTCATTCCATGAAGATATATCCAATACATATGTTCCACAAGTTCCGATTTGAAACTTGAAGAAACAGTGTCCAAAATCAGTGCATATTTATCATTGCACTATGCCTACCTTGTTGACTTTACAATTAACAGCTTTTATATTCATGCTTTGTTTATTATAAATTTTAAGCACATTTAAGAATGGTAATTTAAATTTTTTGGAACTTATCATCAAGCACATAAGAATTCAATCAAATTTTAATTTACATAAAATGATTAAAGAAAAAAATCATTGTCAGAGCTTAGCTTAATGTAAAAACAATTTACAGCTCGAATCTGCAGTAAAAAGCAAAATGGAAGTGGATTTAGTAATTCCATAGGTAGAGACGTAGCAAAGAGGGGACTATTGGATACGTTTATATTTGGGATCAGGGTCTATCTTGAAGAGATGTCTTTGATGAGTTCATGCTACTTTTTGAAATTAAATATGATGAATAGAAGTAGCGAAATTGGTCTCCTAAAACTTTCTCGCGGAATCTCTGATAAAATTGTCATGCAAGAAAACGCCTACATGCTATTTGCATACTGTAGTTGCGAAATATTAACCTTTGGCAGGAATTGAGCCTTTTTACTGAATCTATCGTGTCATCTTTGGCGAATTTTTTTGACGATTAATTTCTGGCAGACTTATAATAGTATTCAAAATTCAAATTTGTGTTTTAGCCAACCAACATATTTTTACCGAACGATGGAAACAAAAAATTTATATAAAACTGCTTTTGTCGACCCATACTAAATTTGATACATTTAAGTTACTATGTTTTTGAATTATACTTTTAGCATGTTTCTAAAAGTGGAAACCGACAGGCAATCAACCAGCGGATTTATTTCAAAATTTGATAGGTATCTACATCATAGTGGCTAATTCTATGCACCAAATTGTATATATCTGGCTCTCTTCGTTCAGAGCCTGACTAAGGCAGAAGCATACAGGGCAGTTGCCCTGAGCCCAACACATCAGAGGGGGCCCTCCAATCGAATAGAAAGTTTATTTTACGTATCCTTCTTAATTCCTTCTTTCTTTTAACTTTTTTTTTTCTGACATCGTGGCACTTCTTTCTTCGCTTGAAGTAGTGCTTCTTCCCTTTGATCTGGGCGTTCTGGGTTCGAGTCTCGGTTCGGGCATAGTTGTTCTTCTGTTCTATCAGTGAGATGTGTGAATGACCCCCCCCCCCCGGTAAAAAGGGACTGTGCAAGCGAGCATGATTTGTGAGTAGCCAAGACGTACTCTTGGCCCTGGTTGGCGCTACTTCAAAACAAGAGATGCACCCTTGGCATAAAATCGCGACTGCGTCAACGAGTTTGTCCATGCCAAGTCCATTAGAAATAACAACAATAAACTTTCTTTAATATTATTCTTCAAAAACAAAACATACAGAGAGGGCCCCGACATAGTTTTTGCATCGGCCCCCAATTAGAGTGAGCAAGACCTTTATTATCTTGTTAACTTATATTCGAACGTCCGGATTAGAGGACTTCTTCTTCAGCTGGATATGGGGACAGATTTTACTCACAGTCTGTTATAAATCTGCAAATTTCGTGCAAAGACCGTATGCCAATTTTCAATCTTCTACATTAAACCTTTTTTGGATTATCTTTGTTACAAACCAACGGACATTTTCTAAAAATCGGTTTTTTGAGTTCACTGAGGTTTGAAATGAACTTAGAAAGAAGATTCATCCCAATCTCGAGTTCGAATTTTTTGACGATTATTTCTAGAGTCGATTTCTCTAAACTACCTGAATGAGGAAGTAACAAGTAATATAAAAATCATTTTTTAAATCAATTTCTACTTAAGTTAATAAAGAAAAGTTTTATTTTAGTTAATCTTTATTAAATAATTACAAGTGATATAAATATGTATAGTAATATGACTGAATCACAATGTTAAGCGGCAAAATAGAAGGCGAATTTCCTGGCAATTTTCCATTCTCCTTTCAATACATGGTGTTTGAACTCGAAGCCCAAGGGATAGGAATCCAACACCATACCAATCAGACTATTCCGGCTCAACGGTTATAGTTATTATAAATAATTGATCAAAAATAATACTAGCATTGAATTTTCAATGCCAATTGAGGATTTAAAGCCGATTGTGGCAATGCAAAATGCCTAATTTTTCTACATAAATTGGAATACGCAATAAAGATTAGAAATTTCTAATTTTTTATATTCTGTTTTATTTTAATTCGAAAGTACTTCAAATTGTATCGAAAAAATCGATTTATTAACAATGTTCGATTTTAAATGCATCAAGCATTATGAAAATAAACAGAATCGTTTTAAATAATCGGCCGAAAACATGATAAGCTTAACCTCGTTGGCATTGGGGAAAAAACAAACTGATTTCGTTACTTATTTGGCGGTGAGGAAATGGAGATATTTGGCAAAAAGTTGGCTTTTAATTAATTAATAAAAAATTAATAAATAAATATTTGAATAAACTGTATTAACATTAAAGGTCATCCAATACAAGTTTTAAAAAATTTACTTGAACTTGATTGGATGAATATACATTATTTTTATTAACGATTGAAAATTTGTACAAGATATATCTATATATATATAAACGAAAAGTGAGGGGGGGGGGAATAAGAATATTATGCTACAGTGACAGTCTCACTAGACTATTGCTTGATGGATTTATATAAAGAAATATAATTATGAGAATTAATTTAGGAATTTCATATTTGCTGGTTTGTATTTTCAAAGGATCACCTATTTCATGAAGACTACTTGGAAATAAACCGATGAACAGCGCATTCATTGAGAAGTGAATTCTCCGGTCTTCTTTCGAAGTTAGTGGCAATAGCTATTACAGAACTAATGAGGTGACTGCTAATTAATAAAGGAAGGATGAAAGATGTCTTTTGAGATAGGATGGGTGTGTGATGTGGACACGCATGGTCAGCAGAGCGCCGTTCTCATTAGCAACTGTTCAAAAGAATGTAACATTCTGAACAAGAGGGACAAGAAACTTTGTATTTAGTTACATAATGCAACAATCATTCTTTGATATGTTATTAATTAAAACAGGCAGAGAAATTGATAAGCATCCCTAAAACTTATCTGCTGGTTTCTTAAGAGGGATGAGGTCAGTTATTTGGCACTTAATCCTTAGCTTGCGACTAATAGTATTCAAAAATCGATTTTGTGTTTGTAAACATATTTTTCTCAGCCGATTGAAACAAAATTGGACACAACTTGCACTTGGATTCAAAAACTGTCATATAAAATTTGATATATTTAAGTAACTGAAAGTTTTTTTTTTTAATTGTGCTAACTGAAACAAATTGTCGTGATCAATCTTGATCTATCGTGTTTCTGAAAATACAGACCGACAGATGGCTAAAACATAACTGGATTTGGCAGAAAATTTGATGGGTGTTTACACTATAGCTTTTATATCTGTGCACAGAATTTCATCTATCTAGCTCGCTTCATTTTGTAATTATCGTGTTAACTTATATTCGAATGGCGAGGCAGAAAGACTTATTTTAAACGGATTTTGTTTCAAAAATTTGATATAAATGAACAAACGATGTTAATATTGTATACTAAATTTCCTTTACCTAGATGGAAGCAAATTTTGAATTATCTTTATTATAGACAGACAAATAAACAATTTCCAAATATATATTTTCCCAATTCAGGCATGTCTAAAACGTGAAAATTCGTCAAAATCTAATGTTAGATAGTTTACTGTCTCTATACTACGTGTGAAAGAAGGAAATGAAAAATAATATTTACCCTCTGATACTTTTCAAGTGATTAGAGGAATAGAGATATAAGAAAAAGGAAAATATAACTTGCAGGAAATCATTGACATGGATAAAATAAATACCCTGGGAATCTAAGGAACACAGACATTAGGTGTTGTAAGCGACTGGAAAAATTAAAACCTATAGTAAATAGAGAATGGGGGATTATTTATTTGAAAAACAAATGACCTTCATTTATTTTATAAATCTACTTTTTATTATTCTATCAGACATTTAAAAACTTACTTTTTGCTTTATTTTTTTTTAAACTTCCAACAAACATTTCTAATTAATTGCACCTTTTTCATTTTCATCAATCGTTTACTCTTCTCTATTTACTTTCTCTTAAAGGCAAAAAATGAAGAACATATGTTGTCGTCTTGAAATTTAATAGAAATTTTGATATTTTAGCTCTCTTAAACAGAAGAAAAAAACTATTTTTTAAATGCCGTCTGAGTATGAGCAAACACGATTGTCCCGAAACACAATTATCTAGACTGAATAAAAGACTCGACTAAATGCTGGGATTTTAGAATCTAGATTTAGCTGTCAAATCTCAACTGTTAAGTTTCTTGGTTCAGTTCCATTCACAGGATGACTTTTTACCTGTGTATATGTAAACATGTTAAGCATTAAAAAAATTCAAGATTATATGTTAATAATGGAATTTAACCTTAGTAAGTTTTGGACAAAATAGTTCAACAAGAAGATGTAAATATATCTCTCAAAGCGTATGATGAGATCATTATGCAATGACTCAGAGACGACACTGATTAGAAGATTGTGAAATACATTTTGAAAAAAAAAGAAAGATCTAAATTCTTTTTATATGCAGGAAATCTTTATCTGTGCATCTTTATTTCGTAGGAATTTTTACTAGGTGCTTTATTTATTGGATGATTTATAAAAAAGGGTTTTTAATTGAAAATTAATCGAAATTTTTACATTTCTCATCAATAATTTCGGTTTACTTGGTCATATTGCAACCATTTTTAAATCATCTTAAAATTCCAAAATTAAGGCTTTTAGTGATGTATGTTTTATTTTCTTATAATATCTCACCGATGTTATACATTTTAAAAAGCTTTTTAAATTTATTTTACGGAGCCTATAATTGTTTCAAAAATTTGCTTTCTGGTGAAGAAACGATATTAAATGCATTTTTTTTATTTATATTTACGCGCCAAAATTTGACATAAGGGTAATAGTTTATTTAAAATACTTCACACGACAAAATTACTCCTGAGATAATGTGCTCACTGAATAAGTGGATGTGGTATCCTGTCTTTATCACATACTCTCTAACGAATATGTATTAGAGAATATACGTTTTATTAACTATAGAATGTAACTCTTATTAACTGAGAACCAAAGAATGTAGAACTCTTATTAACCATACAGAGAATCCGTTTTATTGACCATATAGAATTAACCATTGGAGAATACACACATAAAAAAAGCTCATTAGAACTTTAATTTAATCTATCTTTAAAAATATCACTGGACTACTATTAATGCACAAGAAATAGAAAACTGAATCTAGATTTTGGACAACTTTTCTTCGACCGATTAAAACTAAAATTCGACAATGAACAGGTTTAAGTCATACCTTCACTCTCTAATCCACCACGAACGCACACGGATTTAAACCATAAGAACCAAATGACCGGATCGCCGCAACAGCAACACTGGCAGGAACTGTGGTTGAGTTCATCACCGGCCATGGTACAACCTTTCCCATAGGAAGTATGTCCCATCATCGATGGAAGAAGCCAAACCCCATTTTTTAATATACCCTCCAGTGTGACGAGATCCAACCGCCATGCCGAAAGCATCTCATCCTCATTTCGAGGTGCCCCCCCGGGGGATGAACAACAGGTATATTAAATTTCACATTCTTAAGTCTTTGTAGTATTGCATTATTAATTCTGCATGCTTGCGAAAGTATGCATTAACAATCTCGATATATTTAGTTATACATTTGATAAGTATCTACTGTTTAGATGTGAAATCTGTGCACTAAATTATATCTATCTAGCTCGCCTTGTTTTGTAATTATCGTGTTAATTTAAACTCGCTATATCGGACAGATATATTTTCTTTGAATGGATTTCATTCAAAATTTGGAATAGAGATCATATATCAAATTTAATCCATCTAACTCTAGGTGTTTTTGAAGTACCGTGTTTACAGAATGACAGACAGACAGACAAATTCCAAAAATAAATTGGGTTTTTTTTTTCTGATTCAAGGGGGTCTGAAACACAGACATTCGTCAAAATCTCGATTTCGAATTCTTTGATTATTAAAATATTTTGTGTGCTTTAAAAACTAGAAAATAAAAAATATATATTTTTTTAAAAATTAAATATGTAAGTAAGAAGTTGTTTTATTATAAAACACAATATTTCAAACTAAAGATTATAAATGAACTTTATAAGAAAAATTAAAACAGGTTTCCAAAAGAAAGTTATATCCAGATAGAAAAGCTATTTAGATGGTTAGTTTGCTTGGATTTTTAATCAAGTTTGAGTTGAAATATTAATGCCAATAGCTTTAACTTTTGGGGGATAATTTCTTATAATCTTAGTAACTTTAAAGCATATTATCGAACAAAAAATACTTTTACGCCATTTTAATATTATAAAAAAATACTAATTATAATTTCAGTGATGCTTTTTTTACTCTGATAAAAGTTCTCTTGTTTTAATAAATTTAAATATATATTTAGTTATTTGACGGAGTGTTACTATAAATAATAACATAGAAGCATCTGCAACTAAAATTAATGAAAGAAATGAAACCAAATCATTATATAGCTTGGACAAAGTATTGGAAATTGAAATATCCACTCCTTTCAAAAAATTAGTGACTAAAAACGCAGTCACTACGTTAAAGATGCATTTTGGGGCTATAGGTACAATAAAGATAGCAAAGAAAACACATAAAATGGATTGATTTAAATTTCTTTAATTTTATAGTGATAAAAAATATACCTTCGGGAATATACCACAGCTGTATGGGATTTAATGAAAATAATTTTTTATTAATCAGCGTTAGGTTTTTTTTGGTCCACGAACAACATTTTCAATTTGCTAATCTCTGAGTGAAATATTCTACTTCGGAAACTTTGATGCCTTTTTTTGTCTCCAAAATTTATTACTTCGTGATTATGACTCATAGTTTGTAGATCAAGTTTGGTTCAATTCCATTCATTAATTTTTGAACCTTTTCAACAAGAAAAGTTATTTTATGCTTATCCTTTATGTTCTGTTACAATACTTTACAATGTGTTATTTACTGTATAACACAAATTGCAACGAAATTAAATACATTTCGTGTGTGTACGTTATTCTTCTTATAAATGAAAACAAAATTTTAAAAACAATTTAAAGGTGGGCTAACCAAATTTAGATCATTATCATGACTCGATGTTCCGAACTAAAGACGGAAATTTGTTTAAAACCGCTTTAAATGAAAAAGAAAATAAATAAGTAATAGTAAACTTCAGTATTCGTGTTCAGAAGACTTGTATTACAAATTCAAGTCAAGAAATAAAAATTTCCATTGGTACTTTTTTAGAGAGAGAGAGAAAAAAAAAGAGCATTACGCAATTTGAAGCGAAAAAATAAAAACCATTTCTGGACAAAGGAATAAATATAAATTTTAAATTCTTAGACAAGTTATGATTTTTGATAATACTTTGTGCATTAATGATTTCCAATTGCATTTTGTGCTGAAAAAGTAATTAGAAAAAAAGTTAAGTTGCTTGAATTATTTTATATTTATTAATTTAGTTTCTTGTTTGTGGCAATGCATCCTTGTGTTAAAGACGGTTTTAAATATTAATCAGTTCATTGCATTCAAAAACCTTCTGAGGTACAAAATTGAATTTCGAATAATTTCTGATTTCTGGTTATTTTATGTATAAAAAGAAATTCTCATTAGCATTATGTAGAGGTTGAATTTCCATCAGATTGCTATCGCTCACATTTTTGAATTTTTTTAAAAGGAAAGCTAGATCTTTTCTTCATTTTATATAATTGTACATAATTTCAAATTTGTCAAAAAAAAAACTTATAGTATCGGTACGGTTTTTCCGTTAGAAACAAAAAAGTGTCAATCAAAAAATAAATAAATAAATAAATAAAATAAATAAGGGGAAGAAAATTGCCAAGTTTTCTACAATCACAATTAAAGAAAAAAGTCCAACCATAATTTCAAAACTATCGTTTTACTTAGCTGTTCAGCTGCTGAACAAAAATTAAATTTCTAATAAAAATCAATCAGGATTGTATTAGTTTCATTTTTTTCTCATGTCCTTAATTATCATTTAAACAATCCGCATATGAATTTTTTTACGCTTAATGATCGTTTTGGTCATTAATTAATTTATCATCAATGGAGAAGTTAGTCAATCAGATGTAATTGCATTGCCAAAAAATGGTGTTTTAATACGCTATCAAATATTAAACACTATACTATAATAATTATTAACTCATACTGACTTGAAAAAAACTAATCCACGAGTAAAAACTTAAATAACTGAAAAGAACATTATTGATTCCACTGAAATTCACAAAAATATATAAAAATGTCCAAACAAGGACTACCTGACCGGCATCTAAACGATTAAGATATTACTAGAAAAAAAAATGTAATGGCCTTTATAATATTTCCATCAAAAAGAACTGAGAAATTCAAATATTAATATTAGGAAATTCAATATTTGGAAATTTATAAACATTATAATTTCTCCACCAAAAGAATTCCCTTTTTAAAAAATAATAAATAATACGTTCATAATATCGAACAAAAAAATTGCGAAAAACAATAAGAAGTCTGAAAATGTCAATTTTCCAGAAAGTTTCATTCATCCCCACCTGCGATGAAATAGAGCATGCACAGACGTTGTTTATTTGCCGATCTAGTCAGCAACGGAATATAGTACGTAGTCGACCGATTTTTCTTCGAAACCTCTCACAGCATCCGTATCTTCCGGAAGAGGGAGCTTCACAGCATCGACCAGCTGGTTTAGGAAAGTGTACGATGCTGTAATGCGCATGCTCTATAAACAAGCCCAATTTATCTAGCCTTTTTGTTATGTTTTAGCTAATAAGTGAATGCCAATGAAATTCGAAGAATTTAAGTGGTTCGAATTTTGATTTAAGAAAATCTAAACGATAAGAGAAATAACTAACGGAAACCGTTAAATTTTAAACGGTACTATAAATAGGAAAAATTTTAAAATAATAATAATAATAATTCTTTTAATAGAATGTATCTGGTAAAATAAATTCATTTCTTTTCTTATTTAGAATGAAATGATGTTTTAAAATAAAATACACTTCTTGCTTTTCTTCATTACTTAAATTTTATTTAAAAAAATGAGATTTTTTTTTAAGTTAAAGGCATTTTTAATTTTTGTATTTAAATGTATATAATCCCCACTTTTTTCTATTCAAAACAGAAATGATGCTTTAAAATAAAATATATATCTAAAATTTCCTGCTCTATAATTATTATTATCATGTCAGAACATGATATTGTTTTAGGAATGAGGTTTAGTGGCTTGAACAAAACCCGTAGTCGAAAAATGAAAATTTTATTATCTGCACGAGAATCTCAAATAATCAGCTTTTAATAACGTGAGGCCATCCCATTTACTAAAGCTCTGATTTAAAAAAATAAGTTAATGACTACCGCAAATAAAACCTAGAAAAATGTCATTTTGAGCACATGATTACAGGAAAGGATATAAATAGGAAATGCGATATTTTTTAAAATTATAAATGCGAGACAAAGTTTTTTGGATCGTTTGTAATACCAAAATAACTAATTCAATGAAACAATTAAAATAAATAAAAATTTAATCTAACTTGCACGTGGTGCTTGGCCTTTCAAGAAATGATGTTCTGACATGATACATTGAAATATGCATAGACGATTTAAGTTAGATCTTTTTAAAATTTTAATTCAGAAATTTAATTTTAAAAAATTTAGGTAGCTTTTTTAATTAAAAATTATTTAAATTTTGTATTTAGATATAGTATATAACTTCCATTTGTCACGTTTAAAAGGAAATTGAGGCTTCAGAATAAAATATACATCTCACAATCGTCATCATTATTACTTAAATACTAATTCCGAAATTTTAATTTTTTTAAAATTAGCTAGTTCTTTAAAATTAAAGATATTTTAATTTTTAAGTAAAATAAAGAGATATAAACTTTTAATTATAATATGAGTTTATAATAAAAGGTATTGACCTTATAATATAAACCTATAAAATATTTATCTAAGTAAACTTTTAAAGAAACTGATCCTCCATGTAGCATTCTTTCAAATGAAAATGAGAAATTTTCTATTAAAAATAGGTTTAAAATTTAGACTTGCATTTTAGGTGAAAGCACTTTGAAAATAAGTCAAATATTTATAGTCAATAAAAATTATGATTACAAAACATGGAAAAGCGGGATCAAAATGACTTTAAATTTGAAATGCTGCCATATCACAATTATTCTGATAAATTAACTAGAAAATAATAAAAGACTTTTATTATTTACAGAAGCAGTATTAAGACTTTGAAACATTTTTTTTAAATTTATTTTCAAAAGGCACCCACGGCTTCGCCTACATATATTTATTTTGTTTATTTGTATCAAAAAAGTTTTATACATATCTAAAAGTTTTCAAATTCTTATATTTAATCTCTTAAAGTATATTTGGTAACTTAACCGTAATTATTACAAATTAATTAATTCTAAAGCATCGTGAAAATGGCAGTTTGGTACACAATAATGCTATAAAAATTAATAAATTTATCAAGCAAAATAAATTCTTACCCAGTAAACTCAAGGAAAAAAATCAGAAGAGACATGACATGCCAATTGAATGCAAATAAAATAATTTTTTTAAGTGCAAAATGTTTTTAAGAATAAAATTTTTAAAAGTGCTCGGTTGTGAGGCAAAATAAAATCGAAATTCGAATACATATAATTAAGGCGAGTGTGTATTTCATTTTCTGTTTACTGCTCATAAAATTTAAATAACGCATAACGCATAAAAATTTAATAACAAAATCGTTCCTTTTAAATTTTATTTTTTTTAGTTTAAAAAAATCTGGAATTTACTAATGTTAAAAGATAAAACAAGAATGCTATGCATTGCTTCTAAAATGAATATTACTAGCAATAAAATGAAAATGGCCAGATGAAATAGTCAAGAAATTACATTGAATTTCTAGGTAAAAATAAAATAGAACACTTGATACCATTTACATATTTTGTAACGCTTTTCACATACACAAATATGTGACCGCAAACGATTTTTATTTGTGTTTATATCATTTGAATTTCTGCCAAACGATTTTAAATTTAATGCATATTTATTAAATTATGATTGGCAATATATATAATTTTGGAATATTAGCAACTAGTATTTTGTGTGAGTTGTGGCAGAAAAATAACGACTGCTATGAAGAAAATTAAGAATTAGAACTTCTTTATGATATAATATTTATTCACTACTTCCGTTCAAGAGTAAGCCAATAGCAAGCATGCGCAGTTCTTCAACAAAAGCTCTCAAACCCAGCGGCTTTTCTGCTCTCGATCGCTAAAAGTAAGCAGCGGCTTCTTGGTGCTTGTGTTGCCAGGTAAAAAAAGGCATCGTTGATCGTGCGATGGCATGGCGGCGCGGCTGGTGTGTCGCGCGAAGCAGCTGTGGTTGAGCGCGCGTTCGAGTTTCGTACGGCTGCGGTACACGCGTTTGTCGTGAGCGCCGGGGCGCAATGGCCGATCAAGAGGGCGGCGGCGACGAGGTGGCCCTCTCCTTCATGGACAAGGTGAGGTTCATGATGTACGGGGAACAGGAGAAAGAGGCTTTCCTCATAGAGAAAAAGGAGAAGGAAGAGAAGAAAAAAGGTGAGTCATTTTTTCGAAATCTTCATTTTTTATCACAATGTTATCAACTATTTAATTCACTAGCTCATATATGTGTTAATGCACGAAAAGTCTAAAATATAAAGCAAAATATTATAATTGTTCTTTAACCGTCCAGTTCCTTAAAGTAGAACGAATCACAAAGCTTACACCTTTTTACATCCAATTGCTATCATTGATTTCAAATCAGTTTTCAGATATCATTTGTTTGGATTATAGGAAATGTAGATTAATCCTAATATTGTTAACAATTTATATTTTTGTATAAACATTTTCTATCTCCTCAAAATATAATAACATTGAAAAAAAAAACATGATGATTATACGTTTTTAAAACAATTTCTTCCACAATTTTGCTTTGATGTGTTCTTAATTCTATTATAATTGTTTGCATTCGATAATAATAAAATAATAATCCTTTATTAAAAATAATATAAAAACATGAAATTTTTATTTGGAAGTATGTTTTCTATAGTTCATTTATTTTACTTACGAGTTCATTAATTTTATTTTATTTTCATGAAACATTGGATTGATATTTTTCTATTTCGATGTTAGTCACAAAATAACAGAGCAATTGCTGTTCTTATGACATCATCTTAAGAATAATTTTATTCTTCATATCAGTGTTCTTAGTTCAATTATAACATTAGTTTTTTTTTTCTATCGAATTTCGTATCTTCAGAATATTATTCAAATCTATATACAAAAATTTAAAGTGCAATATCTCAGTACCACTGCTTCAATCAAATATGACATGAATCTTTGTCTAATAATATTGATTGTCTTTTTTCAATAATATTGATAGCTATATCTGTACAATCAATCTATAGAATGATAGAGGTGTGGCCTAGGCTTTTTATAAATAAAAAAAATGTCAACGTTAATTGTCCAATTTTGTTTTAATTAAATAATTTTTTCCATACTTCTGCGTTGTTGTTTATTTATTTTATTTTTTCAAAAACGTTTCTTTAAATGGAATACTTATATTATTATTAATATTATACTTGATGAACTATATTTTAGAATTATCATTTTATTACTCTTCTTTAGATTATTCTACTATACAAGCATTCTTAGACATATATTCAAAAACTTTCTTATTATATGGCATTAGTAAATCTGTCGTAAATAAGATCGTAGTTTAATGGCTACATTTTAGTGTGTGATGATATAAATGGTTGTTTATTATATATATTTTCAGAATAATTCTACCAAAATAAAAAAAATCAATTATTTAAAGTTAAATAGAAAATCGAATAAAAAAATAATTTTCATCTCATTGTGATGTTAACGTACATTCATGCTCAAGAAAGAATATGATGAGTAATTAAAAAGGCTTCTTAAACTCGAAGCATGAATTATGCGGTTTTTCGTTCTCATAAAAACAGTAATTTGCACCAATTTATATATTTTGTTTTAAACATTAGCATATTTAATTTTTGGCATGCACATATATAAAGAGTAGTAATTAAACAATTTGTTGGCTTAGAAATATCACGTGTTTTTACTTTTCTTAATAGTATAAATTATGTACACCAATTCAAATTCAATCGAAAAACTGGGTCTTGTTTAATTTTTCCCTTTTGAATTTTAAAATCCCCCGCGATTTTATTCGCTAATGGCTATGAATAAACAAATATACAAGAGCAGCATTCAAAGTAATAAATGGATTCGCAGAAGTTTGTTTTGAATTTTTAGCTGTTTGGGAGTTGGTGCCAAATGTTTGAAGTGTTTGAATAAAACTGCAGCAAGGATTAAAAATAGACTTCCCATGATTCTTTTACCCTTGCTGAGTGCCGAGCGGGGTGGAAACAGACCAACCAGTGCAAACTTTTTTTCCTTGAAAATTTCGCCTCGTAAGCAATTGAATCGAACTAGTACTTCATTTATGTTAAGCGAAATATTGAATTATTATGAGTTCTCTAAGCAGCAATTTTTATAAAAAACATTTTTTTCAAAGTTCATTTGAGAAATTTTTAAAATATTGTTTCACCTTACTCTAAAGTAATTGAGTAGCCGTATCTCGGAATGTAAGGAGATTTTAATATAAATATTTTTCTCATTCATATAGGCTTGGTAAAAATGGATTTTAATTTCTTAGCTTCCGCATAAAAAACAACATATTAAAAAATTTCATTTTTTAAAGAATATATTGTTATTTTATATTATATATATACTAATTGTTTTAATGAAGCATTCTAATCTTTTTTTAATTGATCACTCAGCCATATTCAAAAATGATTGATATTATCATTTCAACATTTGAGAACGTTTGAAAAGAATATTTCAACATTCCACATTTTTGAACGTTTTAATGATGACAAACTTTCTGCTTTTCCTTTCTTATTATCTTAAATCATATCCTGGTCCAAATATTAATATCGAAATTCATAAGAATTATGATGTATTTTCCAATCATAATTAATAGGATGAAACGAATTTTTCTTCTAATTATAAATAATGTTACTACCTAGATTTTCATCATTACTTTCTAATGACGTGAAAAAGAATTTCTTAAAAAGCAATTAAAATTCCATTAACATATTGCAGAGAAAACAATGAAAGTTTTTCCAGCAAAAGTTATATACAATGGAAGAAGGGTTTAATTTTCTGTGAGTATATGTCTTTCTTCGTATGTGTGTGGCTTTCCGTTTAATCTATTTTTAACTTTCGAAAAATATCTTTAACTTTTTCTAACAGCATTTATTTATAATTTCTGTTTGCAGACATTAATTTTTCGGAATAAGAAAATAAAAAGATTTTTATAAACCTACTTTTAATCTAATTTCAAAAGTATTTAGTGAACGAATGATACTAAAAGAAAAGCATTATCAAATAAACAATTTTACAAAGAAAAGTATGTTTCTGCTCCTTTATAGATTATTATTAATCTTAAAACCTTTAAAAATGTGAAAATATTTTACGAGAAACCGTTGCAAATAGTTGGAATTAGAATAAAATATATAACCTATGTATAATTAGGATCTCCCATTTACGTCAATCAATGTTATATTAGAGGAAAGTTTCATAACTTAAATTCTTTAATGAAAGCAAAAAATGATTTTAAAAAGAATCCATCTCGGCTTAAAATGATTCCAATAAAAACTACAGCTAATTGTTTCAAAATGGGTTCTATTTTTATTTTTCATTAAATATTTCTTTATTTTCTTGTCCGTTATCCAATCGAGACGTTTTATAAAATGCCACAGTTAATTAACAAATTTCATATCGAGATTCAGATTCAAAAATGGCATCATTGTATTCCCCTTTTCTCCCCTGCGTACAGGAACCATAAAGGACTCAAAAATCGTTGCAACGCACTTGATATGGCACAAACTGATGCCATTTTTGCCATGTAATAAAAAAGAATGAGAAAAACAATGGGAAAGTTTAAGAAGCTTTTTATTAATAAAACTTATATTCTAGTAAAAATACACATAATTATGCTGTATTCTTAAAATATTTGTAGTTTTTGATTAAGAGACGATAACAAATATTATACCAATATTCAAAATTACTAATGCTGACAGTGCACATATAAAAAAACACTAAAATTATGACTAATCTGCCAGTAACCAGAATTTTTATTTCGCTAATTCTTAAATATTCGCACACAAAATTTCTGGATAATTTTTTTGCAAATTCAATATTTACTATTTTGTAGATCTATATACATTTGGAACATTTTTTTTTCTGCTTTACATAAAAATAGAATTATATGTTTTATTGTGGAGGAATAAGAACTTAATTGTATGGAAATCAGATTATCTATTTTTAGTTAGGCTTTATTCTTAGAAATAATAAAAACTATAAACAGTAAGAAAGTTGGAAGGAGGGTTGAGGAATCTTGTGTTTCATTTTGAGAAGAACTGAATAACAGGCATTCATCTCAACATGAATATCATATTAGAACGGAATATTAAGGCAAATTCGTGAATTTACAAAATGAAAATTATAAGTATTTTACTTGAAGAAATGGTTATAGAGAAATTGTAAATCCTACTTTGTTAAAATACCTTAAATATTAATTAAAATCTAAACAAAAAAATTATATTTATTGCAGATGAAGATGTTAATTTTATGGATATCATTTCCGATAAAAGCAACCTAAAAGACTTTTATAAATTATGTCATAAAAAACAAATATAAACAAAAAAAAAACCTTATCTTATCACTTCGATTTCCAAGCACTTATGACTCATTTTAATTGTATAGAAACTCTTATAAACATTTTCAATTATATGGTATAATTTGATTTTTACTTTCGCTTCTTATTTTAATTTTTCTTTTCAAAAAAGTTTTATATACGTTGACTTCCTAAGTGATTTAAAAAAAATACTTTATCAGCGACGAATTGTCTTCATCTAAAATTAAAAAATATTCTATTATTTTGTTTATTGATGTTAATAAATTATAAATTTTAGAAGCCCGTTTCAGAGAAATATGTCGTTAGAATTTAAGAATTGAATAATTAAGTTTACATAAGTATAAACTATGGTTCTGAAGAATTTCACAGAATTTTTTTTATCCTACCAAAGGATAATTTTCAACTTCTGGCAACTAATATTCTTTCAATAAAACATTGTATTTTATTTCTTTGTTATATATTGAAGATGCATAATTCCATACAACCATTATTTGTCTCGGCAATGAATGCCCTACAATGCCAAACGTTTTATGCATTACAAACACTTTATATAGATAATAAAAATCACGTAAAGCGGAAAAGGGATCAAAGACAAGATGTAAAATACAATTTGCTACAGTTATATAGTTATTTAATTTCTTTCATGGAATTAACTGTTACAAAATGTTAAAAATCTGTTAATTAGTTTGTTTACTGTCGATTTAGTTTTAAAATGGCGACCAACCATCAAAATAGGAAAGTTTGACACAATCATCTCGAATAAAGTGTTCATGAATTAGTTATTAAAAATTCAATAATTTTGGGTTGGAGCTGTTATGGCAAAGCAAAGCATGAAGAAAAAGATCATGAGAAATGAATTGTAAGAAGTTGCATTTTCCTCTTCGCAAAACATTTATAGCCCTTTAGTAAAATATTTTGCATGTTTAAAATAACTTTATTAAGTACACTTACTCTTTAGATTCTTATGGTTGCAAGGGAAAATCTCATAGAAAAAACAGAAAAAAACCCCTGCAAATAACAGATTTTGTAAATTAAAAATATGTTGTTCAAATTTGGATACAAATCAACAGGAAATTAAAAATACGACAATCAAAGTTTGATGTTCGCATTGTTCCTTTCTGTCAGTGTCTAGGGTAATGGAAAATTTCTCTCAAATAGTTGTATTCATTCGCCAGATCCTCAACTGACTATCTTTGAAAGCAAGTTGAACCTTCCAATACGAAATTATTTAAAGGGTCTTTTTCTTCATTGTCTTTCACAATGGAAAAGCGCCGAGCTGATTTCTTCGGTGGACCTTTGGAACGGAAGCCCCTTTTGATGCTCTCTTTCTGATAAAGAAAGAAGCACTGAACCGTGTATGAAGCTCCTTTCACGAGAAGAAATTAAGCAATTCTTTCCACAAGAGCGTGCGAGCTTTTCTCACACGATTTAGGAGCTGGATTTTATCGGCAAGGTCAACAGATTTTGAAGGGGAACCTGAATCTGTGTTTCCCTTTGTTATCTACTTTCTGTTACTTGAATTATCTACAAACGTCTCTTTTACGTTAAATTTTCCTTATTTGGAATTCTTTTCAGCCATTTCCAATACTTTTTTTAAATCGTGTATTTAAAAGTTTAAAAAAATAGTTTAAATTAATTTATTTCTGCATATAAATATTTTCTTTAATTTTGTGCTGTGTACTGTAAAGCGTGGTGTATTGTCCTGAGATCCTTCATGGATGTTTAGAATTATCTAACTTTCTGGTATAAAAAAATATTTAAAAAAACCTTTATCAATTTTCTGAATTAACTTTTTTTATCAATTTAAAGAAAATAAAACAAACGTAAGGAAATGTATATTTATAAATGAAAATGTGAACGTAAAATATAAAACGTTATTATATAAATTAAAGATAAACTCAAACTTTCTAAAAAAAGTTTATTAAATTAAACGGAAATTCTCGGTGGTTCATAAATTTCAAGTAATAATTATAATAGTTACTGCAAAATTTAATAAGAGAAAATCTTGTTTTCTTGTTATTTATTAGTTCTTACCTTATGTCTCACTTCATCAGACTACCGATATGAGAACTCAAATTCAGATGCAGATATGCAGTGCCATCATTTTTACTCTTCTCTTTCATTTTTAAAATAATAATTGAGCTTCAAATTGAATATCATCATGAATATTTGTTAAATTTTAAATGCCACTTTTATATTTATTAAGTAATAATACTTTAAATGCCCCTTTTTGTCCAGCGATAGTAGTGTCTGAAGAAGTACTTTAGAATTCAAGAATGCGTACATCCACTTCATACAGGCGAGTTCAGTCAATATCTTGCCACTTCAATCAGTCGTTTTCAACTTTTGTGCGTTTTAAGTAACACGTAAACAATTTTATTTTTATTTCATCTGTATATTCCTGTAATACTATATTCAGTTTGAAACATCAGTAAAGCTTTAATATGCACATAGGGTTCAAAAACCCATAACAATATGTCTTACAGTTTCTGTATATTTGAAAATTAAACATTGCATTTATCGCAAGGAGACAAATTTATGACAATTCATGTATCCTAATAACTGTTTATTGAAAGTTTACCACTCAATATCCTTTTATTTTACAGCAAAGTTTATTTTGTTTCGATGAAACGGCATTTTTTCATTTACGTCTATACTTAGTTTAATTGTTTGTCATTTGCTTTGTATGAGATTCTGGAATCATTCACGTAGAATTTCATTCATACAGATTCTTACATTGCATGATTTCTATCATACAGGTTACTTATCGGAAGATCCGAAACAATATATTTGACATATCTCCAATGGATTGTAGTTGTGACATTAAAAAAAACACTCATTATTCACAATGTTTTTCTTATTTCCACTTATTATTTATTAGGCTTATTCTTTCTTCTAAATGGAATGCCAAACCAATTAATGCAAATAACAAAAATTGCCTATAGTCATAAAACCGTCTATCACATCAGACTTGAGAGATGATTCCAAACAATTTTATTCGCAATTAATTTTAATTATTCCGTGCTTTATTGGTATCTTTGATGCCATGCTTATATATGCTAATAATTTCATTGGTTTTAATACAATGCATGTACAGAACCTGTAAAACTATTGCCACTCTATACATATATTAAATAGTATACATTATACATTTGAATTTATTAGCAGAAGAGTAATTATAGCGGTTGTTTGAAGCGTGTCTACATGATTCAAAAGATGTCTGATAAACGATCCACCCTTTTCGGTTTATGGTTTGCTTTAGACTCATCAGACCTGGGGAGGACAGAAGGTATCGACAGTAAAACACCACGTGCCACATCGCATAACTTTTCTTTTTTTATTCTTTTTTTATTTTTTCCCTGGAACAGACGATTGTGGCGTGCGTCCTTGTGTGTTCGTGAACACCCTCGCAAGCTGGTCGTACTTTTCCCTCGGAAAATTTATGTCGCACGACCGTCTATGCACAATGGAATAGTGTGACTTGCTATTTCTCAAAGAACCACCGTCATTTATTTGTACTTATGTGCTCCTGTCTGCTTATGCTGAGAATCGTTGGTAGATTGAACATTATCATGTCACTTTTGTTCCACTAAGAAAGTACTTTAGTCCAATCATTGCTGATTATGTTGATACTGGAAACGAAAATGTGTTCTGCTTAATAGAAAAGGCTCCAGTAAAAGCTTTCGAGATGATTTTTTTTTTCAGTATAACTATTTCGGCATTATCTTCTAACATATACAAGATTTCATGTCCAATCAAAAATGTAATAGTAAAGTTTTGTGGATAGTTGAAATAAATATTTTTAATATGCATAGTCTATCTATGTCTTAATTTTGATAATATTAATATATATTGACTGAAATGTTAAAATAATTTTTATAAATTGAAGGACACATTATATATATAGTTACTACCTGGCATATCATTGAGCTTCAGCTACCAAATTTTATTCATAATCCGTGCTTGGAAATATATGTTCCTTAAAAAACTTATCAGAGAGCACAAAATTTCAAAATTGTTATTAAATTTTAATTAATGTAGAATTAATCTGAATGCTAAAGTTTTTCGTCAAAAACCTTAGAGCAAATTATTTTACAAAGACCGTTTTACATCCACCTTAAGATTTTAGTTGCATTTGCATTATGAGCGATTTATAGTTATTTTCTAATTTTATTATTAATAACTGATGCGAATGATTATTATCATAAATTTGCTATTAAAATGGCCAGTAGTTATTTTGATTACGGAATCGGGTTTCATAACATAATTTTATATTTAAAAAACTAAGCAGATTAAAATTCCAATTTTTAAAAAACATTCTCATTACTTGTTTGGATATTCTAACCTGTTTATTGAATGTGTCTCGAATTTTATAATTTTTTTAGAAAATTTATAAATTTGAAAACTTGATTTAGAAATGGTAGCGAAATAGCATCATGCAAACGTTGATGATAAAATAAATGACATTAAAAAACATATATTGATATAATTTTAAGAATTTTGAAACAACAGCGAAATAACATTCAAAAATTGCTGAAGATAAAATAAATAATGCATTTAAAAATAACACTGTTTTTAAGCCGGCAATCTTACTATAAATTGCTTGTTGTAAAAATCGTGAGAAAAAATGCCACATCAGATACAATTAAGCCAGATAAAGCAAGCTGAAAATATTATCGGATACAATATCCAGGGTTAGAAGCTCGAATTTCTCTCTTTTTTTTTTATGTTACAAACAAGAAATATCTTTAAAAATTTTAAAAACAATAATTTAATATTTTAATTTTACTGAGCAAAGTCCATTCATTGATTCTTTTTAAAAATATATATTCAAGGGGCATTTTCTAATAAAATTTTTCCTCACAAAATGCTAAACAAAAATATCTCAATACTCCTTTTATCGACAATGATACCTTTGATCCTTCACGTTTCTCATATCAATATTTCAAATATCTCATAAATAAATGCTTAAGGTATCCAACTAGACTGAAAACTTAAATTTGGAGGAAAGTACGTATTTTTACTTATTTATTTTGCAATATCAAAAAATAGGCGTATTTCTGTTTCTAGTGATATCTTTATTTTGTCTCTATAATGATTAGAAGCCAAATTATAGTAAAATATTGACTACAAGTAATGGTTTTAGGTATTTAAGAACTTTAAATGCATTTCTAAAAAACGAGCTTTTCATAATTTTACTGCATGGTTATCATATCAAATAATAATTAAGATATATTCATGGAATTTATAATTAGTGCTCTTATGTTATGCAGAATGAAATGAACTATGGATTTAATGTTAAATATTGTAGAAGTGGATTCATGATGGATTAAAGTAAATATTGTTGATAAAAATAAAAAAAACTATATGTATTACACATAAAAATGTACTTTCTAAATAGAATTCCTAGATAATAGTTAGTTAGACTTTTAAGATATGCTACACATGAAATGTTATAAAGAAAAATGAAAAATTGTAAAAAGTTTTCTTTTCTAGAACAATAATAAATACTAAAAATTACATAAAAATATAATTTTTCTTCAAAAACTACATACATCTTTAAACAATTTCTCTTTCATTCATCCTCTTATCCTAATATTAATTAAAATATTTATTTAAACATTCATTTTTTTTCTTTTTTGAAAATCTCTTTTGAACCTAGTCGGATACCTTAAAAGAGATTATTGTGCGACGTCCTGGACAGGGGTAATGCATTTTCTCCCTGATTTGGGCGTCCTGTGTACGAGTTTCAGCTCGGGCACGGTTGTTCTTCATCAGTTCTGTGAAATGTGTGCATGTGTCTTCCCCCCCCCCCCCTGTAAAAAGAGGCTGTGCAAGCAAATGTGATGCTTGAGTAGCTAAGACGTACTCTTGGCCATAGTTGACGCCATTTAAAAAACAAGAGACGCATCTTCGGCTTCAAATCGCTGACTGTGTCAGCGAGCTTGTCCATGACAAGTGCCATTAGAAACAACAACAAGAGAGATTTTTGAATACTACCCCTGCCAAAATCCATAGTTTATATTTTCTAACGATAAATCATTACTTTTCATTTTTGAAGTCGAAATTCAGACACTATGCTTCTAAAATTCACTTATCTTCATATTGGGTGCATACTTTTAAAAGACGATTAATTGCTTAGTTCGTAATAAATGCTGAAACTGTTCGTGCTTATGTTACTAGAAGTCCGTGTTAGTAAACACTCTTCTGACAGAAAGAGACTGATCTCTCCTCTGTTAAAAATAGCCTTTCTTCCATGCACGCAGGTGCTTCAGGGGAGAGATAGGGAGGGGTAGCTCTCTCCTCACTCCCCGGGGTGTGTCTGCCCATCGATCGGACATTCGGATCGAAGAGAGGGAGTATTGATCCGTCCACTCTGAATATCGCACGGGTGGACACCACTGGACTGGCGACTTTGATTTCATGTCCGCAGATAGACAGATAGGAGATGGAATATTTTTAGCCCTCCTAAAACCTTGGAGCTTGTCTCTTTATTTCGAAAGGGAAGAAGAGTTATTGCATCACGGTCTCTTTCTTTTGTTGTACTTGTTCTTCTCTGGGCCTCTTTGGATCAAATTTCGGAAGAAAAGAGAATGATAGATTTCACGTTGCGTGAACTGTGACTCCGCTTCACTCTTTCAAGAAGCGAGAGTGGTCTCTCCAAAACTTTCTCGCTCCCTTTGTAATAAAATTGTCTTGCCATAGAATGCTTTAAATAGCACTGGCATACAATATTTAAGAGACATTAACTTTTATTTAATTGCATTTTTATTCATTCGGCCGTGTTATGTTTGGCGAATTTGGTGATTCATCCCTAGTATACGTCAAGAGTATCCAAAAATGTAACTTATATTTCAGATATGTTTTTTTCCAACCAATTGAAACAAAAATTTGACACAAAACCTCATTTATAGTCACAAGATTTCATATCGACTTTGATATATTTAAGTTATTACGTTTTTGATCGTAAGACCGACAGATAGTCAACTCATAGATAGATTTCGCTCAAAATTTGATAAGTGTTCAGAACTATAGATTTTAAATCTGTGTACTGAATTTTATCAATCTAAATCTGTTCATTTTGTAATCAATTATATTTGAACATATGGACTTCCTTTGAACAAATTTTACTCAAATTTGAGAGAAATCTTATTAATTTGTTATGAAGATCATATACCAGATTTCAACATTCTAGATTTAAGCGTTTTTAGGTTATCTTTATCATAAACAGACAGATGGATATTTTCCAAAGTTGTGTTTTTCAAACTTAGAGAGATCTAGAACGTGGAGATTCGTCAAAATCTAGAACTCTCATTTTTTTGGCCATTACTACACCTTATCTAAACTACGTATATGAAAAGGTGAAAATGGAAACAGAAAGGTTTTTCGCAACTAACTGTAATTCAAGACAGGACTGGTAGTAGTTCAGTTTATTACCATAGTTTAAAACGTTTTAAATTTTTAAATCTGGCTTACAATGAGTTAAAATATAGACTGCAATATACTTTTCCGTCCGAAATAAACCCTTCATCTTAATAATAATCATGTAGTTCATTTACATGCGAAGGTAAAACATAAACGCTAATTAATTTTCTTTATATCAGAAATCATATTTGTTACTGTGTTATATCTTTAAAAATAAAAAAAATACCTTTTTTAAATTAGGACATGGCTGTTTGATTTATTAATGATTTTTCTGTATTCAAACTCTCTTCATTACTTTCATTCTACTTATACTAAATATTGAATTAATATTTTGTGTGAAAGGAATACATTTGGAATCATTCTGCATTTTAAAAAGTCTACAGATAGATATTTTTTTCTTTTACAAGGATTCTACACGCCAATGTTCATATATTATCATCTCGGACTTTTTAAAAAGTTAATTGTCAAATGAAAGGAAAGTATTTCCTCCGCCTTTTCGACATTTATGAATTATTTTTAAGTATTTAGTATCCAATAACTCATTTTGAATACAGTGAGTATATTATGCCAAATGTATATAATCTTACATTAATGTGGTAAAAAATTTGAGAAACTAATTAAAGCTCATTCAGAAATTATTTAGATATTAATTCTTAAAATACATTCAAAAGAGGTATTGAGATATTAAAAAAGCCATAAAAATCAAGTTGTAACCCTTTAAATACTAAGAAAACTTGTCAAGTCTATCATATAATATTAACATATCCCCCCTTTTCCCTGCCAGGCCAGTTTTTATTTATTTATTTATTTATTGTTATATATATTGTCCTTTATTTATTGTTATATATATTGCCTTATTTATTGCCCTTTAAAATTGCAATTATTTTTATGTCTCACTTGAATTTGAGGGACATAAAGCTATTTTTGTTATTTATTAAACAGTAATTTAATTTCTAATATTCATGCACATTTGCTAAATAAAAAAAAGTCCTCGGTGCTTTATAATCCTAAACCATAGCAAACTAACAATTATGGCCAAAAAAGCCTTATGGTCAATATCCCAAACCTTATTTGTCTTAAACAAGAATTCCAAATCTTATTTACAGAATTCCTTTTCTTTTGTTGTTTTCTTTAAAAAGGAAGTAAACTCGCCAATTATAACTTTTACAAACAAATAACTTTCTAATTTGCTCTAATTTTCTCATTTTATCCATTTACTAAACTTTTATTTTATATCTGAATGATTCACACAACACTCTTGCTCAATCTTCAATTTAGTTTTCCATCAAAAAAATTCGCATCAAGAACCATCATCGTATTACATCATGGTGTTTTTTTAAACCTTTGTATTCACGATAAACATTAGCAAGCATTCCTGACTCTGATTCAAATAACATACCATTTAGTCAGGCAGAAACCACGTAAGTATCCAGTGGTGGAGGCAAGTGACCATTAGCACCTTTCCTTAGGTGTGGCAAAGAAACAACGCCCTGCATCTGTCTTTGTTTCGGGATGCCTTCTTTCTCGCACAGGCTGATTTCTTCTATTCTCTACTTTTCCATTAGATTCTTCCACCCACGCGCTTTTCTTTTTTCTTTTTTTTATGGGAAATGGGAATCATCTTATTTGTAAAATCCTCCTATTGCTCAATTTTTTGAAGCCTGTCAGCAGTTTTACGATGTCATTCAAACTTGCCTTATAAAAGGCTTTGAACAAAAGATCTGACTTACTGATGGCTCTGATTTTTCTTTCGTGGCAATCAATTCTTCGGACTAGAATTCTCGTTATGATATTGATAAAATCGATGAAGACAGTTAATCGTTAATAATAAATTTAAATTTACTAAAAGTGGAACTGTTTTTGACTCCACACCTTTTCTCATAGAAGAAAACTTCCATTTTTGAGCCTTACCTTTTTAAATCTCCAAATTCATGGTTTGGTGATTGGAAAACCTAAAGCAATTTATAAAAAAATATTTAATTAAATATTTAAGCTCAATTAAACAAAGTTTTAAAATGTACGATTTTTTATTAGTCCTTTTCTTTCAGCAGAAGCTCAGATATTTTCCTGTTTAGTTTTGTTTTGTTAAATTTCAAATGCCTTGTACAAGACTAATTAATTAATTATAATAAAAATAATAATAAAATATTTTAATTCTTCATTGTTCTAGAGAATTTGTTCATCAATTTCATCTTTGTTTTAAATAAACTGAATATCGGTATCAAGAATTAGTATAATCATCCTAATTTAAGTAGATTCAAATTTTTAAGTACTTATGAATTAACTTTTGTGATGTAAATAAATGGTTAAAAAACAAATATTTATTTTAACTATCTTGAAAATTTTAATTTTAATCCTATTTAGGTAATACGTTTTTAAACTTTAAAATAAAATCTCAAGTAATATATGTCAACATTGTCGTAAAACCTAAACGCAATTGTCTTCACAAAAATAATATTTCCAATATAATTTATTTCATAGTTTGAAGACTGAAATTTACCAAATTTTCAGTGTACTGTTATTCTCAAAATAAGAGCAGCGCATAACGCAGGTGGTTTATATACGAGCAGCTGCATCTATTAACAGCAAAAGAATATTTTGAGTTCTATTGCATTACTTCGATTAAACACATTTTTCTGTTTCCATACATTTCTGAATAAAATTTTGCTGTATTTACTTCCGTTTTTCTAAAGAAATTGAAGGCAGTCTTTCGTTTTTTTACCTAAAAAAATTATATTTCTTTATATCCGTATGAGTCTTCCTTCTTCAAATTCAAACTGATGTACGCATATGTTTTTTTATCTCTATATTAATATAATTAGCTATCTTGCAGGAAGGTTAGAAGTTGCAGAAAGGATTAACTCTGTTACAATTTGTTCAACATCATATTCTATTTTAGTGCTTTTGGAACTAATCGAGATACTTAACGACTTATTAGAGAGCCTGTGATACGCATGAATGGAATGCAGTTTATTGAGATTGATTTTGATGTGTCTTTTCCATTAAGAGCCGGAAGCTTAGCAATTTGAACAACTTTTTTATGTTTGTAAATACGCACGACATCGAGATACTAATAAAATAATTCAATGAATTAAAACCCTACATGAGATATAAAATTCATTTAAGGAACTAAATATTAAATAGTTTCGGAAAAATTTTAATTTAAAGACTAATTTTTTTGATAGCATAAAAAGATTTAATATTTCCTTCGTAGTTTAATTATCCTCAAGATCAAGTTAATTTGTAAATTCTTTCGAATTTCTCATCTCTTAGAAAGGATATCTTCTCAATTAAAATGGTAGAAACAAATCCAGAGAAAATTTATCAAAATACTAGAAAGATTAATCAATCTCTTATTTTCAACTTCTCTACTCTCTTCTGTTATTGCTCGTCAGAAAGATCTATTTTCGTAATGACACTATCAAATGTCCCAAAAGCTTTTTAGTGGAAAATGATATCATTGTATTTGATTCTTTATGAAATCTCCATCAACTATACAAAAGTATCTTTTGTTAAGGATCTAAAGTAAGTGACTCTAAATTAATATTTTTTTCAAAAAAATTGAGATTGATTTCTTGTTTGTTAGATAACAAAACTTCCCAAAATGTGCAAAAGATAAGCTGTAAGAAATATATCAGTCTACATCGCGACATAAAAGCAGAAGATCCTTTCCCTTCATTTTTCGCAATGAGATTTTGATAGAGATTTCTTTAACACGTGTAGTCACAGGAAAGAGAAATTTAGATATATTTGAAGGAATGTTATAAGAGTTGGGGATTTTTATCTTTTCACTCGGAACGTGAGAAAATGCTGAAATGAACAGTTTTACAGAGTGCGTGCAAAATTATTTAAATAAAAAAAAGTGGGATTTGAGTTAAGAAATAAAGAATCCTTTTAGAAAGAACTTTTCTTTTTAATATTCATTTATATTGTTGATGAAATTTTTAGTTATAAGTCATAACACAGTTATAAGTCATAATGATGTATTGATATATTCTATGTATATTTCAAACATCCTTTCATCCTTCACAAATGAAATGATATTAATATTTGTAATTAAATTGAATTGAATTATATAACATTCTTGATTATAAAATATACAACAATTTTAATTTCACAAAAATAAATTTAAAAAGTCGTACGTTTCAGATTGGTTGGAGCAAGCAATTATTTTTGGAAAAATAAACTCCCATGTCTGGGGCCTATTTTGAAAAGTAAACGGTGGAGTGAAATATCGAATTTAAAAGGAAAAACCTCTCTCTCACTCTAGCCACTTATAAGTCACTTATTCCGCTCAGCGACTCGTGACTCCTCCTCTCGGCAAGTGTGCAAACAAGGAAAAATGCCGCTAAAGGAAGACGCTCGCTCGTGCGAGCAAATTTCTCATGACAAACGGTCGAAATGAAACAGCGGTAACGAAAAGCGACCGCTTTTTGGTTGCATGTCATTAAGTGAAATTGGCGTGCAGGCTTATTCTGTTGAAAAAATTGTGCCAATTTGTAAGTCTTTTCTTTCCTATCTTTTGGCTAGACTTTTAGTAGACAGATCGCAAAAGTATTTGGTAAAAATTTGTTGCATATATATGTTTAAATAAGCATGAGATGAATTGAAATGACAAGGTTTTTTTTTAAATATCATAACACAAAAAGAAGAATATATATATGTTAGAAAATGAGGCTTTCTTTTACCTTAATATTTCACAATTTTATATAAAAATAAAGGACCTCAGAACTCATCTCATCCCAGCTAAGCCATTCAACATTAAGTTACTGTTAATTAAAAAATTGTAAGCATTAATTTAAAATCCTTTAATTCAATTTAATACTTCTTTTTTTATTTTAGTCTCTTCTTAAATCTTCAGGGACGCATGCTAAAAAAAACATTTTCGATGTATTACAGCATTAAAAAAACCTGGATATACTGGGGTTTTTTTTTCAAACAAATCACAGATTTCTGAAAGGATTCGACATAGATCAATAATCCGCTTAGAAGTTCGTCCAATGAATTTGAAATTTTAGCTTTTTGTAATTAATGCTGATATTGATAATAGTTATTGTATTTTTAGCTGAAAATCTATAGCTACTTTTTTTATTCATTTAAAGACTTTTTTTTCATGATAAACTGACAAAAGCTTAAAAAAAGAAAATGATCAAACTTAAAATATTTCCTTAATAAAGAGAAAAGTGAAATCGGACAGACAATAATTTGAGAGTTTTTTTAAAGTAATATAATAAAATAAAATACAATATTATTTCCCACACAATTGTAAAGTGAAATTTTAGATTTTTTTTCTACTTTACGGCACAAAATAAATCCATTTTTAACGATATTGTCTGCACTAATCACCTTCGGCTATCAGCTGAGCTTTTATTTTTGATCAGTTTAAATTCTTATATAAAATGTGATAACCATTGTTGCTTTAAATATTACGTTTTAATCTAGTTTCATTTTTTTGGGGGGGGGGAGAATCTTGCACATGTTCTGTTCATTGTTTACATTAACATTTTTAAAGGAGTATTTATCCATATTATCTAACATTTAGTTATACATTATCAGTTACCTCTTAACTCTTGTATTCCTCTTGAAATATGCATTTTATTTCCACATTAAAAAGGCATATAGCGTTTTATGTCCAGCAAAACGTTAGCTGAGTTAAAATATATCGATAAATAAAAAATGAGCATCCATAATTTTAAACTAACTGAATAAATATACATACAATCTAAGAGGGCTTCGTTTACAATTTTCACAGAAAAGTATTTGAAACGATTTTCGCAAGATCTTAAAATTCATAAGGTTATCTTTTAAACTGATAGTAAAAAGATAATCTTTTGAATTATATTATAATATGAAAATCATATTTGTGATAATAGTTCTGGGTGTTATCAACAAAACTCAAAGATGGTTAATTTTCTATTAATTATAAACATTAAGATCCGTCCGAACAAGCACATTCCAACCCTTTTTTTTTTAGTATATCCGAGGCATGTTCAGCAGCTATAGATCTAACAGTCTGATTTATAGAGAGCTGATGAGCATACTCAGAGACAGGCATTCGCTTTTATTGCCAGTAGAGATAAATTTGAAATAGTTCGCAATGCATATACAATAATAGTCACTTCTCAGATTCTTGTTACCGAAATTGTAAGCTATTTCCTTTTTTTTTATATAATTTGTTTATTCATTATTTAGAAATAAATCTGCGAGCCATGTTTTAACAACATCTTAATACTTTGCTCTCGAATTTCCAGTGTATTTTTACAATCCATGTTGTTGTTTTTTCGATTTCTAAGTATAATGAACGGAACAGAGCGTTAATTATTTGGAATCAACATTTAATTTAGATCATTTGGCTCGGCAATAAGACTTTCCCTGACTTGGTTCGTTTTGAAGTGTATTTAAACAAGGAAGACAAATAAGCAGGTAATCTGCTGGTTGACAAAGTTCTATACAAATCTCCATCTTAATTCCTTAAATCCACACTCTTAAATTCATTTCTGTATCTTATAGGTTGTTTTGAGTTTAGTGTCGTACTTACTCATCCACAAAATTTCAGACTAACAGACATGGTTGACGGATTTCGTCTAGAATCCGTCAGAAATCTACGTTTAGATCTAAAATTACTATATTTTGTTAACCCATCTTTTCAGGATTTGTGCTATCGTACTCAAAGATGGGGAGACATTATTTCAATAAAATGTTTTTCGTATTCAACGGGATCTGAAACGTTAAGATTCTTAGCTTGATGACAAACACGAAAAAGATTCCTAAATTTTCGCTCGGTCGATTTCTTCTGTAACTTGATAAAAATGAGCTTCTAATCCATTTGGATATAAGCTTCCTTAGTATATAAACTTGAATAAGATTAAATTGAATACCATACTGAATTCATCCTAGTTCAAAACAAGGAAACTTGAAGGATTTGATTATTTTATTAAGAAGAAAAAATGTCAAGCTGAGCTAACAAAATTTAATATAGAGCAGGAAAACTACCAAGATGTTAATTTTCCTGCTACTTTCCAGTATGAAAAAAAAAACACGAATGTTTAACTGAGTGCACGATTATTTTAAACATTAATTATTTAAAATGTCAAATGAATCAGAATCCATGAATCATCTGGAATTCACAAAATAGAAATTCGGAGAGGTCCAAAGGTGCCATGAAATATATCAAAATTCTGTTTCAAAAGTCTTAATTTGATATCGACATTAATTTGCAATTTTCGACTCATAATCACTTAATTTGGTTTAATATTATCATCAAACTTGAAATTTATATAAGAAGGTAACAGACACCAATCTTTCAGATCTTAGAAGCATTGTTCTTTTTATGCTTCTTTTGTTCTTGAATGAAAATGTATAATATTTAATTGAAGTTAAAGAGTTTATTAAATATCAAACTCCTATTTATATATAGTAGGCATTAAATTAAGTTTATCAAAGATCCAAGGCCTGATTTAGCCTAATTGGGGCCCAGGCCATAAACCTTTGGGGTCCACCTCTGTTTCACTACTTTAGTAATGAGAACTAAGCTTTATGGAGTTATTTAAAAATTTCACATCATTATAGATATATAACAAGAAAATTTATTTCTAAATATCGATACCCCTGCCTTATTTAGGCTCTACAAAGGCTGCGGAATCAAGTGTATTGAAAATCGAGAAGCTTAGGCCCCGAAATGAAAGCATGAGTGAATTATTAGCATCGAGGAGTAGAAAATTGTGGTTCATCACTGGTATCTTAAACTTTAACGTCTACAGATATTTTTAGAAAATACAATGTTCTTTGTCATAGAACTTATTTATTACCGTCGTGGATATTTGACATTTAATGGAAACTTTCTTTCGTTTCGTTAGAAAAGAGTTTCATAAAATCCAATGTGAATTCCTAGATGCCTCTTTGTATTATTCCAGGGTATTCTGTAATTTTGTCAACTACTTATAAAGCAAATGGGTTATTCCTTTAGACGTCTGAATGGAAAAGAATTTTTTGAAATAAAAAATTACTAGTTGCAATTTATTAAACAAAATTGCTTTGAGACCAGAAATCCAACCATAAACATCAGGAATCATTTTGAAAAATTCCTACAGACTTTTTGAAAGACATACTTTAATTGCACTAAGTCTTGAAGTGCAATTATTAGATTATATTTTAGCAAAAAATAATTATGTAATGGTAACTTTTTGAAATTTTATATTTTATCTCGTATTTATAATGTAATTGGAAATAAGTTTAATTTTCGTTCGCTTGAATTCTGTGCTATTATCTTTTAGTTTTGACCATCTACTTCTATTTAAAAAAAATTTCTCTTTCGATATCCGATTTATTGATTCTTTTATTCTTGCATCATTTCCAACATAAATACATCTTATTAAGATTTACTAAACACACTTTTCGACGAAAATAGTTTTATTTATGCTATGATGTTAAGGAAACTAAATTGGTCACTATTTTCTTTAAAAACGTGAACATTCTTTTTGCATAATGGACAGAGCCTGACTAAGGCAGAGGTATACGGGCAACTGCCCCTCCCCCCATCAGAGGAACCCCATATCAAATAGAAAGCTTATTTTATGTTTCTTTCTTTAATGAACTTTTTTTAACATTGCTTTTCAAAGGCAAAAAGGATAGGGGGGAGGCTCCAAAGAGGTTTTGCCCCAAACCACAACAAGGCTCAGGCCCTGATAATAGAATTAATTCGTGATATAACTATCACAATGCAAACGGTATAGTCATTGAACTCTCTGATTCCTGAAGGCATCCAGCACCTGTATACAATTGGAAATGAAAGTCTATTTAACAAATAGCTCTGTGAAATAGACTCGCCCTCAAGGAATTATAAAATCATTTAAGAATGCAACAAAATAGATTTTGGTTGCATTTCTTTCCGTTATGGTTTGAAGTAGACAAAAACGATTAATCACTGTTAAAATGAACGGCGGATAGTGAATACAATCTGCACGTCCCATTTGCACTACAAAACAGCCCACTATTCTGAACTTACTCGGCTAGGCTGGACCGAATTACTAGTGAAAGGGTTAATATCTAAATACCAATTGTCTTAGACTGTGTTATCAATTACTTTCACACATATCTGAAATATATAACTTGAAAAAATATTGATTTCGAAAAAATTAGGCTATAAATTTTCTCTGTCTTAAAAAGATTATTTCATTACAATAAAACATGCCTTCATTATTTTTGTTTATATTTTATTTTTTTGAAACGTTGAAATAATTTATACGTACGTTTCAGTACTTCTCATACCACAAACTTTAGGTAAATGTTATCGAAATTCAATAGATCAGTTGTTAATAATAAATATAAAACAAGAAAAAAACTGATACAAGTCCCTGTTTATGTAATACAATGATTTTTTAATTGCAAAATGTAGTATAACTTTTGAGGAAAGAGAAAAGAAAATGCGTTATACATCTTGTATTATATTATAATCTTATCTTCTTTCTTTTTTTCTCTCGCCAAGTTTTTAAAAACTTTGAACTTAGTATATCGCTAACTGATCAATAATATTATTACCATAATAATGTAAACTATGTTATTGTATATTTTTAATTTTTTTAAATTCAAAAAGGAGCCATTACTGTTTTTATTTCTAAAAAGCATTCCTAAATTCGATGTCCGTGATGGATGTAGCTTATAGTTTCAGGCTTTGCGACTCATGATATCTTCCTTTTTCTACGAATACAGCTTCCTGACTTATCTTCAACTTCATCCTCCATTCTCACGTGACTAGTGTTTTTTCCCTTTTTTCCCTCCCTTAAAATTCTATGGATCGATTTTGCCCCCGCCACCCCCTTGGACTTTTTTTTTCCTTTGCCAGAGTGGAGATTTTAAGGTTCATGGGGGATGGGAGTGAGAATGTTGATATCTCGTGTAAGAAATTCTTTTAACAGTTAACTTCAGATCGTGTTTGAAAGATGAAAGTGCACAAGAAAGCAAGCTTAGGAACTTCTAAAGAATGGCTTTTTTTTCATTTCAGTTTTTTAAAAAATCCATTAGATTTTTTTTCTTTTATCAAAATTAACAATGAACCGTAAGAATACTGGTATTAAACATAATTTTCACTTTTTATAGCAAAATTAATCAATTGTCAGCACATCTTAGTAATTATCGTAATCTAGCCCAAAGTAACTTCATTCTAAAATTCTCTCTTCTTTCTTTATCCCATTCCACCTTTCCTATTTAATTACATTAATGTGAGTTCTAACAATGCTGAATCGGCTTACAGCCGACAAATTCCCTTACTCCGAGAGAAGAGATAAAATATTGCTGACTTAAATAAATTCTTTTAACATCCCTAATCCCTTGTCTAAATCGGCTCGTGTAGAGAAATCTTATATTTAGATGTTATAATAAACTTGAATATTTTTACCGTTTAAAGAAACATTTTTTCAGATTTTAGGAAACTCAAATAGCTGAATAGAAATGTTAAAACCCTATAAAAGGCTTTTTCGATATTTGTCTCCAAGGTTTCGTTTACATCTTTGTCTTTGCAATTGTTTCTGTTGATTTAAAGGATTTCCAAACAACGTTTCGCTGTATAATTCCCAAAACAATAGACTTACAGAAATGACACATAACATCGAAAATAATAGATTCCTTCTGTAAACAATCAATATAATGTTAAAAACCGTAAAATCTCTTTCTCTACATAAACTTAACCTTTTGTTTTGTTAACATGCATTGAAATCTTTAGAAGTAAAAAGACTTTTTTTTTGAATATATATAGAGAGAAAATATTCCGATATTCTTCGTATTTTCAGCAAATATGTATCTGCAATTTTTATTTCAAAGTTTTAAATATATTTATTATTCTATTTATCATCGATTTCCTTCTAGACAAACTCACATGTTTCATCGCTTCTATTATGAATACTTTTTTTAAAAATTTTATGTAAAAGCTATCTTCCTTATTATAACCATTCCTTTTAAACATCATTGTTGAATTCTTTTTGGGTACCATTGTGAAATACATATACTTCTATCTAGCTCAGTTGCGTAAATTGGTTTATTTTCATTAAATGCTTCACATTTTTACTGATAAATTGAGGAGTTAATTTCCATTACTTTTAAGCATGCATTTTAAAACCGACAACATGATACATTTATTAGTTAAGTTATTATAGTTTTATTTTTATAACGCTTAGGAGGTTTTCACTCAATTTTGAATTTAGCTTTTAATGTACTATGTGATGACTTTTAGTTCTTCAAATATTTAAAAGCAGAAGTTATAAGATAATATCTAACACAAATTTTATCAAGATAAAATCTAACACAGTTTTAAATAGTCAGAGCTTTTATAATTAACAAATATTCATTCTCTCTTAATTAAAAGATGACCCTAAGTACGGGAATTATGGATTCATGAAAAAATAACTTACATTTATATCTTTAAAATATTAATACAGAATTTGAGAAAAATTCCAAAATTTATTTAGCAGTTGATAATTTTTTTCCTTATTAAATTAAAGTAATATTCAGTCGACTAGATATTACAGAAAAGTAAGATTTATATCAGAGTAGAATCTTTATTGATTTTCGGTAATCACTTTAATTTGTCTATAGATTCAAAAAAGTGAATAAAAGTCAATAAGCAAACTGTTAGAGAATGAAAATGCAGTCTTCATAAAATTAGTTAGCAAGTTTGAAATTTTAACTTTAAAGAAGACAAAATTCTACTTTAAGAGAATTGTTGTCAAATTTTAAAAAAATAATAATTTCATTATCCTATAATATTGTAAAATATATACGATTAAATATATATATTTGATAAAACATAGATGGACGTTTGTTTGTTTTATTCAACATTGGGAAGTACTGATAGCGACTTATTTTTAAATATCGTCAATTTAGAGAACAAATTGGTAAAATCTTCTTAAATTTAAAAAGAAAAACTTATTTGAAATAAATATTAGAATAACAGCTTTTGAATCAAAGGATCGTGCAAGAAAATGTTTCTGTGCAAAAATCATTTTGGAACTTGTTGGCAAAATCTGATTGATTTCTAATTCAATCAAAATTCGATTTTTTTTCCTCACAGTCGTGTACATTTATGTCATGTATTTTTACTAAAAACATTTTGTATAAAAGAAAAACTTAATACAGTTATTTAAGTTCGGTATCATTATACTTCTTCCAATTATTTACGTTTCCTTTACTTAAAAGAATGGGTCAAAAGTCAAAGTTCTGATAATTCTTAAAATTAAGAATAGTAACAGCATGAATTTCCAATTACATGAAACAAATGTAACAAATGCAGAATTCTTCTAAAATTTTTAGTTTTTGTGAAGAATATTTGTCAGAAAAATCTTTTTCTTAAACGAAGCATTTTTGAAAAATTCTTATTGTGAGGAAAAGAAAAAAATACAATCACCATATTATTAAGGACATAAAATAAAACATAATATAAAAATCCTTCATTTTTTTTCACCATTTGTATGCATAAACGGCAACAAATGCTTTATCATGGCATTTATTTCCACATAGGCGTTATTTGGGTACTTTCGTATTAGACCGTCCAACTTTATAGCCAAATTTGAAGTCGTCGCCAATGAGTTACTAAACTGCTGGCGGCCGTTCGCGAAGACGGTCTAATACGTAAGTACCGTTATGTGTTCTTTTTTCGTCACACTCTTTTGATTTGTATCACTCGATGGTAATGTCAATTAATATTTTCCCGTTTCATTCGTTCGCTCTCTCTTTTTGAGTATTATACTGCTTTTTGCATACCTCTCAAATATTTTGATTTGCAAAATGATAAGTCCCTAGTAGTAGAAGAAATGAGCTTTTAAGATTCATTGAAATTAGTGAATGACGTATATTTACACTGAATATGATAGAGAGAAACATTGGAAATATTATTTAAAAATTAATATGTATAACTAGTGACAGCATAAATATTCAACAGGAAAAACATTACCCTGCATCACACGAACAATATAAATGAGGATTCTTATATATTTTAACAAAATTTTCAATTGAATCAAAAGATTTTTTAAAAGTTTTTTTTTAGCAAATATCTCTGTGAAACGGACTCGACCTCAGGGAGTTATAAAATCATTTAAGAATGCAGTAAAATATATTTCGCTTGCATTTTTTTCCATTATGGTTTGAAGTAGACAAAAACAATTAATCACTGTTAATTGTTTTTGACTATTAAATATTATCAAACATAAAAAAACTTAATTAATTTTACTATCATGTTTGGCATAATTCTCCTGATATTACCAGAAAATTCATGTCAAATATGCTGCATACCTCCGTCTGTCAGCAAATAAAAAAGTTTAAGTCTTATCATAGTCTCATGACAAATAAAGCTGGACCATCTAACAATGAATCATCTTACCTTGCACTGTGAAAATAATAATGCAAATAGCAAATGGCAAATGAATCATCAACTCATAATTAATTTTACATGCCTCATATGAGCACTAATTGGCTCCGCTGAGCTGATTTGTCGTTCATGATTTTAAAAAAAAACATTCAGTTCTGATTATAAATCATTAACAATATATTTTACATAATTACCAAAATTCAATTCACCCTACTTTAGGGTCCGACGTGGAAGAGGCACCTCGTAATTGAGGATAAGATTCTAACAAGGTAGTTGGCTCTCGCCTTGTGGGTACACAATAAGGAACGGGTCAGGCTCCTCACATCGATGATGGGACGTATTTCCTTAGGGAAGGGCCGTACCATGGCCGGTGAGGGTTCTTGGAACTCAGCCGTAGTTCTCGCTAGTGTTGCTGTTACGGCAATCCGGTTATTCAAATTTCCCCGTGTGTCTTCCGACGAGTCGGAGTAGCCAGTTTGTAATCACCTAATTTTCTGGAGCATTGCTTCGTAAAACAAATAGTTATTATATGTCTATTTACTTTTTTCTACATGAAATACTTCGCTATTCGTAAAAATATGTGTGTGTGTGTGTGTGCATGTGTTCCCGCATGCTTATTTATCGATCAAATTTAAACATTTGAAGGACTAGATACATTTAAATACATTGGAAATTTTTTAATAAAGTTAGGAATATTGATATATGTTGAATTACTTATTATACCATAAAAGTATTTGAATTAATAATTTGTTAAGAATATTCAAAGTTCACACGAGTGTCATCAAAACTATATACAGGAAAGATATTTCATTGCTGAAATTTAAGATTTAAATTATATTTCATTTCTCAAATTAACAAACTTAATAATAAGAAAACACCTTCCTTATTAATAAAAATGTTTTAAAAGCTTATAATATTATTTTTATAGAACACTTACAGCACTATGTACTTACGTAAATCAATTTACAAGATGATTTCAAACAATATTTTAATTACTGAAGTATCTAGTGCATCTCATTAACTTATTTCTTAGCATCAAACTATAATAATAAAATAATTTATAAAACCATTACAGAATAAATAAAAGAATAATCTCACATATTTTTTAGTGAAATTCCATCTTTTATCCTGATTTTGAATTGATTAGAATAAGCCATTAACCGACTCTTCAGATAAAAAAAAATTATCCTACGAAATTATACGACAAATGTCTTTCTTTTGATTGTGAAACGTTCGGTGAGTGTCGGTGGCAGCATGCTCTTGATGTTGTTTAGTTGTAGTAGTAGTAGTAGTGTGATATGTGGTCAGGTTCTGAGGCGCTGTTCTGCTCGCAGGTATGCGGACTCGCGCGCTGTCCCTGCACCAGCAAGGTTGGTCCTGGACCAAGATCGCTACCGAGCTGGGCTGCCACCGCACCACCGTCATGCGACTCGTGCACAAATGGCAACAAACCGGATGCATCGGCGATCTACCTCATCGGCGAAAGCCCAGACCTCAGCAGCAGCAGCAACAGTCGCCTTGTGGACAACCCCTGCCAGCACACAACAGGTAAGTGAACCACTTCTTTGGAAGATATTACGACTTTCAATAAGATATTTATAATTTTATGTGCATGGCCTTAGCCTTAAAGCAACTCAAAACCATATCCCCCCCCTATATGACTGAATATATTATGTTTTGAGTTGCTTTTCTGCATAAATTGGGAGGTTCATTTCCCCAATTTATCATTTGGTATATATTACATATATATATGACTTTTGCTACAACCATTGCCGATTTCAAATTATTACATTATTAAAATTGGATTCTAAATAAGTACCATGATATTATTTATTTCCAGATTCCAACTTTTATTGTGACTTTCTTTTTTCTCTTTATTCTCAAATTTGTAACAATATCATTGAAAATAACTTGTTTCACTTACTAATTTCCTATCTGTGTTTTCTTGTTATGAGATAATTTCTATTAGAATATTTAATCCTCAGAGCAAACAAGTTTCGGTCTGAATTTTTTTCTTCTTCTTAAATTGATTTAACTTCTTTACTATAGGCTGAAATTAACTTGAATAGTTGCAACTTTCAACTTTTGATATCATTTTATTGATATACTCTTTTCAATTTAAATTTCTTTTCATTTAAATAATCTGTATACAATAAGCTATTTGAAAAGGCAATTTAAAAGCACTCATTCCTTGTCGAGCGCTTCACCTTCAGCAGATCTAAAAGGATCCTACTATCATTTAAGAGAATCAAAAAACAATGCTCAAATAGTTTAGGCCCCTAATTATTATGAGAAACTTTTAGAATTAAAACAAGCCGCGAATGACGCCCGTAACTCCTTATTTAAACCTCCTCTTGAAAAGAAAATGAAACAACATAAAGATGTTCTATTTAGCTCGAAATATTGTTATGTTCTATGCCAAAAAATTTTGTATGATTAATTTTTTTGATAAATGTTGAATTCATCATCTTTCGATTATTTAACCTTGTCATGACAATAATGATTTCAGATTGTTGGTTGATTTTTAATTGCCTCTTCAGAATTTCTGACCTAATTATTTCATAACAATAAATCTTTTAATATATTCTAAATATAAATCTGCTATATATACATACTTTACTTAGTTACATTTAAATTCTGAGAAGCTCAAGTGAAAATCTGCAGAAGAACTTTTAGACAAAAGGGGGAAATCTGTAGTTAACTGCAGGAAACATCACGGAATAATATTGTTTAGAAAATTCTTTGAACTACCTTCTCAGAGTATTCAAAGGCTATGATAATTTTCGAAATCCATTTTCTCTGACTCAGCCGTAGTTTTCTTCTGCGATGTCTTTTTTTTGTTGTTGTTGTTGCTGTAATAAGAATTAATAACAATTTATCTATGTTCCATTTTAGAGTTTCTGCTTCAAAATATATTTCGAAAAATATTCATTCTAATTTTATTCACTACTAGTTATGTATAAACTTATTCAATTATTATTATTATTATTATTTTCATTTCAACTTTTGGCATCAAATTCACAAAATACGTACTGCAAAAAAGACAAAAGGGAATTTTCTATAAATTAAATATTATTGCTATTTCCTAAATGAATGTACTTTGCCTCTTCAGAATTTTAACGCCTCTGGAATCCATGTGAATATATAGAAATAATTTTTTAAGTTCCTGATGCCTTCACTTCATTATTTTACTTTATAAACATTACAAAAATAAATTTAAAAAATTTATAAAACTGTTTATAATTCTTTCTTTTATGGTTTAAGGAATTTCTGAGAATTTCAGAATCTTATTATTTTTCCAAATATGTATATCTCTGATTTTCTTTCGTAGGTTGGCTTCACCTCCTCTGAAGCCTCGCTGGCAGGAGGAGAATCGCCGCAGCACCACATCTTCCTCAACGCGTAGTACTACTATTACAGTAAGAAGAAGACTGAAAGAGCTGCGATCCCAGCTGGGAATTCAATCGCCACCCAGTCCTAAAAGACAGGGCATTGCCTCTCCCCAATCAGGCATGGAAAGTGACATGCCCCGGCCTAAGCCGCCTCCACCCCTCGAGGAGAAAGCAAAACCCCCACGTACCCTTGAAGAAATCAGAGGTTTCAGCGTAGAAGAGCTCAGCCATATGGTGTTCAGTGATATGAAAATCTTTCTGTGTGACAGAGAAGGTGGTGTTCGAGTATGGCGACTAGGACAACCACCACTCCACAGCTACGGGGGTCTCCGCGAATTTTTCCAGGGCGGCGGGCTTTCGGCCACATTCTGGGTGTGCGTTTCAGGCTCAGGAAAAAAAGGCCAGATGTTACACATCCCTAATGAACTGACTGAGGAGCGATACGTCCAAATATTACATAACGGACTTCTGCCTTCGGCTGCGGCCATCTATGGACTCAACGCCCACAGGTAAACAGCTTTATGTTTGAGTATAGCGTGTGCGTGTGTGTGTGTGTGTGTTCTTTAATTTAAAGGATTTTTTAGTTGAAATTTTATGAAAATCCATACCTTTGTATTGATTTATAATTAATTGGATACCTAGAGCAAACTGAATAATATAATATAGTTCAATATTGAAATTCTATAAACATAGTCATTTTTCAGTAATGAATAGTCAATTCAGTAAACTTTGGAGAAAACTTTATTGAATCTATACAGATTGGATATTTGTAATAATTCAATTCTTAATAAATAACTTCAATGACTCACCAGTGCTCAGAAATTTTGTAAACTTTATTGCTTAGTAATAATATTGCATAAAAAATATCCTGTGTAAAATTATTTCAGAGATCCTGCATATTTTGATAGTGAATGTAAATATCATGTTACTCTCTTTTTACTCCATTCGTGCTTCTAAAAGAGTTTTCTTCTATATTTGTAGGTTCCTGTTCGCTCAGGACCCATCGTCCATCCAGGCTAGTCCCATTGTGGAGGATTTCCTAAGACAGCAACAAGTGCAATGCGCCGAGTGGCCAGCTGATCTCAATCCCTGTGACCTTTTATGGCCCGAAGTGGAGGCGTGTGTGGTGGACCATCCATCTCCTCCCTCCACGGTGCCAGAGCTAGTTGCAGCTGTGCGTAAGGCCTATGATAGCGTCGATCCGGCCTATATTCAGTGGTTGGTGGCACCAGTTCGCATTCGAAGCCTTTGCAGGCGAATGCTGAAGGCCAGGGCCGCCACAACCACTAAGAAGCAGTAACAGTGCCACTTGCCTTAGGAAGGGACTGCATGCTTTCTTGCCTTTCCTCCAGAGACAGATGTCTGTCTATATTGGGCTTCTTACCATACACTGATTCATGCTGTTTTTAATTTCAGGGACAAAAATCCATCAAAATGTCTTCAAGTATCTCGAAACTGAGGTTGCTTTATTTATTTATGCAGCTTAGAAATTTGACCAACTTTAAAAAACATCTGAAAAAGAAGCTTCAGATGTAAGCATCTTAGAGTTATTATAAAGAATTTTCATTGCAGAAGATAAACTTGGCAAAATCCCTAGACATTACCAAATTTGGCATGGATCTACAAACCATTCGAGGCATATATATATTTTTAATTCTAAGTTTGCCTGGGAAAATTGAACGGAATCTCTTTTATATAAAAACTTCTATGATTCTTCAAATGGAATGGATATATTAAGAGAAAAAAAAGTTTTTTATTTTGCCTGGAATATCATAGCATTAGCAAAATTTTCCACCTTTCGGAGGATATTTAAATAATATTACTAAATAAAAATCTAAAAAAATATTGCTAGCTAAAAGAAAATATAGAGATTACCACAAAAAAGCAATACTAAAAAATACAACAATATATATCAACAGAAGTTTCGAAACGAATGGATATAAATAAATTTATTCAATGTCCTCAGATTGGTAGATATAGAAAAGACACAAAAGATATTAACAGCGTGAACAGTGTATTCCTCCTTATTCAGCAACTCTTTTTCTCCGATATCTTTTATAAGAATGTTTTATGTTGTGAGGATTCAAGGAAAGGCAAGAAGGCTTTTCTTTTCTATAACAGACTCTAAAGGAAGAAGAAACGATGTCAAATAAGAAGAAAACGTAACAATGCCACTGCTACCTGAATTTCAGTCCATTCGTACCATTTCTAGAACGAAATCGTGCCTCACTTTCTGTTCCTATGGACTGTGTTTTTGATAAGATGCTTGTCATGTGATTGGACGATGTGCCGAATTCTCATGAAATATCGATTCAAAATCAATCTATCGGTTTCAGATTTTATAACAAAACATTCATGATGCATCTGATATTTAGATGCATATTCCATCGATGCGATTTTTCAGAAATAATTAGAATCGTATCGCTACAAAATATTGTAGTTCTGATTCTATAAAGAGAGCAAACGGCAAAAATTCAGTTCAATTTTTATTCAATTTTGGTTGCTGGCTAAACCCTATATAACCCAAATCTAAAACTATAATTCTGTATAATATTAGTATAGTTGGGGGGGGGGTAGAACTTACAAAATACATTCTCATTTCCTACATTTCTAATGAAGGAAATCCGGGATAACAACTGTTTTTCGGTTTAATCTAGCATTTCACTGATTTATTTCTGTTAAATTATATTTCCAAAAATATGTCTAATTGGTGGCGAACAAATTACAGCAAAATCTTTTAAGTCATTGTAAGATTATCTTTAAATAAATCAAGCTCATCTCAATATCCGATGTATCAACATTACATAAGCCAATTTCTACATCGATATTTCTTGAGATAATGGAGTATTATATAAAAAAATATCGTTATATCGAATATTCATCGATGAAACTATCGCAGAGAAGAGTTCTACTTAAGCAGGTACAAATGCAAAACATTTTACGAATTGAATCTAGTCAAAGCGAATCTTCTGTAAACAAGAGATCAGTCCTTGCTTTCTGGAAGCTTTGAATGAACTGAAACGGGATGAAACTTTCTCAAAAAAATATATACCTCAAACTGTGTAGTCAATGTGTGTTCGTCTGTAGTCGAGAATCAATGGATTTGTTGTATTTATGAAACTGTATCTCGCTTTTTCATTCAGACACTTCGTATTTTCAATCGTAACTACCAAAGGAGAGGCCTCTTGTCGGGAAGTAACTATATAGAAATAATTAATGGGTGGAATTTATAAGTTGATTCTTAGATAAACAAATTATTTTAAATTACTGTCGCTTTATTTATTTCCTTTTATCTACTCACAAATTAAAGTACTGAAGGAAATTGATCAATGACAAACTTATATTCATAATTAGATTTAAAGATTTTCTTTTTCAATCAAATTTATTACATGAAGAATTTTTAAGTTCTCGCACCATTAAATTCAGTAGAATATACAATAAGACTATGAAATCATTTCAGTAAATAATCATGGGCATAATTTACTAGTTATTTGAGGTGGTTGGTGGGAGATTTCTCGTCTCTCAAGTTATTAAAAACAATGCATTTTTAAGTCTTGATTATTCGGTAAATTGCATTTCGAAAGATCTATTATTTACATTAACCAAATTAGATAATCGATTATAATTTATCAAATTCATATTTCGGGATTTTATATGTTGAAATAGAAATATATCATAATAATATAAAATTGACGATTTTATAGTCTTGTTTTGTTATATATAACTGATATATAACTTGATATATATAACTTCTTAATATAACTTGTAATGTTTTTGAATCGGGTTTTAAATGCCATTGCTGTCTTAATTATATGCAAAAAATTTAATTAATAAATAACAGCAAATTAATAACACAAAAGTTTTAACCAACAATACACGGTAATATTCGATTCGAATATGAATTTTGATTTCAAATTGTAATAAATTATGTGTATACTTCAATTTTTCATTAGTATTAATGAAAATCCAAATTATGATGTGTGCAGCTTTTTTAAAGCGAATTTCAGAACATGAAAATATTTTTAAAAGCATTTAAAATACATTTGATTCGCCGTGATATCTTAAGTAAAGATAAACATATTCATTGAAAATCAAAAATACTTATGTCCTCTCCGTTGGGGTTACTGTCGCATTCCATAGGATTTCATCTGTATAAATAGTCACCTTTGTTAACATGGTTCCTGAATCAGTACCAATCAAGATGGTTCCCTTCAAATTGCTCATCCATGCTACAATTTAATGCATCACCAGAATTGTTTTATTTTGTATACTTCATTTTATGATTATTATAATAATTAAATCATTATTTTTAATTGGCAAGTGAATGTGATCCATTAAAGATTCTAAAAGTATATGCAAATAAAATGTCAATAACATTATTTAAGCTCTTCTCTTTTATGGAGATCTATGAACTCGAAGGCAATCTCAATTCCAGAATTACGATGTATTTAACTCACTTTGTGATTATGTGAGTTAATTACACCATTTTATTTTATTAAAACGTTTCTGAATTTTTTTTATTAAAATGATCTGATACAGAATCCTCATATGTTATTCAAAGATGGCCGCTCTTGGTTGGTACAAATGAAGCTACCTCAAGTTCGCAGAAAAACGGAATATCTGCTCATCCTCGCAATTTATTTATTATCAAAATTTCATTTGTCTCGTGAAATTATCTATATATCATGAATTGGAACATTTGAGTAGAATCGATGAAAATAAAATATCTTGTCAAAGTGAATAGTGAGTGCTTTCTTTATTTAGTTTGTCTTACTTTCAGTTGTAGCAATTTAGAAGTGTTCTCGTACGTGCGAAACTTCAATAAGCAGCTATTGATGTATATCTTTGTTGAAACTATCATATATAAAATTTATAGGATGAGTAATGTGGTTGAAATTTGTACTCTTTCTCAAAGATGACATGCAATTAAATGTTTTATTTTATTTATAATAAATGCCATTTGAAAATTGCTTCTATGAGGATTAATTAGAAATCAATAAATATATATTTGATTTTGGAAGTTAGGGTGAGGAAAAAGGGGGATAAAATTACATATTCTATTGGGCCACACGAAACTTAATGTGTGCCTGATATAAAGCGTCTGGTTTGAAGTCAAAACTGATTGAACTATTCCATTCAGAACTGGAAATCTCGAATATGTTTTACAGGAATCATAGCATTATCCCAATCACATTAAAGTAAAAAATTCTATAATATATAAACATCTTTCAGTGGCAATAAGCCATTGCATTATGATTATCTTTCATTATTAAAATAAATAATTAAAATATATTTTGTTTAAATGCACTTTTTTATTCAATAGTATTTAGATCGGTTTCAAAGATTGGTACTTACGAATTATACCGTCCAGCTTTATCGCGAACTTTTAAGTCAACGCCAATGAGTTGCTAAACCGCCAATTATGGCAATCAGGCATTGGTGTAATCCGTTGATCTTTATCGCCAAATTTAAATCCGTCGCCAATGAGTTACTAAACCGTTGGCGAAGATGGTACAATACATAAGTACCCAAAGATCATATAAAACATATAAGCAAATAATTTAATGTTACTGTTTTCACTTTTTTTTTACTTTATCTTTAAACAGGAAGTGTTTACTGATTTTGTAAGGCTACTTATATTTAAATATTTATGTGATTTATCGAAAATTACATTATTACTCAGAGATATAGCTAGAGAGAGATAAAATTAATTATTGAAAACGAATTATACAATAGCGTAGCATATCTTAAAGAGCTATTGATATTATCACAATACATTAGAAGAAAGGGAGCAACTCTTTAAATAATCCACGAAAGTATAAAGAGCTATTCTCAATTTTGGACTTTCCAAGACCGAATTTACTTTATTAGTTGTGAATGAAATAAATGGTTTTTATTGAACTCTGGTCTTAACAATGCTCTCATAAAACATACAGTTTAAAATCAAGCAATCTCGTATTATTTGTAAGCACTAACTTAATTTTTTTTTTAAAAAAAGTTACTTTATTTTAATATTGGTATAAATTATCTTGCCCCTTTCTGATTTTTTTTAAATCCTTGCGCCTTCCTAACAAAACGAGTCTTGTAAATTGAAACTGGCAAAATGAGGAAGAATCACAAAAAGGTAATCGATCTGTTTAGAGCATAATCTTAATAGAAATCAGGAAAAGAAGTAATAAAATAGTTAATAGTCTTCTGTAAAGTTGTACAATTCTTGAAGAAAAGACATTTACTTGCTTCTCTAGAGAAATTTGTCATAGACGCATTGTTTCAATATTCCTCAAGTCATAAATTTTTCATGAGTCTATCAGGATATAGAAAAATCCATAATATCAGAAATTCAAAATAATATCTTTTTTTTTTCATTTCAAGACAAAAGATTTTTGTTATTTTACATGATATTGTTCTAAGACGCTTCTTTATAAAATTAATTTAATTCAAATTACTTTATTATTGTGACCGGTAATTTCTTTCTTATTCTGATTTCTAAATTAACATCATTAAAAAATTAGCTCTTAAAATAAATCGAAGTTAATTCCATTAATAATAAACCGCAACTAATTGAAAGGGAATTAACGCAATTATGACTGAAGATACAACTTTTAGGATAAGCCTAGATAAGAAGATGGCACTCCTAAAATTTATTTTTACCAGGCTTTAATTTTTCACTGATTTTTAGTTCTATAGATTCGAGTAAAATTATTCATTTACTTTCTTAATAATGGAATTATAAATAGTTTATACTTTTCTATTTTAAGTTTCAATGTAAAATATCTGATTGCTAATTTACTTTTCAGGGTTATTGTAAACTCCCTTTTTTAGTTTATAAAATGTTTTCATTTAATGATTTTGTTTGGTTCATGCATTTAGGTATTTTTTACTGCATTTTCTTTAAATATTTTTTTTATTCTTTCAGTAGTTCCATGTTAAATAATATACGTATTTCTCGTAAAGCACTGCCATATAATTTTTGATTATTTCAAAAATCTTATTAAAAAATAATAAAAGAGAATATATTTTCTTAATTCATGCCAAAATATATTTTAAATTAATAAAATTATTTTATAAGTATCAAAGCTTCAAAATTTTGCTTAATTGTAAGTGATAGTTCCATGATATCAAAAAAATTATTTAATTTGTTAGTAAACTAAATCAAAACTTTATTTCATTAATAGAAAAGATTAAACTAGAAAGTTATCTCTTAATAAATAAATAACTATGGATAATATAATATAAATAAATAACTATGGATAATATAATATAAATAAATAACTATTGATAATATTATAAATAACTATTCATAATATTATAAACCATGATAATGTATCAAAGATCAAAGCCTTAAGTCATCTTATAATATTGCCACAATTACGATTATTAATAAAGGAATGATTTAGCTTTCTTTTTTAAACAGAAATGATTGATTACAATTTAGTAGATTTTGATGTAGTGACGATTTCGAGAAGAAATTGAATAATAATTAGTGTTTCGTACAAACATATTCGTACAGCAATTAATGTGTTTAAAATTGTATTTTATAATATTTTAATTTCCTGTATTTTTAAAATCGAAAATTGTGCTATGCTTTAATTTTTTATGATAATATAGTAAAGCGAGTTTAAGGTTAATCCTACTTATCATTAAAAATCACACATTTTGAGGCCTTTAAACCTAAAACAGAATTTCTTATACAAAGCCTCGCAACTAAAAAAATGCATTCAAATTTCTGAAGTTTAGATTTTAAGAAACGTAATTTTAAAATTATATTCTGATACCTGTTTAAATAAATATCATTCGTACTGTAGTAAAAATTCATAGAAGAAACATTTTTTTTTAAATATCGAATGTTAAAAGTAAATACAAGCCTTTTTGAAAAAGACATGAAGCTGAAACTTCATGGAAGAAAAACTTTTATGTTGAAAGTATTTTTTCTGGATATTATCAAGACATTCTAGAAAAGGGAAACGCAAATTGAAATGCAGAGAACAAAAGAAAAGAACGTAATAAATTACTACCCAGGTAGAGAGGAATGACATAAAATATTGTGAACCGTCACAGAATGAACTGTCAAAAAGTAATCTCAACTTTTTTTATAACTTCATTACTTTTATATAAATATATATATATATATGAGAAAAAGAATGTTCCTTCATGTAGAATGTCCAGATTAAATACTTTTATAAAGAACTCCGTATTGACAAAAATAATGTTTAAAAATTTAAATTATAGTTTAATAATTGAAACGTTCAAAGAAAAAATGTTTTGTGAACAGGAAATAGTATTTATAAGATAAGGCCAATATATTATATTATCATACATTTCGTATTTAATATATACGAAATGTATATTATAATAGAATTAGGTACTTATAACCTAGAAAATATGTACATAAATATATGGCAAAAATACCAGATAACAGAGCTGAGCAAATATTCAGAAAGGGCATTTGTCCGCACTTTTCCTGTCCATCTGATGGATTTTAACTAAGGAAAAAGGATGATATTTCTATATTTAAAAAAAAACATTGCTTAAAGTCATTTTACAGAAATAAATGAATAAGAGGGGAAGATTTAAGCTATATGATTTCTGATTTGTTAAACAAAACAGAAAATCATATCAATCTTTACAATTTGTAGTCGAAAATTAGTTTTAAAAAAATCTATTGGTGTAAGATAATGTGTATTATTTTGTTGCAAATACTTAAGCAATCGCAACTATAATTTTCTAGTAAACGTATTCACCTACAAAAACAATTCAACGATACAGGCTTTCCATTATCATTCCAGTCCTTAAATGTGTATATTTTTTCCTTACTTAGGCGAATTTTACAAACTCTGGCATCTTCTTTTGCTACATATTGTCTAAGCTAATGGGGGGGGTTCAAATTATTGTGCACAAATTTTATAAAGTATGAGCCATAAAATGAATCTGATGATAAGTTTGCGCTATCCAAGATGGAACAGGAACATAATGCAACAAGTCCAAATTTTCCATGCTCTTAACTCTTAAAATTACAGAATTTGGATTAATGTATTCTTTGTCTATCTCCCTGCCAAAACAAAAGGAAAGTGCATGCGTGGCCCTAACACCCTTTCTTTCTGATCATAAAAATGTAGTATGTACGTGTAAAATAAACAAAAAAGGTTATTGAAAGAAAATTTTATACCAGGAAATATGAAAGTACAGCTATTGAATTACAATTGCTTATATCTAATTCAAAACCTAATTGAATAAAATACTTTTCTGTTGTGAATTTTAGTTGTCATTCAGAAGTCACGAACGTTTAAAAAACTTTGAACGCAGGATTGAAAAAACTGAAAATGTTCAATAATTAAAGTTACAAGATGCATACTTTGTTGGATATTAGAATCCTGCGTATAGATATAAAATCGTAAAGAATGCATTTCTTTCTCTCTCTTGAAAGGTTTTAAATAATTGTGGAAATCAATTTCAAAAGAAGAGTTTGAAATAGTGCCACAACAAAAATTTTGTTTTAGAATCAGTTCAGTCATATATTCAACATTAAGATTACATTACGCCAAAGCAATTTCATGACCGCATCATTAACTTTTGGTTGAGAAAAGTCCTTATTAATTTAATATAATTCACCTTATACTCATAGTATTGCCCCAGTTTGATAATTACACATTTTTGAGAATAATAAGAAAATATTTTTGTATTCTTATACTTGAGGAACATTTAAAAAATATTTTAAATAATAATTATGTTTGTATAAATGTTCAGCTGTCTTTCCCAAATGATGTTTGCATCCTATTTTTATTGTGGTTTACAATTTTTAATAAATAAGATCATTGCCGTTTTCTTTCTAAATATTATTTTAATAATGAAGCAAATTAAGTCTTTTCTTAAAATTATTTTTAATGAGCGCTATTTGACGAATCCGAGCCAATTGTATGAATATGAAAAGTTCTTGATAGAATATAAGAAATATTAACATTGAAGTTTATTTCACTTAATTACTTTCCAAAACAATGCCCCCTTTTTTTTAATATACAAAATTACAAAAAAAAAATGTTTTTTTCTGTGAAATCTGTAAATAATTCGACTAGTTTTTATAGATTTTATTTTCTTTTTAAGTTTAAGTCTAAGAAATAACTGTTGATTAGCAACGATCAATGAATTTAAATTACCAAAATCAATAATTTAATCGAAAAAAAAAGAACTAAAGACATCCCCCCCAAACAACAATGCAGTTATATTAAGGAAAAGAATTTCATTTAAAGAGGCAAAAAATAACTAACTTATAGGCGTCCATCTTTTGACTGGACAAAAATTTACGGATTTCTTTCTTTGTTTTCTTTTGCAGCGAAGGCACTCAAGAAAGCAGAGGAGAAAGCAAGAAAGAAGAAAGCAAAAGAAGCTGGAGAGTGTAGCAGCAAAGTGGAGGTGCCTCCCCCAGATACGGACGAAGTTGCAGAAACCTCAGCATCAGCCGAGAGAGAGGGAAATTAGCGAAAATAAGTCTGATAGCTTCTAATTGCTGTTTTCATAAAAACTGTACAACAGCGTCGTCCAAAGAAAGTTCCTTTGCCATTTTGATTTCTGTGCTTTGACTTCGCTGCTTTGGTTTAAAACGTAATAGAGAGTGCAATGGACTATGTACTTATATAAAAAAAAATTGGAATTAACTGTGAAAAACAGCATTTGACACTAACAAATCCATTAAACAATGTTGAAACATATTCTTGACATTAAAAGATCAGAAAGAGTTTGATGCTCAAATCGAGGAACTTTATTGATGTGTATTTAGAATATTTAAAAACGAATAATGCAAAAAAAAGTTAAAACGAAAAGAAACGCCTATCCAAAATTATCAGTATTCTTTTTTTAACCTCATAACTCCTTTTCTTATCTCTTTAATCAAAAAATATTATTAATGTAAATATCAATAAATCATTTATTAATAATATATTATTAATAATTTATCTTTTGCCAATAGATAAATATAAATTTGACATCAGATATATTTACATGTAGTTGTCAGTTGTTAACATCTACTATATTCATATACTGATTCATAATATAATAGATTCGATATGGCTATGACAGAAGTATATATTACGAAGATTGAATATATTTTTCCCCAGAAATTATTCAATTATCATCGTTTTTTAATCGTAGTTAAAAGCTCTTCATTTTCCCATATTTTGGGGGAAAAAATCGTTTTTTTATATTTTTTTATCGTTTATTATTATTTTTTCTTTCTTTCAGTTGCAATTTAAAACAAAAACTTCTTAGGATTGATTCAGTTTTTTTAGCTCCAATTTTCAGATATATACAGAATTTTATGAATATTCAGTGTTTGTAAATTACAAGAATCTTAAAACGAACTAAAAATTACTTTTCTCTTTTCAGAATTTTACATTTTTCTAATAAAAGTTTGAAAAGCCATAGAAATGGATAATAGAAGAAAAAAATAAATTCCTATTTTCCATCGCATGACAAATTACCCATTCAAATTCAAAATATAAGCACGATTTCATCTTTTGTTACATATATGGCGAAGTAAAAATAAATTTGCCTTTTTCACCATGAAATTCAATAAATCAACCAACTAGATACTCATTTCGAAGAAATTAGAAATTTGACTATCAAAAAATGGAACTGCTCTTAATCCTGAAAAATAATTATGAATTTTTAATTAATGACTAAAATAGTCATGTGAATTGATCAAGATTAGAAACATGAATTTTGATTACACTGAAAACGATATTTTATTCTAGATTTTCTTTATTGAAAACTGTTTAAATATTAGGTTGAAAGGTTGTTTCTGACAACCAGGGTTTAAACCACATTTTAACCGTATATCATTATCGTATTTCACGCTGAAACTATGTACACTTACTTCTAATATAATTTTTTCCTTCAATAAAACTTGTTTAATACAAGAAAGATGGGACAAAATAATATGAAATTACATCGTTTATAATAACCATTTTAAATGAAGAAAAATCATATTTCTATAAATCTTTTACAATTAATTGAATAATATGTAAATTCTCATACCTCCAAATCAAAATTATGTACGTATGGCATCTTGTAATGCTGTTTTTCATTAGAAAATTGCGATTATCAATTACATTTCATGCAAAGCTAAATAAAATGTAAACTACCAAATTAATTATAAAAAATAAATTTGAATCCATGAATTGCATTTATGTACAAGCTTAGAAGAAATATGTTTGCATCATATAGCATGTTAATTACAATTTTTTGAAAAAAAAATATTGAATTTTAATAAAATTTACATATTTTTCAGCAATTGCTTTTTATGCAGTTAATACATCAGATATTTGTGGCCTAAGCATCTTTTATATTATATCAGCACCTTTTTTTATACAGCTCAAATTTCTATGGGTCTTTCTTTCTTGTATTTTTATAACGTTTCTTTCCATTGTATTAATGTTGTTTTCCTTTATATTTTGCTTAATTTATTTGATATAACTGCCTTTTTACTCTTAGAATTTTTGTAAGTATGTCATAAATCTTTGCCTTGTCAAATGTTGAATTATATGCACTTAGAATATGAAGTCATGTCTATATGATTAGTATGCCATATTAATAAAATACCTATGATTAATATTTTGTATGTTCTTATTATTCATGATTAATCAAATTCTTAATACTTCCAGTAAAAAAACTATTCAACAGACAGATAGTTAGAAAAGCCTGATTTGATTTTTAGAATAACCAAACAAATGAATAACATTTTTTTTATAATTCAATTCTAGAAATGTTCAATAAGATTCAAAAATAACAGCAAACAACTGTAACAGTAATTTTTCAGAATAAAAATCAACAAATATAATGAAATCAAATTTTTTACTGAGTCTTGCGTTCATTTGCTATCTATAATCAGAAAATATCTCCAATAATTTTTAGTTAATGATAGCTCATAAGTAAGTCATATCACTGACTCTCCGAACAGCCCGAAGGCACACGGATAATAAATACTGAATGACCGGACCACTGCAACAGCAATACTGGCGGAACTGTGGCTGAGTACTCAGGATCATTATCGGTCACGATACAACCCTTCCCTAAGGAGTATGTCCCGTCATCGATGGGAGGAGCCAGACCTCCAATTTTTCGTCTACCCTCCAGGGTGGCGAGTTCCAACCATCATACCCGAAGGATGCCATAATTATTTCGAAGTGTCCACAAACAGGGATATCGATCATAAGTAATAAAAAAACAAGGCAAACTGTGGTATTTGATTTTAATGTTACAAAAGAAAAGGCTTTTCAAAAATTAAAAAGAATTGTGAATTACCATTTTCAACTTTCAATTTGTGTCAGGTACACTGATGATGTCATGATGTTATTCTCCGTTTAAAACGTCGATGCATACAATGAACAAATGTAACAACATATGTAAGATAGAACATATGTTAGACAATTAAAATAACAGAGCTTTAATGCACCGCAATCTGAGATCATGGATATTGCTATGGATTCACTTCAATTCCGTAACTAAGTCTGCAAATTCACAGTATTTGTCTGTAGTGGGTATATGGTGTGAAAACAGCCAGGTGGGCCTCAATAATGAACGACAACTTTTACTAAACACAAAGATACAGACGACAACTAAATACAGCCGAGACGTACATACACCAACGCACTAGTTGTAATTCGATAGAATCACAAGTTTTAATTCGATTGTAATAACCACCACACTCAAAAAGTTGCCAGACAAAATTCAGCAGGAGAAAGAATCTCCAAAACTTCACTCTACGAATTATTAACTGTCTCCTCGCTGTATCCAACTCTCGACTCACTACTATATGACTGACTACTCCACACACGACACGATGCTGCTTCAACAATAAACGCCAGGACTCATCACATAGCAGTTCAGCTCACACTTGAGCTCCTTAAAAAACACTGCACTATTCCACCGTAGCTTCCTTATTCTCTCAACGTCTCATTACTTGTCTACGTCTCCGATTCATAGCAGCTTGAGAGAGCAGGCCTTTTATAGTTCCAGGGTGGTGGGCCGAGAAGGTTCGAGACCAATCAGACTTGTCTTGGCTCCTATTGGATGGAGGATTAAAATTCTCGATGTTTTCAGTAATATCAATTTTGTAGCCAAATTCGTCGCCAAACTCTTAGATCACTGACGCGTAATCTGCCCTCACTAATAATGTAATTCTACAGATATGAACTAATAATGCAATGCCAATCAGATAATGAACACATATTTCCTATTTAGCTTTCAGCAATGCAAGAAAATAACTAATATAATATTTAACGACACACTAGAAATAGTTTGAATCTCATTGCAATAATTAAACCTTATCGAAGAGTTAGAGAGTTCACCCAAAAAATACTTTAAATACTATTTAAATAATATATTTATTTTTTAAGACCTAACAAAATTTAAGAGGAAATTCACAAAATTAAATTGAAATCATTAAGAGAATATTTTTTTAACTTTTAAAAAGGTGCAAAAATTATTTTTATGCAATAAGATCTTTTTTTAAAAAGTTATTGTAGGGAAAACGCTAAACTCGCGTTTAATTTTCAAACAATTAAATTTTTTTAATGGACCATAGATTCACATTTTACTCTTCAAAATATATATACAATAAATGTTAAGAATATGATCTTCAGAACATAAACGCACAGATGCATACATATTCTATACTTATTAGTAGACATAAACTATTCTAACTATGGTCTTATTTTTAGAAAATGTTGATCAAAGTACGAATGCTTTTAATATCTCTCTGCTGACTGTAATATTAGAATAGAAAGATAAAATATTTCTTCTGTTGATAGATAATTCTACAGCCAATTACTGTACCGAAAGTCTTATGGGTTTCCAGCTATAACCAGCAGGGTTATAATTAGAATATTCAACCTTCTCAGTAGGGGCATTTCTTCAAAAACGTAGTCGGGTCATCCTCTCTTACATTTAAAAAAAAAATGCGAGAAAGTTTCTTTAACGAGTTTACAGAAACAGGTACTCTTTATGAACACGGATAAGTAGGCACAGAAAGGCTGGAAAATACTAACAGTTCACAAGCATAACAAAAATAGTTGCTTGGTATCTTCTGTGCTTTTGAATTTTTAATTCATTTCTGAAAAATAACTAAGTTTCGAATGGCTATACATTTTTTCAATCGAGATGAATGGAAAATACGTATCATACAATTATTTCATACTTTTTTTAAGAAAATGAATTTTAAAAAATGAATGGCTTAAAAACTGTTATAATACGATAATTATTTATTTAATGAAAACGTCTATTTTTTATCGCTTTAAGTAACCAATTTCTTCGACCAGAATATAGATTTTTTTTTTTTTTGATTTTAACACCATTGATACGGAAAGCAAGTTTATTTAAAACAGCCGACTCTGACGACCAGTTGTTCGATAAGAATATTGATAGTTTTTAATGCCAATTATATCTTCTATATGTAGCCTAATATTAACGATTTTCTATCATCACTAAATTTTAACAACAAATAACTAAAGGCATTAAAGCCATGTAGTTATATAATCTTACATTTATTCTCAAACATTTTAATGGAACTTTCAAATGGAATCGGATTGCATGACGTAATGGTGTCCTTGAAAAATTAAATGACTGGTTTCTTTGTCTTAATATGAACGTTGTATTTTAAAATAATATAATTTCACTTTCTGATTCTCAGTTATTGCAACAATACGATCTAGTTTTTAAAAAATATGCACTTTTACTTTTTTTTAATTCTAAAAGGTAGGATATATTTTAACACCAAATAAACTTCTACCCTTAAAAAAATTAATTTTAAAGTGTGCAAAAATTAGTTTTGTGCAATAATATTTTTGATAACATATAGTTCCCAAAAATATTATTTTATTTAAAGTATTCAAATATTTTATTATTTTATTAATGAAATATTAATTTAGCAATATTTCACCACAGGAAGACTAAAAAATCTCATTTATTTTTAATTAATTTAAATTTCCAGAAATAATTTTGAGGTTCATAATTCCTCTCTTCAATGGCTTAAGTTAAACAGTCTACCCTGTAAATCTCCAATAAACAAACAGATATTCTGTTTTATTAGTAAGAGAGTTTCTCCTTGATTATTTGATAGCACTAAGAAACGTGAATTTAATTGCAATTAAAACTTACGAGAAAATGATTAACTGAGCTTTAAATATGTTTCCAATAAAGTATTTTAATATTATCCACGTTGGGTTAAATATATAAAAATATCCAAAACAACAACAAAAAAAAATCAACAAATGAGAGAAAATGAAAAAAAGATTTACGCCATCATTTACATTAGATGGAGGAATAATGAAATACTTTGAATAAAAAAACGAAATTATTAGAAAATGAAACTAAATTTCCAAAAATACTATCAAGAAATCATTCAAAATATCCATGGGAAAAGTTTTTAAACAGCAGTTTTAGCAAAGAATAAAAATTTACTTAACTTCTTTACGTTATTTCTAAATTAAATTGCTCGAATAAAAAAGCAAAACAAAAAAATAACAGCGAAATTAAAAATCTCCCAATCTTTTGGGACGGACTTCGTAATTTTGAACCATGGTCAGATTACGAGGACTTGAGCTGGAGCCCCCACCCTCTCCATACCACATCAGACCAGCGGGAGGATGTTCAGCCACGACAGATTTAACGTGCGACAGACCCCTTTACACGATGGTAGTTCGGTGGAATCGGTTCTCAAACTTGAAAAACTCTATGGATCACGAGCGAGACGTTACCACCAGACCACCAAGACTCAACTAACAGTAGGAATTGAATAAATAGAGTCTTCAATTAAATTATAGTTCTTGAACATCCTTAACCAAATTATTCATTGATTCACATCCTATGTAGCGATTCTTACTTATGGATAAAATTTTGGAGATATTTATCTAGTGACATCTGTCTTTGCTTGTCATCCTTAACTAATGAATAATTATATTTATCTTCCATTTAGCTAACGTCTTTATTATAATTCATTGATATTAATCATTAGCAAAAACTAATTATTTTTAAACAATAAAATCAAACCAACTTTCAGTAGGTGCCCACTGCGCGACATGCAATAAGCCACCGATTTTACAAGTTTTACCTTTTACATAGAATCCCCAAACTGAATTCTTTTACAAATAATTAACATTAATGCTTGCTAATGCACTGAATCTGGGAATATATTTTCACAGAATATCCTTCACTTTTTGGAAAGATTGAAAATAATCTGAGAAAATCAAGAACAATTTCTTTCTCCCTCTAATTAAAATATGTTGGTCATATTGGCATACAACAAACGGATGTGTGCGGATAAGATGTTTTGTAAATGATACAACAAACCAGAAATCATCGATTCAAATATGAAAAATTTTAAAGTTGTTCCTAATTTTGAACTACATAATTATTAATGGATAGATGGCTTGGTTGTTTATGTACGCGATAGATAAAAAACAGGAGCAAGATAAATTGAATTTTGTAGGGGGTTCTGATACCAAAACGGAGATTCATTTAATATTTTGGACCTAAATGGGCAAGAAGAAATCTAAAACGTACACTTAACTCTATATTAAAATTTTAAATACAAAAGGCATCACATTGTTCTTCTAGAACATTCGTAATAGCTCTAACAGATATGATAAAATATAATTATAAAGCTTGTGAAATCAGCTTTTTTTTAAATCATACATCATATGTACTTAGAAATATTGCAAAATATGCATTCATGCTATTTTTTTTACTCTGTATTTCTTTTTCATTTTACTTACATTATCATTAAACAAAAAATCCAGTCTTATTATTGATCATGATAGAATGAAACAGTTCACAAACATTTAAGGAATGATCCATATTATGAAATTATTTCTCCCTCGTGTAATTATATCAACAGGCTTTTTCACCACTTTGTTTACAAAAACAGTGCCATTTCATTACAATTCCATTAATAATCAATAATCTTTAACTTTTCACCGAAACGAAATTTTGATCCTTATGTCATTTCGTTTTGGGTGAAAAGGCTTGGATGTCGAAATCGTCCCGTTTACCCGTTGAGGACTTTCGTTTCTAATCTGGGCGAAGTTGTGAACAAATCGCTCAATCATGCAGAAAGGCCCTAATCTCTGAACTCGTTAACGGTGAACTTTCACACTGCAAGACCAATATATATAGGCACCCATCTGAACCCAGATCAGTTATCACTTGTTGAGAATTCACAAGCCAATCAGACGCAAAATGATCTCTCAAGTAAGTTTTACTTTCTTATTTATAAAAATTTAATTTATTTTTTTTCTTTTCGATATAATTTTTATTATCCATGGTAATTTCTATTTAACTTATGAGACATTGAAAACAGTTTTTGCATTCTTCCTTTACCTAAATTAAAATTGATCTCAATTCTTCAATTATTTTTGGAATCGTATCTTTTATTGCTGAGAAATTAGCTTCCAAAATAAGCAAGTTGTATTTCCTAAAAATTTTAATCGTAATAATTTTTTTAAAAAAATAAAAGAATGAATAGTAAGAGAAGAAAAGATCAATTGAGATGTTTGGCGAATCAAAATTGTAGTTCCAATTCTATAAGAACTGAAAAGTGGAATTTAGAATAGAAGATTCTATAAGAACTATATCTATAAGAACTGCAAAGTAAAGTCCACTTTCATAAATGCTGAAATTCTGTGAGAATTTTCTAGATAGTCTGTCATTGATAGTCATTACAATAATAAAGGCTGGTGCAAAACTATGGTAGAGAGATTTGTACTACGTTAGCTTTTAAACAGATCTTTAATAGTGTCTTACAAAAAGAGAATTGCGTATCGATGTATTTGTGCAAACATCAAAATTTTGGAAAAAGTGTTCCAAAAGACATTATTTTTTAATTGTAGTTGCAGCTTTAAAATAAAAACGTATTGAATATTATTCCTTTAAAATCATTATTTTCATATTGTTTGTGAAGTTTAATAATATCCTAATGGTTATAATATTGAAACGGCTGATGTAAAACTATTGTTGAGAGATTTGTACAATGTTAGCTTTTAAGCAGATTTTTGATAGTGTGTTGTGAAGGTAGAATTGCCTTTCAAAGCATTAATCGTTAATAATATCATAATAGTTCATAATATTGTAATGACATATTACTCAACATCATTAAACCATTTTTTGACACTTGTTATAAATATAAACCAAAAGTATCTCAATTTTTTTCAATAGCAAAAATATTCTGCAAAACAAAAATAATGCACCATTCCGAAATTTTGATTCCTCTTCGGATCAATGTTCGTTGCGTTTTTATTTTTCTGTCTCCTGCATCATCTTGAAGTTTCATTTCTTAACTGGTCATTTCTAAACTTTTTGAAATCCTCATCAATTCTCTAACGGACGATGAAATATGTCTCAAAAATTCATTCTTCCAGATATATAGATTAAAAATATGCTCTACAGATCAATAACTCCTTAAAGCCAGATAATATTAAAATTCTGCTTTCAATTCGGTTTTGTTTTGATGAGAAGGAACAAGATTCCAAAAACCATAAAAAGTTTCGTTTCGTATATATTTCTAAAATATTTACATTTACTTGGAAGAAATAGTAGTTTTCTAACAAAAAGCTAAACATCAGATAGAATTTTCAATACCTTAATATCAAAAAATGGAGAGAAATAGTGTGTAATCATATTTTATGCGTCGAGAAATAAAAAAAGGATGCCGATAAAAAGCTTTTATAACTTAAAAAAATATACATATTCAGGAATTAAATGCTTATTTGAACGACTAAAAAATTGATTTCTTCAATTGTTGCATTATATTTAAATAAAATTCACTGAATTTCCAAATTTAATTATTTGAAAGGCAACCGAGATGCAGGCAGAAATGAATAAAGAGTTGGTTTTAATGACCCAAATTAAAACCAACTCTTTTAATTTGTTGAACAATATTAATTTCTTGAAAGAATTTCAAATATAATATACCAATACAATTGTCTAAAAATACAAAATAATAGAATAATTTAGCGAAAGGACTTTCAGGATTTTTTTCATTTTCCCAAGCTTTCTTTCATTTTTGAAATCAAGTGACGATTTGTCATTTTACTAAACAAGACCTTTTTTTTTTTCTGAATTTTTTTTACACTGTCACTGTGAAATTCGTCCTACAGAAATGGAATCATTATTTTTTGATATTATTTCAGTAAACTGAGAAAATATTCGAAAGAATAAAATTTAAAAAGAAATCTGCTACACATATTTCAATGTATGATATCAGAACATCATTTCTTGAACGGCCAAGCGTAACGTGCGAGCTAAATTATATTTTTATTCATTTTAATTGTTTCATCGAATGAGTCACTTTAATATTGCAAACGATCCAAAAAACTTTGTCTCGCATTTATTGTTTAAAAAAATATCACATTTCCTATTTATTTCATTTCATATAATCATGTGCTCAAAATGACATTTTTCTAGGTTTTATTGGCTGTAGTCATTAACTTTTTAAAAAATCAGAGCTTTTGTGAATGCAATGCCGACCCGTTATTAAAAACTTATTTTTTGAGATGCTCTTGCAGATAATAAAGTTTTTATTTTTTTGTCTACAGATTTTTGTTGACGTCATAAACCTCATTCCCAAAACAACATCATGCTCTGGCATAATAATAGCAATAGCTTTTAACCGAACAATCTCAACAATTAGTTTTAAGTTTTGTTTAAAAATTGTATAAGCTATTTACATGAGAAATGGAACAGTGTAGAAGCATGAAAAAATCGTATAAATAAATTAAAAGAAATCAGAAAAATTGAAAATTTAAGTTTTGATCTTAAATTACTAAATTAAAATTATTTTAGAAACTACTTGATCATTAAAAATCTTCTGCTTCAAATTTTAAAAAATTGCAATCAAATAATTCAATTGATCAATTACTGTATTATTCAAAACCGTCTGAAAAAAGGAAAAACATTTTAATGATAACATTTGACTCAATTGAGGATTCACTTACTTTAATTGCATTTTTTATTATTAAAATGATTTATGCTTTTCTATACCCCAGGTTATCCTCGCAGCCTCTTTAGTCGTCGCCGCTTTTGCCTCTGAATATGATGTAAGTAACCCACTATCTAAACATTTATAATTTTGAAATTGTAAAAACTGAAAAATATTTTGATTGCCATTTGCTATACCTAACTAACACTGATGTCAAATATATAATTCAAATATGAAATATGTCAAATATATCATTCAGAATATGAAAATCCTCTGGCTCCCCCCCCCCCTCTTTTACTTTCTTTCAGGAAATGCATCATTTAATTTTGAAATGCTTAAAACCAAGAATAAATGAAAAAATGTATGTAAGAAACAAAATGGCGTAACTTTAGGAACTTGTTATAACAATAAAAATACGTTTTTGGATTGAAAGCTAAAAGTTCAAAAACACTCTCTTTAAATCGGCGCTGAGTCTTTAAAGTAAGATAAATGAAGGTTCCTAAAATAAATACTGAATTGTAGCAATCAAGGTTAAAAATTTATTACTTACAATTTATTTTAAATTTTATTTTCAGAAGAAATATTATTGAATTTTTGCAAGAGTAGACTGTATTAGCTCTTATTTTGGGACAATTGACATTGGATGTTGGTTTCAATATCACTTTTTATTAAAGTTTATATCGGTCTCGATATCTAAAATAATCAATGGACAGTTTTTCAATTTAAAATCTTCACTAACTGTGGAAACAGGTATTTAAAATCTTCGTTATTATGAGGTAATTAGAAGTGCAAAAATACTGGAACGAAATAAAAAGATAAAAGAAAAAATAATCTTAACATCATTAAAAAATAATATGACTTACTTATCTTTTATCCATTCCCCGAAAAAGAAATATTCCTCTAAGATGAACGTTAAAATGTAAATAGCGAATCCTAAAAACCAAACGACTTTTAAAAGTTCCAGCAGAAATTTTATTTATTTATTTTTTAATTATTATAATGTGAAACCAATGGAAATCGTTTATTTATGAGATTTGAAAAACAAATCAATAAATAACCGAATTCTCTATTAAAACATAATTTATTTTTAATAGAAATTATATCATTTAAACGGAATTTTATTCTTTAAATTATTAATTAGTAAATTTTTAAATGCCCAGTTCTCCAAAAATTCTTGCAGTAGATAATTAACTCAATAATGAATAAAAATCAAATTTAAAACGTTGAATCCCATTAGTAGAATTACTCAGCTCAATTTTTTACATTGCAGACGATGTCCTATCATCCAATGACATATTTTAATTTAGATACGAACACAACCGTAAAATAACTACATATTCAGCTTGCACTGTTAGCTGCAGCTCAACTTGTGATGTGTTCGCCAATGGCGTTGTTACAATAGTACCTTACTAATAACTAATGTTATAAATCCCAACACCTTACTTCTTTCATACTACTTCTAACAACTAATAATATTTGTAAAACTCATAGAACTACTATAATATTTTAACAACTAGTTTAAAAAATTATCTCCGATATTATTTTATTTGCAGTTACACATTTTGCAATTCCAACGGAAGAACAATCTACGTAATTAATCATACGAATTTCTTTAAATATTTTGCAAATTTAAATCAAAAACCCAGACAAGTGAATTGCAAACAAAATGACTTTTTTTATTTATTTCTAGCACTATCACCATGCTCCACAGCCATACAAATTCGGATACAGCGTGAAAGACCATCATGGCGAACAGCACCGTGAAGAATCTGGAGATGGCGGACATGCCGTCCGAGGAAGCTACGGATTCACCGATGCCAGGGGAATTCACAGACAGGTCAACTACGTCGCTGACCACGGTGGATTCAGGGCTGAGGTCAAGACCAACGAGCCCGGAACTGCTAATCAGAATCCAGCTGCTGTCCATATGATCTCGGATGCCCCTTATGGACATGGAGGATATGGATATGATGGACTTGGAAATGGAGGATATGGATATGGCGGATCAGGTTATGGATATGGCGGACTTGGATACGGTGGACTGGGCTACGGTTATGGAGGACTTGGTTATGGTGGATTGGGTCTCGGTAGCTTAGGATATTACAGATACGGTTTCTAAATAAATACCGAGTCGAAATTTTGTAAATAAACGCATATGTATCAATTCTAGAAATAAATATTTTTATGTTGTATATCTTTCAGTTTATTTTTATTATACGTTTAAATTTTTAAAAAATAATAACTTCATCAACCAAATTTTAGATAAAAAAAAAAGCATTTTTTTAAAAAATATTTATAAATATTAATGTTGTTTAACGAAATAAGTTTGAAGTCTGGTGGTATAGCCAACGCACAGGTCCTAGGTTCGATCCTCGGGCTGAGCAACGTCAATTCAGATTTTCATCCTTTTAGTGAGTCGATAAACTGATGACTAAGCATGCTTGAAAAAGTGCCCAGAGAAAATATTATTCCTTCCAAACATATTTAGCATTATGAAGTTAAATCTTTTTTGTTGTTATTGCGGTAAGGAATTAAATGACCCTCTTGATTGCCTCATCTTATTTATTACAGACTTGATTGCATTACCAGCTTTCAGCATTTAGTAGGATTTTTTCTCCATGATTAAAAAAAAAGTGAGAACTTAAAACTGGACTGGGCTCAAATACTTCAATTTATTCTATAACTAGGAAGTAAGTAATATAATATAGTTAATCATTGAAAAACAAGGATAATATAATTAATCATTGAAAAACAAGGATAATATAATTAATCATTGAAAAACATGGATTGACATTATTTTGCAAGCAATTTAAAATTCAAACAACAAACAAAATAATTAAAATACATTTAGAACTATTAAAGTCTAAGAATGTTACATAGAAATGGACAAAACTTGCCATTTTCTATGTATCATGTATTCAAAAAAAATTGAAATTAAAAAAAAAGTATTTAAAATGTTTTTAGTATAATTATTTAAGAACATTCTATTCTACAATAATAATTTACAATGTAAAAAAAGAGAAGAAATATGTTTAATTGCTTCACAAACAAAATTTTTCAGTAATATAAATGACTTTAAGGTTATAAGAAACTATTAGGTGCATTATTTCATCTCCTGAAATTGTTTTTGTCCAGATTTGACATAAGAAAGAGAATTTAACTAAAACAGAGCAACAGGCTCAAAAGAAATGTGGAATTTCAGCAGAAATTAAAATGAATAAAATTTCATTGAAAAAATTAATTTTAATTTGTGAGACAATTTTAAGATATCTTTCTGAAACAATCTTAATTTTATTTTTAATTAACTTTTCTCATTTCATCCACTTATGTAGTAACATATTGTTTCTGTTAATTTGATATTCCATAATCAGTTTTATCTTAAATATAATTGTCATATCTTTTTAAAATATACAAAAAATACATGTGCTGTGAATAAAAATCTAGCTATAAAAAAGCAATACTATAGGACATATATGAAACTATCTAAAGAGTAATAAGAGTTACCTACAAATAATCTCTACAAAGGAAGTCAAATTTTTAATGTTTTATCAGTCAAACATCTAAGAATCTTTCAAAAAGATCAATGCCATGAGTAATAAAATACAAATAAATTGCAAGCAATAATTGGAAAGAGCAAGCAATTTTTATTTGCAAGTAAAATTGCCCAAACAATAATTTTCTTGTAAATAATAATCTAGACAGGAAAAAAAAAACTGTTACTATATTTAAATCTTTTTTTAAGTAACTAAAATAAATTAACAATCTAAATAACAAAATTGCATTAAAGCTATTTGTACAAATAAATATTTCATTTCAAAAAAATACCACAAATTTCAAATGCTGTTAGATAGAAAATTAAATATTATTAATTATAACTGCATAATATTAAATATTTGTAGAACAAGAATTTACAAAGAAAATAATTTTACACTATGCTGTGCATATATTAATAAGTTAAATGAAATATAAGGGGGAAATGCATTCTATTTCATGTATATGGAATCAGAACTTTTGAAATTATATGCAAAAATAAACACAGATATATTTAAAACTTTGAAAATCTTACAAATAAAAAAAGAGACATATTTTATTTACATAACTTTAGACAGAAAACAATACAGATAATATAACGGAACAAAAATATACAAATTCTTGATAACAAGACATGTATTGTGCTTTTGCATCTGGGTAAAACTGTAAAGTGTATTCACATTAAATACAGTGAATGGATAGGGCATGCTCATAAGAATAAAGTTTGTCACAAAATTAATGAAGTTTGCAAATCAAATAAGAAATGGCAAATAAAATTATTAAAAATGAGATTTTAAAAAAAGATTGTTCACAAATAGTTTCAAATCTATTTAAATATTTGAAACATCATATTGCATATTCTAATAAAGTATATGCAATTGTAATGTAAAATATACAACATACACAAAAAAAATAGAAACATATATATATTTAAAAAAAAATAAACACAGATAATACTGAAAAAAAAAAACACTAAATCCGTAGAGGAATGCAGAAATCGATGGGGAAACATTTATATACAACAAGATATAGATATATGTACTACATTTTCAGGATGAGTATTCAATCGGTTGCCTCAATATGACCTACAGAGTGACAACAATTGATTTAACACTGAAATGAATTCCAGGAAAAGTATTGAAACAACTTTTCCAAATGAAGTTAATTTTTAAGATTGGCTAATAAAATTAAAATAACCAAAAAAAGAGTATTAAAAAAATAGACTAGGTTTGAAAACATACATTAAAATGATTATCTTGACTTTTAAAAAAATATGGTGAAACTAATTTCATATAAATTACATGAAAATTTCCTATATACAAATTATATAACATTGAAATAAAGGCAAATTAGTCAAAGAAGGAACTTTGCTTAATAAAAGAGACAACTATAGGAAACTTAAAATAGCTGCTTTAAAATGTTATATAGTATATATTATTTAAGCCTAATTTTTTAAAAGCTATCAATTTTTAACTACTGACATATGAAACCTAATGTGAAGGTAAAAAAAAGTTCATCATGGCAAGCAAAAAATTTGTTTTCATTTACTTAAAATTAATAACAATTCCTCAGCAATAAGAGTGATTTGTCAATTAATGAATAGACAAATTATTAGATTTATGGAAATAACTAAAATTTAAGACACATACAAAGGCTATCACACATTTATTTTATATTTATGCATAATTAATTTAGTTTGAAATACCAATAATAATGAACTTACTAGACATTCCATATTATATATTTAATATTTTTTACAAAAAAAAAAGTAATTTAAAACTTAACAAATTTTTATGTTTATTTCACTAACTTTTGACATTCCTTTCTATCAAAAAAAATTCTTTTTAATCGTGATTAAGATTTTAAATTACAATCCTCAAATTCATCACATTATTCTGCAAATGATTAACTGCTAAATATTAAGCTTCAACGAAACTACAGTTAAAGTGGTGCCATGTTTATACAATGTGCCCAGACATGTCATTTATAATCATTAAAATAAAACTTTGACAATATTTTCAATTTCAAAATAAAACTGACAAGTGAAATTTCTAGAAACTTGAATGATATTTTGATAGTGAATCATATTATTCACAGTAAGAAGATCAAAAGTATTTTAGCTTCCATTTAAAAAGTTGTTGCACAACTTACAAAAAGCATGTAATTCCTTAAATTGTGAGATGAACGATAAAACAATGGCAAGTTACATGTGCAATTTATCTTAGATATTTCTTGTGCGACTTTTATTGTTATATGATGGTGCTATATTGGCTTTGTGGATATTCTACAGGAATAATTGGTATTTACATTCTGATTAACTTTCTCTTTTTATATATTAATAACAAATTTTATAACTTTAAATTAATTTCACATATATTTTATAAAACAGAGTCTAGTTGAATGTTGAAAAAAAGCAATTTAGTAAATTCATTATCACTTTTTTTACATTTTTTTCAGATTTTAATGCAATAAAAAAGTTATTATTATTATTATTTGTTTAACTATTACAAGTGCTAGATGCACAGTACATGTTATGTTTCATAGAAACTGACATCTATTTTTTTTTCAGTTGTTGAGGAAAATCTAGCTATAACAAGTAAAAGTTAGATTTGAAATATTAAAAATTTGTCTATTTTATGGTAAAATAATGCTCATATTTTAACAATAATACTAAATAATAAGATTTTTTTAAAATTTTTGCAAATATGTTTTAAACATAATTTAAAATATTCCAACAAATACACATGTTCAAGTTTTGTGGAAAGCCTATGTAAGGAGCTCTCCAATCCTTTGTGACATCTAAATAATCAGATTTTGGGCAATAATTTTAAAAAGTTTCCATTTTAGGCTTTAAACAAAACTCTTCTGAAGGAAAAAATTTAAAAAATTCTCTAATATCTGTCAACAAATATAAAATAAAGATATTTTTGTAAACATGAAACAAATTGTGACATTTACATACAATCGTTTTATACACTTTTTTTAACACCACAGACTAGGTATAGCCACAGAAAAATTCCCCGAGATTTCGGAAGCATCCATTACTGTATAGGCCCATTTGCCCTTGTTTCCATTCTTGGAATGTTGTATTGTGGGATATGAGCCAAAACTGTTGAGAAAGAAGGAAGATCCCTAGAGCTGCTATCATCAGTGTGTACACAGCACTCACAAAGCAAATGGAAATACTACGTGGGGGAAAAAATATTTAAGAATATAAATACTATAATGATTTATAAATTGTAACATTTTAAATATAAAAAATAAAACTATACATTTTTTTAACTAGCATTGCTATTTATATAACAATTTTTTCTTGATTACTATAATGTACCTCATATTAAATGTGTCAATTTCTTCACACACTAAGTTAAATCCTCATTTTTTTTAAAAAAAAAACTAAACATCTAAATCATGCTTAATGTCATATTTATGAATATCCATAATTTTAATAAGGTATTCTCAGGATTTCTAACGAATTATTTAGTACTTGACAGAAGCCTGTTAAAAACTTAAAGAAAAATACTAGTATTGGTGTTTCCAATTTTAAAAAGTCGCACAAATTATCTAAAGACCATTCACTGACATCAAATCAGATTTCCATTCAATAACTATTACAAAATATAAACTTGAAAAATAACAATTGAGAAAAATTGTACAACTTTGTTAATGAGAGCTTTAAATGACATTTTTTCAGCCTACAACAATTGCTATCAAAATTTTCAGAATCCTCACTTCTTAAAATTTAATGATGGTAAAACATACAAATTGACTTGATGTATTAGCTATGCCAGAGAAAATGTAAACAAAAAAAATTGCTAGTTTTGTAGTTAGTATTTAATTTATTATTAAGTGTAAATATTTAACTGATGAACAAATAAAAAAATAATTTGCATTAAATTCTTATCTGGTTTTATTCAAATAACACATTAGGAAGCAACAACAACAACAAAAATTATGTTCATAAATTTAAGAAAAGAAATTCGCTAATATGCAAAAACATTTGAAATTAAGGAAACATTTTAGCCATGTATGACATAAATATAGAAATTTTAAAATTTTATAACTTTAAATATTTTAGAGCTATTTCATTTTATTTCCAAGAATTTAGCTTTTCTAAAAATATATTAAATATACCACAAGCCAAACATGTCAATAAAAAATTATCTCCTTCAATTAAAGTTAATAATCGACATGAAAAATATTTTGTTTCTTTCAGCAACATTTAGGGTACATTTGATTACAAGAAGGAAGGGAAAAAAAGTTTTTCCAGATAATACATATATTTTTTGAAAAAAAAGAAAGAAAGAAAAACATAGCATTTAACTTTTATTGAAGAATAGGAGTTATACAAATAAATAACATAATTTTTTTTGTAAAGTTCTAGACCAATATGCAGTGTGAAACAAGTGTGTGCATGTGTTTGCTTGTTTAATCAAAAATACCTTCAAAATAAAATAAAATAAAGTAATAATTGAAATAATTCTGATCTTGATCATCAAATGATAATGAAAAATAAGAGAATATGAGTACTTGTGTATTGATATATCATTGATATTCTTTTGGTTTAACTATATGCCATTAATAGATTTATAAACTTTAGGCTTAACCCCAAGTTATTAACAAGCATCATCAAATTTTATTTGTGACATTTTTTGGAGATTAATCATAAAAAATAAGACAACTTCCAGCACGAAGTTCATATATAAGTACCAAAATATGATTTCATCATAAAAGATTCATTGAAATATAAAATTATTTACAATTAGGTTGGCAAAAATGTAAAAAAAAAGATTTTAAGCAAATTATTTGTTTTTTAAGCCACTTTCTATCTATTAAGTGGAAATCTGTTGGTGAAATATCAGCTTGAATAAAAGAATCAAAACTTGATTCTACAAAAATTTTTTTACTTAAATAACTAGTTGAATATGAATTTATCTGGATGAAGTATATTCTGTGGATTCAGTAAAAAAAAAATGGAATAAGTAATAGTCAGGTGTTTCCTTATAACTTGATCATAAAATAAAATTACAAGTTCTTTCTGCAACAGCTTCAGTGTGGTTCTTATAGAATGTTTCTATAAATAAACTAATATGTAAACTACAAATTTTTTATTAAAATAAATTATCAGCAGAAGGAAAATATTTTAAGAATTAAACTTACTGTATGTCACCAAAAACATCGCTGCAATCATCTGGAACAAGAAGTATTCCTCCCATGAGAGTAGGATGACAAATCGTAGTTAAAGTCAAGTTGCTGCTATAAAAGCATGACAAGAGTAATGCAATCAGAGCCCCCATGAAATATTTCTGATTTCTGGAGCCAATACATGTATCCAACCTGAAATATATTTATCAAAATTATTGAGAATTTGGTTTTTTAAAAATATTTGAGAACAATGAATATTCAAAATATAAAAGTTATAAATCTTAGCATTTACATTTGGGCACAAAAACATTGAATCTTTTAAACAGTACAGTAATTTTCAAATTTATGAAATGTGAAGTCATGCCTGTGTCTATGAAGATTGAAAATTTCTGAAGAAAGTCAAGTAAGTCCATTTAAATTAAAAGTACATTTAAAAGGTATAGCTATATCTATAAAATATTTTTAATTTGATATATATTAGCGTTATAAAAATACTTTTTCTAGATATTGCTGCTTTAAATATGTAACTCAGCACTTTAAACAATAAATGAAATACAAATTTTACTTTTACAAATGATTAGCAAGCTTGAATTTTAATGCAGTATGACAGTAAAAGTTATTCTAATAAAATTTAGCATATTTATATTAGAAATTCCTTTAACACAAATATGAAAAAAATTATGAGAAATTCAGTTTCAGAAGTTTGAGTATGTTCATTTCCTCATCTCCCCGTTCAGACTGATTCATCACAATTCATACTGTTCTTAATGACAGAGGGAAGTGTGTGCCAGTTCTTGATATAGAAAATTTGGATTTTTTTTTCTTCAAGGAAAAAATTACCAATGGCACAAATGCATGCTTCCCCCCCCCAAGATCAAATTAACTCCATTTAACATTTCATTGGCATTTAGTAAAATCAATCTAACAGAAAGTTTGATGCAGTTCTTAAACAGCTAAACATTTTCCATATTTGACTTGAGCATAAGCATTTGTTATAAAAAGAACTTATCCTGACTGTTGAGTATGCCAATAAGTTGAATCAGCTTTTCACTTTTCTATAGAATGCTCATATTTTTATTTTCAACCTTTCAGCTACTTATATTCTTCCTATATCATTTTAAAAGATACCTTTAATTAATCACTTAAAAAATGACAGATTTTTACTATTTGATATGAATAGATTTCTTTAAAACTTCTAAAGTTTATACAAGTTTTATTATTATAATAATATGAATTGTTTAGGCCTTTGATAAAATAAATTTTTTAAAAAATTTCAAACATAATACCATAAGATTGGCATGGACCATTTTATGTGAGTACAACATATGAATGATGCATCTCATCTAAAATGGTTTTGGTGTAATCAATAAACACCATCAAATCAAATGTTTCTTTCAATGTAATTTTGTTTCTAATATACAAAAAATATGTGCCTGGTGAATGTACCAATATTTAAAAGAAGATCTCTTAAAAATAAGTAAAACTTAATAGTAACAAATTTAAATGGTATAAAAATTCAAAATTAATTTATTTGCACATCAACAGAATATAAATTATGTATACAACTTAATATTACTTAGTTCTGAGTTAATAGATAAATAATAAATAAGTTAAAATTCCTTATTGGTCATTTTGATAAAGAAATTTTAACTTTTTTGCTTTTTCAAAGTATTTAAGGATAAAGTATGTATTTGTCTTGAAAATTATAAATTTCCCATTCTTGTTTTCCTCATTAGTGCTCACCATGCACAACAAGTTAAGGAGCAAATAATCTTCACAAGTTAAGGAAGCAAATGAATTGCCTAAATGATCAGATCACAAATAGTCTAAAGAAATCCCAATTTCTTGCTTGTACAAGAATGTAAAAAAAGACAACTTACTTATAGCTGTATATGTATAAATTCTATCTCCATCAATTTACAAAAAATATTTAATACTGAATACTTCTCGAATATCAAACTTATTTATAATAATTTGTTATAAATAAACAAGTTTTTTAAAAATGTAAAAATTGCAAAATAATTACAAAGAAATAGTTATTGCAAAATAGTTATAAACAAATGGCCTTATAATGATTTTGTGTGGGGGGAAGGAACTAACTGATTTGAGAATTAATACTGTACTGATGTTATAACTTGATGAATTTACAAAAATATTCATCCAAAGATCACTTAGATGTTGAAGGCAACAACGTACAGTTCACCCTATTTTTTTCATATAATTCAAAAATAAATTTCTAAATGAATATCCTGAACTTTCAATACATTAACAGAGATACTATATTCCTTGACAATAATTCTTACACCACATGTAGATGTCCCTTTTACTTAAAGAAAGTAATTCAAAGCTAATTTTAGATGCTGTAGGCATTACAAGGACAATTTCTATTTTGAAGCTTCATATGATCTTTATAATGAAATAGAAGAATATTAAATCACCAAGTTCAGAATTCATACCAAGTTTTAGCCCAAACAATATACATTTTCTTCCAAAAATAAAAACTTGTAATGCTAAATGCAAATAGAAGAATTAATATATATGTTTCATGTGACAACAATATTAGTGGTAGCCATGCTAAAGTTTGATATTTCAAACAAGCATTAGCACTTTATATAAAACTAGCTTTTATCCACGACTTCGTACTCATAAAAATTTTGATGTGCTTGTATGAGAACTGGTGGTCTGATCACAGCGTAAAATGTTATTAAACAGTCATTATAGTGCAGTTGAAAATAAGTCCCCCCCCCTAAAAAAATCTGGAAAAAAAATCATTTCAACAAAAAGTAGCAAAATGAAGATTATATATGTCTTTATTTCGAAATTACAGCCATTTATCAATATTTTTGAGTTATTAAGGCCTATTTTTTAAGAAAGTTGAAATTTTAAATTTTATTTTTTGCCTACATTATTTCAGAGGCATCATACCCCCCTAACGAAAACAACATCATGTTTTCATATGATGAAAAAAAAATTGTCGTTAAATTTCAGAGAAATAATTGAATGTAGTGCGAACTGCAGCAATAACATTTACAATTATAAGGTTTTGATGAACGCTACAGCAAATTAACATAAATATAGAAAAGAAGAAAAAAATGCAAGAAAATAGAGTGTTTGCAAAAAAAATTAATCAAAAATAACGAAAGTAGCAAAAGGAATATGTACATCAGAAAAATAATCAAGGGAAATGAATGGGAAAGATAGAATTACAATAACATAAAAAAATGACAGCAAATTAAATCCAAACAAAGTACTGTTGAAAAAACACTAGCCTCATAAAGCACCAAAGCAAAAAATTCAACCTTTGACATTTATAATATTAGCATAGATATATTTCAGAAACATGCAAAAGTTTTTCTCCTTCTACAAGGTAATTTTCAAAGAAGCAAAATTAGATTATTCCAAAAATACAGGTGGATTAATTCACAATTTGCAAAGAAAATTTGACTGAGGATATCTTAAAGAAAACGGTTTTTATTAGGCATAAATAATAAATTTTATATAATAAAATCTTAAGCAAGGTTGATGGAATATTTATTAATACATTTAAGTTTTAACTACAATAATAATTACAATTGCAGAATTTAGTTAGGGAAATTTTCTTCACAATCAGTCTTCTAATGTCACGATGAAAATAAAAAATTACTATTGAAGCCAATAAAAAAATGAAGAATTAAAAAAACATCATATTAAATTACTAATAATTATACTTACCATATGCTATGGTGATCTCTTTTCTGTACACAAAAACCACATAATTCACAGTGATATGTTCTTGAAGGTTGAGCACAAGCACATGTTTCACATCTGATCTTTTTTATCTCACTTTTAGACTCATATCTGTCAGAGGTAATTGCAATGGGAAGAGTCGACTGAGAATTAGACTTGACAAAAAATACACACAAACACATACAGGCAACAAAACACATGAGAACAAAATTTTCAATGAAAAGAATTTCTAAATAGGGTACTACTTCTAGTTCAAATATGGCAAGAAGGAAAAAGAACGACACAAGACTCCAACCAAAAAACAATCGTGTCCGCGATTTTAAAGCTACTTTGTAATAATAAATTATAAAAAATAAAGGTAAACAAACAAATACACAGATCATCCAAGCCCATCCCTGAGCGGCTATCACCATCAATAATGGCATAAAACAAAACGCTCCTGCTACTTCTAAATCCATAATGTATGCAGCAGCGAGGAGAAATGCACTCAATAGAAGATTTAACACGTTTTATAGGAAAGTGGAGAATGCCCACTAACTTGAGAGTCTGAAATAAATACTTCCTTTGACTTCATAAAATGATTGCTTGCTACTTATACTATTTTTTGAATAAATAATAAATACTGAATTTCTGAAAATATAATTGTTTGGTATTTCTAAACTTCTTAGCTGTGGTGAATTTTCAACAAGGTAATCAATAATATTTATTATTATTTTTCAAATTTCTATCTCACTGCAGTTTTGTTTTTCATTTCATTTCATTTTTAAAGTGTTAAAGCAGAAATATTGAGTTTTAACTACGCAGTTTAATAAGAGTCGTACTGTAACTGTAAAACATTAGAGGAAAAATATCTAGAAAATCCAGGTGAAATCCGAATTTTAAAGAAACTGGAAAGGCAAATAACGAATTAAAAACAAAATTGAAGGATTCAATTTAATTATATTACGTGATTAGAATACTCTCTCATAATGCCATATTATAATAATGAGATGATTGAAAAAATATTTATAAGTACGCAAAAAAATATATGAGAAACTGAACAATGATTCAACAAGCAATTTTGGAAAAAAAATTTTCATTGTCTTAAATGAATAGAACGATAACTATATTTCTAATTGTTGTAGTTGTTACTAATAACACTTGCCATGGACAATCACGCTGATGGCAGACAGCGATTCTAAGCCGAATGAGTGTCTCTTGTTTTGTTTTTGAAGTAACGCTAACTAGGAACAAGAGTACGACTTAGCTACATACTCATTACATTCGATTGCGCAGCCCCCTTTTACAGGAGGGGGCGTTCACACTTCACAAATAATACACAAAAGAACAATCGTGCCCGCCCCAGGACTCAAACCCGGGACGTCCAGAGCATGAGGAAGATGCGCTACCTTTGGGCAAGGACGCCGGCATACTTCTAATTAATATCCCATATTGTTTTCTTCCTAATGTGTGCATGTGTGGGTAATTACTAATGGAATATATCGCTGTTTAGGGACCTTTTTTTCCATTCATTACATCACTAGTAACGATCTCTTTTTTAATTATAATCTTTATAGTCTATTAATATTTATAGATTTGCTTATCAACATATGTATTGAGAAGATGGTCACTAAAACAGAGTATTTTATTGTTATCGAGGTTTGAGCTCACAAATTTAGCACTTATTTCTTGGGTACTAAGACTTCACTATGAAGGGATTTTATAATAATTTAATTATGCTTTCGTCTAATTGAAATGTATTTTCCTATTAACATCACTAGTAACTTCATTAACTTCACAGCATGATACCGAAATAAAGTAATTTTTACTCAAATTTTAAAAAATATGCTTTTTAATACAATATCAATTTTTATTTTCTTACAATTTTTTTTAAATTTTATTTTTGTAAGTTTTTAAAAATATTTCGCAACAGTAACTTTTATTCTTTTTGTTACTACCACTCACTCTTGTTGCGTCAGTTTGAAAAATAGAATAAATTTTTAAAAGCACAAAAAGAAAAAAATTCGTTTCAAAAACATTGATTGTGGGCTACTTCAAATGTCTGTTGTTGTTACTTATGGCACTTGCCATATTGGACAAGCCCCCCCCCCCACTGATACAGCAGCAGATTTAAGCCGAAAGGAGCGTCTTTTGTTTTTGAAGTAGCGCCTACTAGGGCCAAGAATAAGACTTAGCTACACACTCAATACATTCACTGGCACAGCCCCTTTCAACAGGGGGCATATTCACCCATCTCATAGATAACACACAGAAGAACCACCATGCCCGAAGCGGGACTCCCAGAGCATGAGGAAGACGCGCTACCTCTGCGTCAGAAAGCCGACAGTTCAAATTTCTTCTAGTTGTAATAGAACATCGTGATTCACAACTTTTTTTGAAGCATCAACATAAGGAAGAAAAAACTTTTATAACCTAAATTATAAGCGAAATATTAATCTTCCTTTTTCTTGAAAAATTTGCCAATTATGGTGGACTGCCTACCATTGTATTGTAATGAACTGAGAATCTATCTACCATAATTATTAATTTCGAGGTTGTTGTTTTTAATGTGTGCCAAAATAGTAATTATTCTATCAAATAAAAAAAAATCAGTGCACTGATTAATTTTTATAAGCGAAATGCACCGGTTTGAAAATTGCGTTCGAGATGAGATTTAGTAAAGAAATAGAAAATGTATTAATTAATTTCTGCAATTTTGAGTATTTATGTATTAATTAATTTCTGTATCTTGAGTATTTAAAAAGCAACATTCATATTTTTGCTCATCTAATAATAATCTTTGTATTATAGTCGAAGAATAAGAAGTATAAATAGTTACTTTTACTTAAAAAATGAGAAACCTATTAAATAAATTGTTTTGTAAATTGTTCAATTAATTTGGAATAATTTAGACGGGGAAAAAGCAAATAAAAAAACGTAAAAAAACGCTCACGGAGGACCGGACTTGGTTATTGTGAAACAGGCCAAACACTCACCGAAGCCCTCGGCAACAAGCGACACTTTATTCCATTTAAACTATGTTGAAAGTTTCAGGTGCATTTTACCCGAAATGGGCAGAGTATTACCTTTTAAATAAATTAACTTGCTTACAAATAATAATTAAAAAAGTTTTTTTTCTCTCTCTCTCTAATGAAAACGAGATAATTATTTTTAAAATTTTCTTACATTCTACTGGTTTATGCATTACAATGCATGTACCTTTTATAATCAATTTTGAAATTTAACCACATTAGTAAACTTACTGACATTATCGTAATTTTTGCAAAAATTCTATAGCTTTCTTCAAATTAGAAAAAGCTCATGTGTATATCTTAATATATATAAATTACGTGTCACGTTGTTTGTCCGCGATGGACTCCTACACTACTTAACCAATTTTTATAAAATTTACACACCGCTAGCAGTTTGATCCAACTTAAAAGATAGGATAGTTTATTTTTCGAAATATCAATTAGTTTGGTAGATATAAATTGAAACCCCTTAATTTCTGTGAAATTAAAACCTGTAATGCTCCTTTCCGAGTGAAACATGGCCTTTCGGAGCAGCGATCACTGATGCGTCCCGTTTCGTTTTGTACAACCGAGATTTTAAAATTGTCATCATTACATGTCCGTTCAACTTATACTCAATATCGCAGTGGAATCGGATGGACTTTCTATCGTAGACCACGGAGGTATAACTTATTTTACGAAATATTGGCACATAAATTAAATATCAATTTTAAAAAAATGTCCCTTTTGGCGGATTTGTTTCTTGAACGGCCCTGTAAAATAGACGCTTAGCTGGGAAAATACAAAAAATATGTTCCTGAAAGACAATACGATGTAGTATGCTGTAATACAATTAAAAAAAATCGAATTTCTAAAACTGAATTTTTGGCGAATTTTTTAACGAAGAGGTGAAATTTTGCTTTAATTTTACTTAATGGAATTAGTGAGGGATAACAGAGCTTCGTGCACTTAGTAACGAAAATCCCCTCTAATAATTATTTATTACCTATAATTTTTTCTAATTTCGTTAGTTTCCCGGCGCCCCTGGAATCCTTATATGTATGCCCTTGTCCTTAACCGATCCTTAACTGGCCTTAACGTCTTTTTAAAGTATTGATTTTTTTTGTAAGCGCAGGCCATCTACATTTTATTGTTATACCTACATTTAAGCAAGAAATTCTTTGTATACATTTTTGAATTTTTATGTGTTTCTAAAATTATTAAGCTGCTTGATAAGCTGACTCTGGAGCAAGCTACATAAAATTGGACGTGTGAAAAACAATCTCCTCTTAAATCGATTCCTGCTACTTTTAATGTCTGTCCTTGGGACTTATTAACGGTTATTGCAAAGCAAATTTTATATATATCCAATTATATATATATATATCCAAATTATGGCGGCTGGCGCTCGTTAAATCTGTTCGCGGTCGCAAAGGCCTCCATGTCGAGAGTAATACCACTGGGTGTACTGGGTCAGAGGTGATCGTTCTCTGTTCCAGGTCTAAATTACGATCTGAGATGAATGAATGAATTAGCATGAATGAAGTCCACCCACTAAAAAGGGTTGTGACGTGTAAGTAGCTAAGCCGTACTCTTGGCCCTACATGGCAATACGTGTAAAACAAAGAGACACATTTCTTAGGCTTAAAATCTGCTGATCGTATCAGCAGGAGCTCGCCCACGGCAAGTGCCATTAGTCACAACACACACACACAGTTCATATCAGGGGTGAAAGTTTCATAAAGTAGAAAGAGTATGTACCAAAATTTTTATTTTTATATGAAGGCACTTGCTCTTTTATAAATGCTATTAGTTGTTCCAAGAGCATTTTTCACGAATCTGACCATTATTTCTTTTACTGTAATTCCGCAAGTTGCTTTTCTCTTGTGATATTACAATTTTTAATCTGAGAAATGCTTTTAGGAACAAAGTTAGAATTGTCATAAACGCAACTGAAGTCATTGCTTTTGCCTTTTTTTCTCTCTCATACTTAATGGTATCATGTTAGAAGATAAAATGCGATTTCAAAGATCGTTTTGGGACTTCAAAAACACGTTGTTTTATTATGCACAAATGCACGTATTTATTCATTAGCCGCATTAGGCGAACAACCTACTGATTTGCCGGGAGCATTGATTTTATTTACATTAAATAAAAACTCTTATCCCTAAGTTCATGTCTCTGATTCAAACAACAAAATTTTTCAAACTTTAAATAAAGAGACTTTAAAACTTTGTTAAATTAGTAAATAAAAAATAAGATCATTGTATCAGGTGAGAAAACAAAAGTAAATGCATTGAGAGATTAATAGCTTATATTATAAAAATCATTTCACAATTTCTCTTTTGCAGACCTGATAGTGCGGTGTGGCATTCAGTCATCAGAGGTTTAGTTGCATAATACTTTATATTGGTATACTTCAATTTGAGAAAGAAAAAAAAAGTGATTATGATATAACTGTGAAGACATGTATAGAACCCTTTTAAAAATTTGGATGCATTGAAACTCCACATTTTATTGGGATTTGTTAATGTAATCTGTGACATTAGTAGAGGTACAGCAAAGGGGAATGGGTAGCTGAGGCGGATTACTGGGTGTTCGTCCCATTTTTAAAGCAAATCGTGGTGGAAGGTGACAAAACAGTACCATGTCTTGTGAAATGTTTTCCTTTTCGTAATAATAGTAATTGAAGAGGACATGGAATAATCACATCGCTATTAACACAAAATTTTATGATATCGCCACGATGTTGCCAGGGCCTGACCAAGGCAGGGGCATCCGGGTCAGTTGCTCCGGGCCCCAAAATCGAATATAAATTTTATTTAACGTTTTCTTCTTTAATGAATGTTCTTTATTACTAAAGTAGTAAAGCAGAGGGGGCCCCAAAGAAGTTTTTGCCCTGGACCTCAATTTGGATAAGTCGGGCCCTGGATGTTGCTCGATATTCTGAATGCCGCCCAATATAGTAACGCTGTTGTTGGCACTTTTTGCTAATCGGGTATATAACATAAACGTCACGGCGTATAAAATATAACATTTGATATTTTTATTAAAGTCGTGCTCCTGTAAACTTTGTTTTAATTCAAACTAAAATCTCTTATTAAAGGTGTAAGACTCATGCAGACTGATATAGGATTAAAGAAATTTTGAATGAATCCCTTTTCCGTATTTTCAACATACGTAAATAAACATTTTCCCAAATACATATTTTTTAATAATTAAAAAAAAAGCTTTATTTCGATTGACATACCATCATTTTTTAAATTCATCTTTAACCTAGAAGTAAACAAGTGGTGTTATCCACGAGATAAACACAAATAAAATCAAAACCATAAAAACAAAGCAAGGTTATCAGATCAAAGTTTAAAAAAGTTTCATGTGCTTTCCCCCACACGCCTTCTTGATAATGATATCATGTAATGAATAATAAACGATAAAAATCTGAAAAAGGATTGCAAGAGAGAGAGCCTGCTAATGAAATAAGAAAGCTGCAAATTATGCTATCAGTATATTTAAAACGCCGTAATCTGAGAGAACTTTGGCTATTTTTGAAACTAAAAAGTGATATTAGGTTTCACATTGAATTCCTGCGTCAAGCAATAAAAATGCCAATGATTTCATCGCAGAAAGAATGACTTTAATGACAACCTTTTTGCATGTTTTAATCCTTATAAGTTGCTTAAATCAGTGCTTTTGCTTTCAACTTACCGAACTTTTTATTATTATTATTATTATAAGAGGATAGGATGTTGGTTTGATTAAGAGGTTTTGATATATCCGAAATTTACGGGTAAAAAATATTTTTATCTGCTTTTGCCAGTTTTGCATTATTATTATGTATGCTTCTTGAAACACGTTTTTAAAAGGCTAACCTGCATTTACCAATATTGCTTTATTATTGCGTATGCTTCTTTGACAACAGATGAGTTTTTAAAAGGTTGATGAAGAACTATATCATAGCTGTTATTTCATCTCAAAATCGGTCGAGCTCCAAAACTTTGTCAGCTAGAAAAATGAAAGTTTAATCATTCAATTAATTCTAACATACGTAAAAAGTATTTAAAATCCATCTATCTATATATGTATATATAGCAAGTACCATTTTAGATTAATAATATAACTAATGCTGAACCAGAAATCTTGGTAAAAATAAAGCAATTTTGTCAATCCAGCATTTTTTATTTCTTTAAATTCTTGTATGTATTTACATTGCCTTTTCCCATATCTACTGTAGTTTTTCAGGAAATGATTAGTGCAAAAGCATTTGAAGTTATAATATACTGGGAAGATTTATTCAGAATAAAAATTTTCTATTCGAGGAAACACAGATGTTAGGTTTGAAGGTGCAGTGATGAGGAAGATGAGATCCTCAAACAAGTGTGAACAGACTAGGAAAGGAATCTTTTTGACTTTTTGAAAGATTTATAAATATTCTTTGGGAAGGCGACTTAATAGTTGATGGAAAAAGACCAATTCCTTGCATACTTCTACAGCAAATCAAAGCGAAGGGAGTCGAAAGCGAAAGAAAGTTCGAAAAAATGACCATAAAAACTAAAATGAATCTGGTTCTGCATTTTCATTACGTGATACATGTGACTAATGGTATGATTCTTCAAAACTACAGCATGGAATGTTTGTTGTGGAATAGAATCAAAAATGTTGATTCACTAATACAATTATTTAGCGACGTGAACTTTGAATTGATATTTTATCATGTGAGAACATGTTGTCTTAGTTTGAGGTATTTGAAGTCTCAAAAAGCGTAAGCAGCAAATCAGCGAGTAAACGGTTTTGAGACATCAATTTTTCGCTTTCAAGGTTATTAGGAAATAATGCAGAAGGTTGCCACTTTTGGCGATTCATTGCTAAATAAAGTTACAGCTTAATTTCGTAAGAATTCTCTGAATTGTCTTACTTAAGTCATTAATCAGTTTAAATGGGTTTGAAATAATCACGTGATTAAGCATGCGTCAATATTTAGAAAAACGATCCCCCCCATTTAATAATCGGTCGAAATCCAAAACTTTGTCAGCTAAAAAAGTTGAAAGTTAAAAAAAAAAATTACCATCATAAATATATATAGGGATAGAGAAGTCTCGTGATTGTTTCAAACCAGTTAATAATTTAAATTAATTATAACAAATAATGACGAAAAAATAATAAAAGATTAACATGAAATCTATTATGTATAATTCAATGTATCATGGCAGAACATCATTTCTTGAACGGCCACGTGCAAGTTAAATTATATTTATTTATTCATTTCAATGGCTTCATTGAATGAGTCACTTTAATATTGCAAACGATCCAAAAAAATCTTTGTATCGCATTTATTGTTTTAAAATAAATATCCCATTTCCTATTTGTTTCATTTCATATAATCACGTGCTCAAAATGACATTTTTCTAGGTTTCATTAGCTGTAGAAATTAACTTATTTTTCAAAAAATTAGAGCTTTTGCAAATGCAATGGCAACGCGTTATTAAAAGCTGATTTTTTTTTTTCAGATGCTTGTGCAGATTAAATTTCAATTTTTCGCCTACGCATTCTTGTCGACGCCACAAACCTCATTTCCCAAAATAACACCATGTTCTGACATAATAATACTCTCACATGATAACTTGAAATTTGCGATCGTGGATTTCATTTCCTTTTTATAAAATGTTTCCCTATTTATCAAAACGTTTAAGTACTTTCTTAGTTTTTTTTTTTTTAAAGAATAAGTTAAATCTCTAAACACGCATGGCGAAATTTTACGAAATGTACATTATATATCCTTCTTTTCATGAAAACCATGAGCAATTCTTTTTTTGGGATGAATTTCCTTAAAAGTTTTTTCAGACTTGGAGGTTTGCAAACTCTAAACATTTCAGTTTTTTTAAAATGTCGTCCTTATGTTACAACATTTGAAAGAAAAAAATTAAAATTTTCCAATAATTAAGAAATGTAATGTACCAATCGCTCACCACAACTATTGGTTCAATTTCAATAATTTTTGCTTCATAATAAAGATTACGGCGTTATCAATGGCTTTCACTTTCGAGAAAAATCGAAAAAACATTGTTTCCTTGAAGAAAAAACGGGATAAAATTTGCTTTATCTAACCATTAAAAATCTAAAGACACCATCGATGATCTTCCACCATCCCTGCACACTGCCATTCCTTCACCAGAGAAATCGAAAAGAATCTATGCCACTATAGGTCTACTTGTAAAGAACACAAGTTCTCCATACATAGTCATTGAAGGAAATTCTCCACACATTCAGAAATATTTTACCTTTTCATGTTCATCAATCATAGATACATTATTAATGTTCGCATACAATCATGTCCGTTTTGAGATTTTGCAAAATAAAACATCGAGAGCAATAAAATTGCAAATAAAACATTTTGAGATAAACAAAATAAACATCTTAACCTCAACAACTGGACCACTTCAGGCAATTAACCTTGCCTTTTATAAAATATAGCTAAATAATCAACAGGATTTAGCATTATTGCTTGCATATAATTTTAGTTAATAAAAATACTGGTATGGTTAAAATAATATTTCCTTTTGATAAAATGTATTAAAAGTTGTTTGACATGACTAAATTTATCTTATTAATACTACCCATATTCGGATATCATTCCAATTTTATCAACATTGTTTTTGGTCAGTTTTGATGAATTGTCTTATTAAAAACAAAGCAATATCTTTAAACTATGAATGCTAATAACAGAACTTTCTGATTAGTTAACTATCTGTACTTGCAAACTGGAGTCAACAAATAGAGCATTGATCCAATAGTTAAACTAAAAAATCAGTCTTGATATTTCGATGTCTCTCAAAAGAGCATTTTAGATATATTATCAAGAATAATGTGCTTGATAACATATCTAAAATGTATTGTTAAAATGAAATAAAAATTAGGGAAATCAGTGAGATGGTTAAAATTGAATGGCTTAACGAGGATTGTTTTCTTTCCTTTTATAGAAATAAGGTTTTCCTCAAAAATCGGAATCATGAAGTTATTATTGACATATCTAAGTGTCTTTATTTGGCAGATTGACTCTTTGGCTTTCTGAATTATTTTAAATACACAGAAGTTAGATCACCATTCAATTTTAAATCATATTAAAATAACTACGAGATTACCTTTCATTCCATCTCGCATAAAACATACTGTGATATTTTTGAGATCCCCATGTGATCTCAGATTATTTTCCTCATTTGTTACAAGTTAAATTATAAATACATTAATAATTGAAAATAAATTAAAATTATTTTAAATTGAACAAACATTCTTTTTGTATCAATTGCTCAAAAAAAATTAAGCGAAAAAATAAAGATATATATGTAAATATTAGAAAAATTTTAAAAGCTTAGCTTTTATAAGTCAGTTTTAAATCAAAATTATTTCAGATTCAAAATCAGAATTCATGGAAGTTTAATGTCCCAGCATCGTGAAGTTACCATGTGAATTCTTGTCTTTTTTTCTGATCTTACCTTAAAGTAACCTCTATCTCTTCACGTTTCATCTGACCCCTGCAAAGCTAAGGGGGTTAATTTGTGAATAAACTTAGATATAAGAAAATAAACTAAACAAGGCTTTGTAAATATTTCAGAAACAAAGGATAATTCTTAGATAAGATATATATTGTTTCAAATTTGTTTTCTCACAGCCCATGTGTTTTAAATTGGGTAAATAAAAATTTCATTGAACAAGAATACAATTCCCAGCAAAAATTCTAGAATGTAATTATCCAACTAATATTTCACAAACTATGGGTTTCTTTTACAGTTAAATTCTAGATAAAAAGATGAATGTATATTAAAGCAGATGAGTTTTCCATTGAAACAATGGATTGTACACCAAATCTGGGTCGTAATAATGATGATCCACAAATAAAGCACTGCCTAAGTAAAGAATTTTTCATCATGTATTACACCAAGTGTGAATTTTGATATTTTTCCAAGTCATGCCAAGCAGTCCAATCTGTATGCTTCATATTTATTTTCCTTTTCAAGTCCTTTTTTTAATGCTCATAGAACTTTCAAAGTGGCAAAGATAATCTTAAATAAAAGAGAGGAGAGATTTTTAAAAATAATTTTGGAAGATACAGAAATCAAGCAATCGCAAAATTGTTTAGATACTGATTCCTATAATACCAGCAAATCATAATTTTTCAGTAACTGCTCACATTAATAAATATCCCATTTTAATGTAATGACAGGATTGTTGGGTACCATCAATGAAAAATTAGGTAGAATTCAAATGACATAAAATTGCTAAAATATTATATATATTTAGTAGCTGAAATTGAATGGATTAAGATGAGATTACATGAAGAACTCAAACCAGTCAAAAAGCATTTGAAACTATTTGTCAACAACATACATCTTCCAAAGACACAGCATCTGAGTATGAAAAGCATGACAACCACATTATATTTTATCAAACATTCACCTAAACACCCCCAAACTGCCAACTGAATCCTGTAAAGAGGACATTCAATCAGGTTTTGTTGGAAACTAGAACAACAAAGTTCTTTTTAAATTTCTTAACTGAATTAATTTTTTGGCCAATGTACTTGCTGATTTTGCTACAGCTCACATTTTAAAATCGCATGATTAGCAGACTCAAAATCACCGTCACTTCAGTTTGTTTTAAAATAATTATTAACATTGGACACTTACTAAAAATGCAACATTGTGTTAATAATTAAAAACTTATGCTTGTAGAAATAATAATTTTCTCTCTTTCAATAATGCAATCTGATATTTTTGCCAATACATTTATATGATACTATATATAAGACATAAAAACATAGACAAAATTATAAAACATTTGTGAGAAAAATCATACATAATAGCTATGTTCCAATTATGCACATGATTAACAAGGTTCACGATCTATAACCCAGATTTACTACAAGTATAGAAAATTAAACACTACATAAACAAGATTGTTCATTCAGATTCTTTATTTAAATAGAAAAATTGAACTTTTTTTAAACTTTTTTTTACACAGTGAAATGTATATTCTAAAGATATTTAAGCATGTGTCAGACAATACATAAATAAGTGTATGGGGATAGATATTAGTTTAAACAAGACATTTATTTACTATGAATGAGGAGAAAAAGGAATGGAAAGATTGTATGAAAGATTTATAGACAAATTCAATAATTTTCAAAAGAAAATTTTGCTTTATTGGGGGATAAACAATTATTGAAATAATGCATTAAATAAAAATTTCATTCTCGAAAAGGTAAAAAAAAAAAATGTCAATCTGATTTAAAAGTTTCAATATATTTACTAAAACACAAATTATAGTCAATAACTGAACATTTTAATATTTCCACAAGATATACAGAATTGGATAAAATAATGAACACAGAAATGTCATTTTATTTATAGTTACAACAGAATACGGATACTTTGTTTTAAATTCCATACTAGTACTGAGAAAACTATTAAGTAGTTCTACAGGTTGTGAGTCCAGGTTAAAATGGTCCAGCATTTTCTAGATGTCATCTATGAGTTTTCCAGCTATACAGCATTTTCTGGTTAACTTGTACGATAGAAAATCGCACAAAAATAAAGCTTTTTCTAGATCTGAAGTTTGACACTGTACAATTATTTTGACAAAGTTTTCACTGACATAAATATTAGTTCTTCAGTAATAAATAACAAATATACCAAAATGCAATTGCAAACAGCAGACAATTTATTACGAAGTAATAAAATGATGTCAGGCCCACATACAAATGAAAAATCAAAACAATGCTTTAGATGGCTTATAACTACAAATGTATCAATGTAAAACCACAGTTCTAAGAACTAAAAACGATATTCTTTTAATGAAAAAAAAAATAATAATCCCACTAAATGACATTCAGCTTAATAATTTACAATATTAGTTAGACAGATAAATCCAAATGAACACTAATTTCTGAATCGACCTTCTCCCTTTTTTTTCTTTTCTTTCCATGTGAGCGTTATTAGCATCCATCTAGGTTATGCAGTAGGAAAAGGTAAAAACAGCATAAATATATAAAACACACACACTCAATATTTATTTAAGGACTTTCATCGATACATCATCAATTAAACAACTCCCAAACAAGCATAGAAAACTTCACCAAATAAGAAAGAAACATTCGCTACTTACAGTAATTCATAAAGCAGGAGGGGGGGAAATATATATTAATGTCAATACAAAAAAATCAAAAAATTAAGATAATTTTTTTTGAATAAATACTACTTATATGGTCTGAAAAAAAAACTTGGCAGCAAGAAAAGAATGAGAATTGCAAATTTCAGAAATTTTAATATAATTAAAGCTACAATGGGACTATGGAGTTTTTTTAAACAATTCATGCACTCAGACAAAAAAATGCTGGGCAAACAACAGATGGATTAATACACTCCCAGTTGCTGACAACGCCTGCACTGTGGTATATAGCTATGCTGTTGGAAATTTTCCCACATTTGAGTGATTGTTATAAAGAAATGATGAGTTTGAACCACTTTTTGAAGACAAAAATTCAAATAAAAGCATTCATCAGATTAGCAGAGAAAATTAAGCTCCCAATACTGAAAATAAGAAGAAAAAAAAATTTCAATTAAAAAAATTGATAAATTATGCAAAAATGAAATAAAATTTTATAACCTAAAGAAATTTTTATTTACCTGCTAGAGCCTCAGAAGCAAAATATCTGACATCCATATCATTGTCATTGTTCAATTTATCAAGACAAGGTTTCACTTGACTTTCTAATGCCCTATAAACATAAATTAAAAAAAATAAAAATGATGAAGATATTAGCAAATTAACTTAAGATAATTTGTGAATTTACACACCACTTTTACAATATATTATTCAATAAAGTTAATAGTAATTAGATAGCAGCCAAATTATTCATCAATTAATATTGACACCATTTAGTTAGGTAGTTATTTCCATGTCAGAAACATCCAATATATAATTTCACATCGGTAAGTTATATACAATCAGCATATCAATCCTAAATCATCATTCCTCTCTACCATGTTAACAGTTTTTAAACAGTGTCACCTTTTTTAAGGCTGTTGTCATTTTACTTTATCCTCTTATATGAGCTGGTACTATATTTTCTTTTCTTATAGTGGGTAAAAGTTTGTTTACATGGAACATAATGTCATGCCATGCACATTTGTAAATTAAAACAATATGCAAATCCTATATGCCTCAATAGAAGTTATTCCTTATAGGCAAGAAATAACTGTCACCAGATCCCTATCTAATTAGAGTTTGCTGTTCGTATTTGTTTCAAAAGACTTCTGCTTAGCAGAATGCTTGATTCAGAACAATCATATCTGATACATTGTAATTCTGAAGCAGCAAGTGCCCACTAATGTGTATTTCCCATTATTTTAAAATCAATCAAAAGTTCAGCATTTTTCTTTAACATATATTATCAAGCATATAATTGAATAAACAAAAAACACTACTTACAAATGAAAAATATTAGTTTTTCAGGAATATTCATGTTTTTCATTATCATTTCCATAAAAAAAAATTTCAATAACTTTTTTATACTTTATTTTTGATTAATTTTTCTTCAAATTACATTATGTATTGATATAATTTTACGAGTTTGTAATCTTGATTTAGTTATAAAAGCAAACTATTATGAAAATGAAAATTATGAATAATACTTTTTAACATAAAATTATCTAGCTAGTTTCAGACTACAGTTTGATATGTTAATTTTTTAATTAAGAGTTTTAAAACATTTCAAATTCCTCTATTAAAATTCTTTTGTATACGATAATTACATTTAATCAAGTTATATAACATAAAAAGCTGAAGTTGAATACACAAATAAAAAGAAAATTTGTATAATAAAAAGTTGATTATTACATATGTAAATTTACATGAATAAATGATTAATCATTTTAATCAAATCACATTTTAACATTATTATACTTTAATTAACAAATAAGTTTATTTTAACTATAAAACAAACAAAATAACTTACGCATTGTCTAACACAGGCCCTATCCTTTGTAAAGTTTTAGCAACATTGAACCGTACATTGGCAACATTATCATTTGCCAGACTCAGAACAGTAGGCAGCATATACTTGACTGTTATATCTGGACCACAAGCTTCAGCTAAAACCTGTAAAATCAGCAAAAATAATAGGTCAAAAGAATTCAACAATTTGTGATCTGACACATTACAAATAAAATGACAAGTTTAAATACAATTTTAAGGATTTGACTATTGCTTTCTTCTAAAAAAATTTACATTAAAAAGAGAATATAGTCTAAATAGGATTCAAATAACATATAGTCAATGAAGTTTAATATAAAAAACTAATTAATGGTGAGAAATAAGATTTAACAAGACTTTAAAATATGCTTTGAGAAAAATTCTAATTTAAAAAGGCAGCACAGAAAAATTCAAATATTAAACATATCACATAAATTCTTATTTATTAAACAAGAATTAATGATTTTTCAACCATTTCAAAAAGTAGAGAAAAAAAGTAACTTAATTTTTCATATTGAAACAAAGTTTTATTATAAAAATGAAATCACATACAAGGTCGTTCATAAAGCATAGATATATTTTACAAAAAGGTTTCAAAATTAAAGATAGTTCACTTACATTTATACAAAATAGACATGTCATACGATGTAGGTAATTCTGGTCTTGAGACATGGTTAATACTTTTGGAATTACTGTGTTGACAGCCCACTCAGACCCAAATTTTTCTACTAACTTTTTCAAGTTCTGGGTAGCTGCTTCTCTAATAGCAAATACTAAAACATGGAAAAATAATTTTTTAAAGTTATATTTGTGAAACGAATAATGAATGAAACAAAAAATACACTACACACTTACCATGATCTACAAGCCAAGTCATACAGAGCGTATTCAATTTTTCATCAAAAAATTCTACTCCCTAAAAGAAGATAATTAAAATTGTTAGTTTATTATCGAATAACAATTATGAAAGAGAAGAACTGAAAAGTAACTATATGAAAAATTTAATAATTAACAATATATACAGATGCACTTGAATAGAAACTGAATGAAAACACGACGAATTTTTAACATGATCTCTCGTGACCTTTAAAATTTCATGATATTATCAAACCTACAATTTCATCCTGGTATTTTTAAACAAACATGAATGTTAGATGCACTTAGTTTTGCATCATTAATCTAATCCCTCTTTTGGCATTTAATTATTTTTTTGTTTTAATTAGTTTTCACAATTTAAGCTAACATTTTATTAAGAAATATTTATGTACAGACACATGAATAATACTCAGGTACCTCCCCCTTCCTTTTAGTACTTTTTCTTCTTATCTTGTATTTGGCAATGCATTTCCCTTCCCTCCTTATAAACCATCATTTACTTCAATTTTTTTTTAAATAAGTTATAATTAAAGAGTCCTTGCACAATATATAGCTTTGAGATTACAAACTTCATATTTTATTACTTTTATTAAAGCTGGATTATAGCAGATGTAATAAGCAGCCGATGTTCATTATTCATGATATTCTCAAATAGGTTGGAAGATATCATTCTAGAAATCAGATCTTCTTTTATATAATCACTTTACTATTTTTAACATATCAAACATGTTTTGTATAAATTTATTGATTTTAAACCCCTCACTTATAAGGCAAAAAAAAAAAAAAAAAAAAAAAAAAAAAAAAAAGTCAGTAAATCACTATTTGTTCCTAACCAAATTTCAGTAATTATATGTCTACAAATTTAGTTACTGTTTACAGACTAAAGACCATTTAGAGGACGCACCTTGTATTATATTTAGAATTATAAGATTTTTATTTTATGAAATTGTCTTTTATAAGAAATCTTGGAATAACAAAATAAATATCCATAAACATTAATTAAATTGAAACGAGCCAGTGCAAAATAATGATTTCATTAAGTATTAACAATAAAAAAGATATAATTTGGTTAGTATGTTTGTAAAATAAAAATTTAAAATTCTATAAGTTTTTAACATTAAATAATATAAATATTTTTCCTTGACTCCTAATATTCTACCAAAGGAATATGTATTCTAGCTTGATACAACAGATTGTCAGACTTAAAAGTAGGAATTACAAATAAAATATAGAATTGGTAAGTGCTTAAAAAAAGATATATATCCTTACAACAATGAGAAAGATAATATTTCAGAAATGAAATACATGATTAGTATTTGAATGCCAAATAAAAAATGGGTGATATGTTGAAATTTGTGCTTGTGTCTCAAAAATTTAATTTAGTTATATAAAAGTCACATTTTAAAGCACCACTAGCATGTTTTGCGATGGTCCTCGGAATTTTGAGATGTGGTCTGATGATGCTTGAGCTAACACCCCATCTCCAAAATTCTGCACCACATCAACAGGTCATGCACCTCTAAATGTTTTGTTTTAAAGGTATTATAGAGAACTTTATAATACAAAAATTACTCTTAGAAATTAACTGAAATTTCGTATTATCTTATAAACTGTCATTAATCTGTGTCCAAATTTAGATATATTATCATTAAAAAAATGTTTAAATTTTTATTTTGAAAAATTATGTTATACACAAATTGAATTTAAGGATAAATAAGAAAAAAATTTAGGAGAATAAACAATATAATTTTTCCAAGATACAAATAAAAGTTAAAGATTTAATTTTAATACTACAATCAAAATTTTGTAAATTTCTAATTTCAATGCAAAGATGTTAAGACTAATGAATTTTAGTTCCATGAAATATCTTATGAATTTTGATGAGTAATATGAGTGATGTTTTAGGAAATTTTGCTGTTCTTATTTCAATATAAAGAAACCTCTTATGAAATCTTTAATTTAAAAATCTTAAAAGTATATTAAGCTCTTTGAATGATACTTTTTAAAGATAGTATGACAAATGCTGTCAAAATAAAGATAGATGTGCTGCCTTTTCACCCTACCTACCTACCACAACTATAGTTGTGATATTATATTTATTTCATCTTTATTTATGGGAATAATTAAAATGATTTTGCAACCAATTTTTTTATTAGTCAACAGAGCTATAAATACAGCAGGTATGAAAGATATTCAAAAGCAAACAAAACAAGAAAGAGCTGGCATTTGATGGTAGATTAAATCCATATATTGAATTATGAAGCTGAATTTCAATTAAATCTACACTATTATTATACATGAGAAAGTTTGGATGAATGATGTTAGACAATCACGCCAGAATGGCTGAATGAAATTTAACGCAGAGACAGATTATATTCTAGAACAGAACATAGGCTACTATTTATTGTGGTTAATTGAGTGGCTTTGTTTCCCTACTGCCACATGAGTAAACTTAGCAAGTTTTCAATCGGTTATTTCAAAAGATCCTGTTTGTTTTCTTAGTGTTTGATGCATTTAAAATTAAACATTGTTAATGGATCTTGGATCTTTCAGATTAATTCTGTAGTACTTTTGAATTAAAGTAAAGGTACTCTTCTGTTAGCCAAGGGTAAGGGAAAAATTGCCAAGGTGAACAGCATTATAATGTTACAGTTTGATGACATTTTACATTGTGATCAGACTGCCAGTTCTCATGCATATACATTAAAATTTCCACATACACTAATTATATATATATATACACATTTAAAAAGTTTGAAAAGATTTTTTAAAATTTTTTTAACTCATAAAATTTTAAATATGACAGAGCAAAGTAAACTTTTTAAAAGCATATACATTACCAATTGTCCAGCTAAGAGAGGCATGTACTCAATGATAGCTAGCCTCACTCTCCATTTACTGTCTTCTGCCAGCTCAACAATAGCAGGAAGAAGGCTCTGAGAGAGCTGCGTTATACCAATCACTTCATTCACACAATCCAGGTTAGAAATGATGTTCAACCGCACATCTGGGCACTCATCTTTAAGTTGGGATAAGAACAGGGGCAAAAGATGTTCTATAGTGCTAAAAGGGGAAAATGTTTTCAAACTTTAATCTCATTTAGTATAAACATATGAAGTAATAGTTTAAAGGATAATATTAAGTTGAATTAAGTTAAATTAAAAGCTTTATGCTTATAATAAGATGTTTCATAAATATTCACAAGTGCAATAAAATTTTATAACACTGAGCTTAGATTAGAGCAATGCAAACGAGACTTAAATTTCCCAATAACTTTTCTTCTATTGTTTCCTTCTCATATTAACTCTAGCTGGAACTCATTCTAAGAATCAACAAATATTTTATGGCTTTGATGGAGAGCAGTACTAAGAATTTATTGAAAAATTACAGCCTTTACAAAAATTATTCAAAAATCTGTTGTAATAAAAACTATACACGTTCGCAATGAAGCAATAAATAACGAGAGATATACATACTTTTGTTTCCCTAATATTGGAGACAGCCCCATGATTACTGATGCTAAAGCTGATTTTACATGTTGATTGGCATCAGCAACTAATTCTTTAATACAAGGAAGAATATTATTCATTATTACTGGTTCTTGAATTTCTGTTGGCAGGTTCTGGCAGAAGTCTTTAAAAAAGAAGAAATCATAGTAAATTTTATGACCTTGAAAGTTTTCAATATTGCACACATATAATAAAGTTCTTCTTAATGATGTCTTAATGACTCTATATTATATATATAATGATTACTGACCTTTTACTTTATGAGCAGCAGCAGCACGAACTTCAGCTTCACAATCTTTTAACAAGTTCTGGAAAGCAGGCACAAGGTCTGTTTTTGTTATTTCAGGTCCCACTGCCTTTTGAATCTTCAAAAATAAAGGACATAAATAATGAGCTTAAGACTAACATAATGCAACAGAATACAAGCTTAAATAAATACCATAACAATTTATAAATAAATTTATATCTTGCAAATATTTAACACTAATTGTTCATTCTTTCTGCTGACCATTAATCATATTAGTAAGGATTCAAAGATATTATATTTTGTGCAATAGTATGTTTTGATCTTGTAAGACTCAGATGACAAATGTGAATTTTAAATTTTATCACAGGAGGCAAATAATAATAAAACATATGTTCAGTAATCATTCAATAAATAACTCATTTTACTTTCCATTATTTTTCTATATGCTAAGAAGGAAAAAAATAGTTCATTTTATTTATAATAATGTCTTAATTACTCATTAGGTATACAAATAATTAAACATTGTATAAACAAGTAAAAAGAAAAAAATATATACTGCAATGACATTTCAGTATCAAAGTTCAAAAGTCAAGAACTGTTCCTAACACTTAAATCAAAGAGCTATATTTTATATATAAAACATGCATATTTTAAAATTTAAACCTTTGTATAAATCTGTACACAAAATTTTCAAGAATTCATTATTTTTCCTTTGGAAATAATCAAAGCAGTTCCAAATATATCAACATATACTTTTTAAACCAATAATCAAAAAGAGTAAAAAACAAAAAATGCCCCAAAGAAGAAGTTTGAAATATATAAAAGAGAAAAATGACCGATAAAAAAAAAACTTTTTTTTAAAGTCAACAAGTTTCAGATAAAATCTGTTATAGTTACTCATTTTAAATATAAAAAAATACCCATTAGAAAATTCACCTACTTCATTAAATTTGTCTGCAACCATGTAGCGGACTCTCCAAGATTTGTCTTCTGCTGCTTGGCGCAAAATTGGCATTACATATTGCTCGATATCATCTTGGGGTAGAAGTTCGGAAATAGAAACACAGGCCTCCACAGCAAGTAATCGAACAGAGTCCTAAATAAATAAGGAAAAGATAATTAGGATTCACAACTACACACAATAATGGGGACAAAAAAAATTTACTAATCATTTTTTTACAATATATTTTACATATCCTTAAAATGCCCCATAAGACACTAACTACAAGGTTTTTTTTTTTTTTAAAACATAAGAACCCTAATTTAAATGGGTTTTTTTTTTGTATTCCAACTTTAATGCATAGCTTTGAAATATAAAATTAAATTAAACCATGTTTATGGATATAAAAGGGAATGTTCATAAACACAGTATAGGTACTATTAAAAATTAGATAGTCAATATATATATATATTGAATTTTCTACTGTTTTTAAAAATAAATGCTATGTAGCAATCTTAATTCAAAATCTTAGTAAGCATGTATAAGATAGTTGAAAGATTAAGCAAATTACCAAAACTTTTTCAAAGTACAAAATACCTGTTCATCCTGAGCTAAATTTGCCCATAATGGAATCAAATCAGATTTTACATAGTCCAATTCCACAACATAGGCAAATTCTCCCAATTTGCTAGCAGCAGCTCGACGAACCATTGGTGTATCATCCTGACAAAGGTTGCGAAAATGACTAGGAGAAAAAAATTTATATAATATATCTGCAGAAATAAGATTATAAATTTATGGAAATTAAAAACATTGATCATCTTTACAATAGTTCCCTTATTGCTTAAAATGTTTTTAAATATTTACCATTTGCTATTACTTGTCTTAAATTATTGAAAAAATATAGAAGTATTAATAAGGATTTCAAAAGCAATAAAAGATTATAAAGAATAACAGAATCTTCAGCACTTAAAAAAATATTCGAAGGCTATAATTAATAGTCTGGCAGCAAATAAAGCCCAATATACACCAGAACTTCAATAATCTGAATCAGTTTGGGGAGGGAGATAATGAAAATTTGGCAAAGAACAGTGGAGTGCAGTCAGTACATTTAACATATATTTTGCAAGCTGAAAGCAGTTATTTTTTGGGGGGGGATAGGATGTAATTCTTAGGCAAGTTTCCTACATTTATATAATTAATTTATAATTCAGTTTAATTTGCAGTTACATTTTCATACGTAACCTAGCAATACTTTTAATTTATTGTAATTCATGTCTAAGAATTTAATTTCAATAGAAAGTTAATGTCCAATATCCCTCCTTTTTTTATACAAAAATATAAAGATTATTTTTTAAAGGTCAAAAAGAACATGCATAAGATTAGTTATTAAGAAGGAGAGAAAGTTCAAGTTTTTCAAAAATTTATAAGGCTGCAAATATTGGCTTATCACAAGTATTTTTTAATGCCAAATTAATATACTTACTTCCTCAATTCAGCTTTTAAGGGGGCTGATAACCTGGAATAGCAAACACCAAATAATCCACAAGCAGAAGTTCGTGAAGTAAACCAATCTCCTATTAAAAAAAAGAAAAAAGATTTAAATTAAAAGAGGAGCATAAAAAAGTCCCATTAATTTAAAACATAGTTATCACTCAAAAGACAATGGATAAATGAATGTTTTAAGATTGTATTTCAAATAAATAAATATCTAGCATGAAAGAAAGAGACCTAACGACATAAGAGAAAAATTCTAACATTTATTTTAAACTGCTTAAATTGAGAAGTCCAAACTAGTTAATTATAAGCAATTAAATAATTTTCTTAACAGAAGGAAAAGCCCTCCTTTATAAAAAAAGAAAAACTGTAATGTAACAAAAATATAATTTTACCTGATGCAAGTCTTTTTACTAATGGTACAAAATATTGTTCTAAATCAGCAGAACTATGTTGTTGAGAAATATTTCTCAGAGATTCAACAGCTTTATCTCGAACGACTGTTTCTTCCACAGTAGCCAGACTCTCAAGTGGAGGCTGAAACACGTGAGCAATTATATAATATCCATAAAAGTAAACAAAAATAGGTTAATGAAAATATAACACAACTTCACATTTTCATGAATGAAAACCATCAATCTGAGTGCAACTGCTATTTATATTGCTTTAAATTAATACATATTACTAATAGTTGCCCCTTTTAATCATCAATATCTGAGAATGAGTGCAAGTAGGATAATTGATTAATATTTTACAAAAATTTCACATGAATGGAATTTTTAGTTTCAGAAGCTGGTTTTTATTTATTGTGTTTTATTAACTTTTTCCATACAAAAGTTCTTGGGGAGGGGGAAGAGATCACTGAAAGAGTGGTGTATTGAAAATTACTTCATTTATATTAGAAAAATTTCAGTATCTTGGAAGATAAGGCATCAAAAATTGATTCATCAATAATAAATAGAGATAAATTTCTTAAACATTTGCAATTAAAATTTTAAAATCAATATTAAACCTATTATTAAGTAAAAATCTCTACTGATAATTGCTTTGAACTCATTTATAAAATAATTGTTTAGCCAATATTTTTTTTTTTAAATTAACAGCAAATGATTTTAGGAGCCCTCCACCTCCTTGTTATGACTATTAATTTATACTTTTTAAATTCTATCAAGTTGAAATTTTCATTGATTGAAAATAAGATCATTGATTTATAAATTAGAAAAGCCCTGTCTCTAAATTTTTTTTTCATACAATTAATCTTTTGGAACCAAAAAATGGAAATATATAAAGCATTAAATTATCTATTACTATACATACAAAAATCAGATGAAATTAGAGTTCTGCTTTCAATAATTACATATTTTATTCCCATTACAAAGATGCATTAACATTACACATGAGTGTGATATCATTAAAATTATATCCTTGTTAAGAGGTGATTTCATTAAAATGAAGTATTTGATACAGAAAACTAAAAACCAAATATTGACACTTGAATATTTGCCAAAATAATCCAGGATGGAAAAACAATTAATATTCTAAATGATAAGTATTATAATAATTACAGAGCATTATTTCCTGAAATGCAATACAAGAAGCTATATATTTAAGATGATTATAAATTTTAAAAAACAATACATCAGAGTATTCTAATAAGAATTTTAAAATCAATTTATATTACATAAGGCACTTAGATAAAGTATTCTGTAATGAACTTACATTTTCATATAACTTTTGACAGATAAAGGCACAACAATAATCTTTTTAAACAAAAATAAAAAATATGTATATTTAAAATAAGTCTATCAATAATATAAGCATAAAATGATTTAGTAAATATACACAAACAACAATTATATTTCATCTAACCAAACTCTTCAGATGTTTTTAGAATTCAGAGTTTCAGAGAGAATCAAGGTACCACACAATTTTTTTTTTTCAAAGAACAAAATATAGATTGTGTGGTATGTAATAAGAACATTATAATATTTGCACATTGATAATAAAAAACCCCATAAATACAATATTTTCACAATACATGCAAAATTATTCATAAAAATAAAATAAACTGTTATTTATGTTAAGTCAATATTAGTTTTAAAAAATTACCATTGATTCTAAATAGAGTATTTAGAGAATAATACTATCTAACTTAGATTTTTAATAGTGTAGATTAAATAGATTTACTTGTTAATACAGTTTTGAGGCTGTACAACATTCATACTACTATTTGTATCAAACTGATATCATAATTTGGTTATCACTATTTTTGTATTAAACATACTGTGTAAACATACACGTGTGGTACTAGTAAATAAAGTCAGTTAGCTTAGACTTGTCATATCAGACTGGCTAACTCAGTCACTTACAGATTTATATACATCAACAATAATAGCAATAAATAACAATGAAAAAATGTGTAAAGAAAATCTGAATACTAAAAATAATAAAAGCATAATTTGAAGACAAGTGAATTGCTTACCAGTAAACAGTGCACAAATTCAGGTCCTCCAACTAAAGGCGTAAATGTGCCTAACTGCTCAGCCAAAGCTAACAAAACCTCATCTTCATCATATATTGTGTCTGTAACATTTACATAACATTAATCCCAAGCATAAGAAAATAATATCATTTACAACATTATGATTCATAAAAAGAATATTCAATATCATTGTTTAAATTAGATCCCTTGCAAAGTAAAAGACAATTATAAAAAAATTATAAATGTCATAAGAAAAATATTCGAAAATGTAAAATATATGAATTTTTTTTTAAAGTCAGAGACTAAAATTTTATTTTAATCTTTATAAGCATTGTTTTGAAAAGATTATTTAAACATTTTTAGAAAAAGTACAAAGAGAATAAGTTCACACACTTTAAACAATAAGCAACTTTTCCAATTACTCTAAAGAAATCTAAAGATGGTGTTCTAAGTTACATCATTCACCAATGAAACTAACAAAATAGAGGACAATAGTTAAGGTTTGGGCAATTTTTTAAATAATGGCAGTTTTTTGCCATTATTGGTGATTTAGCAACTCATTGCCGACAGCTTCAAATTTGACGATAAAGATCGATGGTCTAATACATAAGTACCAAATTATATTAACCTTGAATATATATATATATATATATTTGAGCATTTAGGAAGTGTAAGTAACTAACAAAACACACACACACAAATTTAGATTTAATAATAAATATCATATATTCCTTAGCAGAATTACATAAAAAAAGCAATTTTTAGAGATTTAGTAAAAATGCTAAATTGATATCCTAATCTTTATTACAGAATAAAAAGGTCTGGTTTTCCAAACAAATAAATTTTGTTAAATGAAAATGCCACGAAGAAATAAAATCAAAAGGCAACTGAAACTATTCAAATAAATTACTGGAGTCAATCAAAACATAAAAATCAAAAAGTCAGTTTTCAGATTAACTTAACACATTGTTATCTAAATACTCAATACCTTGATTTCTACTCTCTAAAGTGAACAATAATAATAATAATAATAAAATACAATTACAGGTCAGAACAGCAACAACATAATCTCATAAGGGTTATATGAATGTTCATAGTACTTCTGAATTAATATAATTATTACTTATTAGGTTAGAACAACTATAACACCTTCAAGTAATCTGGCTCTAAACAAAACATGTAGTAGACCATGTGAAAAAAGAAAAATGGTTTTCTTAATCCTCAACAAACTTTATCAAAATTTTAAACCTTGGGATTAATTGCTAATTATCAAAACTACTAATTTCACAATAAAAGCAATAGAATATTGATTTATAAAAAATAGCTATTTTATTCACAATGAAAATGTAATTTTGCCTCCACAAATATTTTCACTTTTCCAAAATGAATTCAAAACTGAACTACAATTCTACATGAATAATGTTCATTTCAGTATTCTGAGATGATTTCTTTTCGAAAGGTCTAACTCGCTAAGGGCTGTGATAGATACATGGAGAAATATACATCATTAACTTATTTTACTTTATTGTTAAAAATAAACATCTCTTTTCCATCTCACCTTGTTGAATTAAACTCATCCTAACTCATGCATATAAGTGCAGTGGGTTTTAGAATCCATTGACAAACAATATTTCTAATTTTTGTTTATAATCCTTTGTAATCTAATAGGGGAAAATGGTGCAATTGCCAAATCTTATAGCTAAATAAACATGTTTCTAAAGAATCACATTGGAAACATCCTTTGTGCAGATTATTTTATAGAGTATAAAAATGATAGCATAACTTAAAAGTACATGCCTAAAACAAAATATTTTTTTATTTGTCTAATTATTACATTTTGGAGTAAAAGAATTTTAGATTTTTGTTAAAAAATTCCCAATTAAAAAAATTAAACAAAAATTGAAGAGAAAATTTTCTCAAAAATATTCTTTATAAATGTTGAATTATTATAAAACTTAATATCACAATTTTAAAATTTAGTTCAAGAATAAACAAGAAATAAAATTTTTATTCAGCATTAAAATTCTAAATAAATTAAAGTTTTATGACATAACTCAACTGAAAATTATGCAAAACATACCTGTTAGAAATGGTATCAATTCACTTCTTGTTCTTTCAACTCCCAGTGCCAATGCTATTGTGGATAGTTTCTTAATACTATTGAGCCTCAGCTGAAATATAGAAATTATATTCAAAATTCATAAATAACAATAAAAAATTGAGAAATGTTATTTTAAGATATATTAAAAAATTAAATAGAAAATATTGAACTTTTGTTAATGACTTGGGCAAACATGCCAAATTCATATATTTATTCATTTTTATAGCACAAGTTTTCAAAGCTCAGAATGTTTTAATTTTCAAATATCCATTAACTGCTCAAAAAAACAAAAAAACATTGCATTTAAATACTGAGAACCAACAATCTTTCACATATTCAGGTAACATAAATAATGGATTCTAGTTTTCTATTTCTGAAATTAATATCTCATCATAGATAAGAATTCATCCAGTTCCTAGTATGATAAAGCAAGAGAAAGGGAAAAAGTTAACATCCCTATTGTTTTACAAGTAAACATTAACTGTTTACATAAATAAAAAATATTTCAATAACAAATTATGACAATAACCCAGTTACTTAATTCTTTTAACCAGTTAACATTTTTAATGCAAGGGATGGATCATATTTCTTTTACAACCATTGAATTTTTTCTAGAAATTATAATCAAATTAAATATTTTTTTTTGACAATTTAGTTAGAACAATGAAATTTTGTATTGAAATTTGTATCAAATAGATAAGTTACCAATTAATACTGTTTTGTGAAAAATTACATGCATAAACATGACACTAAAATGTTTCATCACAAAAAGAATATTCATATAAATAAAAATTATTATTATTGGTAGAATTGTCAAACTGACATTACATTTATCATTTTTGCCATTGATTCACAATTGACATCTATAATCAAATATCTAGAAATGAGACCAATAAAACCACAAAAACTACATAACCCTTCAAATGTTTTAATAAAATTAGAATGGCAGGAAGCTTGTGCAACAGGATATGCTACTATATTTCCTTGATTTCCTATATTATCATTGAAAGGTTGTATTTCTTTGATAACCACTGACTTTTTTTTATAAATCCTAATCAAATTAAACTTTTTCAATAAAACTTAATAAAACAAACAGAAAAAAGCTCCATACATAATTAACAAATATTTTAATTATGATAAATATTTTTCTTCTGTTGAATTGTTTTAAAAGCTGAAAGTTAATGCATAAAAGGAATATATAAATAAAAAAGAAAGGTTAAAATGGTCATTAGTGTGCCCCCGAGTTTGTCGCCAATATGGCAACCCAATACAAAGCTCTTGTAGTAACCCTTATGATGTTTTGTTTACTTCTTTCTACAATGGTTGAGTTGTACATGAGCTTCAACTATTTTCATGAAAATATAAATTAAAAATAATATCAATTAAATATTTTATTTTTGATCTGTATTATAATTAAGATTTTTTGTATAGTTAATAAGAAGTTTCAATTATATTTTTAATGCGAATATAAAATATTCATTCCTTAACTCATTTTAATTGTCAGTATGCGATTTCACAAAATCGTCTGGTTTCTTTCTTTAAAAACCGTCTGCAATAGAATTATTCACATTTCTCGTCATTCTTTCAAAGCTCTATCGTTTGTTTTCTTCGCTAGTTATTTTTTCGGCAATTATTCAAGAGTGGATGACAGGTGAATGGGATGGAAAAAAACATTTCGAACCTGATGAAGGGTGATTGGAATATTTTTTTTACAACAAATTAAATACTTCAAGTTTGTACTTTATGTCTTTAAAATTTCCTCTTAAATCCATTCTTTTTGTATCTTTGTCTTTCTGAATTATTTATTATTTACTGTTCATGTTATCCGCACATTCCTTATGTTCAATGTGCTAGCGAAGCTACTAGTTCCCCGCTCCCGGGCATAGCGAAGCCGTAGGATGTTTTTTTAAATTAAAAAATTCTGCCCGGTGCCTGAAAAATAATAATAAAAAGACAATGCTTATCGATTTAAAAAAAAATCATCATTATATTGCGAAAAGTCGTAACCGTCACTAACTCTTAAAAGTGTTTGTTTACAGTGTCCGCCATCTTTATTGGCGACTTGGCATCCTTGGCGCGGCAAGGGGCACACTATAAGTAACCTTTACCAAAAGAAATATTCTCACATATCTGCTTACTCTAAGATGAAAAATACCCATTAAAATTTTTATAATTTTTTGTGTATGTTTTTAAAAAATACAAAAAAAAAAAGAGAAAAAAATTCCCATAAACTATACCAGTATGTATTTTACATCTTACAGGCTTTATACACTAAAATTACATTTTCCTGATATTGTTTCATGATCTTCTAATCATTCTGCAATATTATTCCTAATGTTATCAAATCACAGCATATACTGAGTTTCAATACTGCTGATAAAGTTAAAAACAAAAGGATTACTTCACTGTAATTGAAAGGAATCACAAATAATTACTTTTTTAAAAGGAAGCAAAGTGCTTTCTAAAATCTTCATCGAAAGTAGAAGATATTGCAGATATTTAGCCATAATCTAATGTCTAATACACATCAAAATTTTACCATTTAATACATAAATTTTTTCATCGTATCAAAAAAAAAAAAAAAAACACACCACTGTAGTCTGTACAAAAAATAATATTCGAGAATACTACTTGAAAATCTAGCATCATTAAAATTTTGGGGCAATAAAATTATCAGAAACTTTCCTTACAGTCATAAAATTGTATTCAAAATAAAATGTTTTTTTCTTTTTTGTATATCATATACACCATATTAAAAACAAGGAAAAAAAACTGTAGAAAAGAATCTCATCAGCAGAATTATTTAAAATCAGAAAAACTAAATTAAATTCAATTTTTTTGATTCCTTATCACATACTCAATTATTTTCAAAGCAGTTTTATAGTTAATGATAAGGTCAATTTCCCAAATTATTCTACACCTGCAATGAGAACTTGAAACACTGAATGTTTGAATAAATTTAATAATTACAGACAATAAATAAGAAAACTAATAAAACAATCGTTAAAATAGAAGCCAATTCAAATTAAAATATTAAATTAGCACTATTTAACAATTACGAATAATTAATATTTTTTATTTTAAGCATAATTAATAACAGAAATTAATTATGCAATTTATAGAGCATGATTTTATAAAATTAAGTTTCGATTTTAGTAACTAACAGAATATTAATTTATAAAAAATATTTTTTTTTAATTCCGGTAAGCATATCTATTATCATTTAATATTTATAATAAACAGTTTATTTCGAAATAAAATGCATGCCTTAATTCTATTTAAAAAGCAATTTAATACCTTACTTGTCAATATTAGTTACGCTAACCGATTAAAAACCCATAATTGTAAACAACCTAAAGAAACTAAGAACTTTAAACTCTAGAATATAATAAATTAATGGCGGTATCAAATAACAGGGCTATTTTTACGTCAAGGATAATCCACAAAAATTTATAAATTCTAATAGACCTTTTTAATAATTAAATATATCAACACAGATACACAATCAAAGATCACTGAAGATCGAACTCGGGTTGAAAAACTGATGAAATAAAAACAATAGCAGTTACCTGGACATCTTCATTTCGTAGCTCATCAATAAGGACAGCAATTGGATACAATGAATCATCTGTATTAGAATCACTAGAAGCCATTCTGCAAAATTTTTAATTTGCACATTAAAAAACCATCAGATATTAGTAGTTAATAACGTTCCTACGTATTACATGTACATTGGGAGCGATTTTCAACAACTAGGCTTAATCATAATCATAAGCACAATAAACTACAAGATTACAACTGAAAAGATGAAATGTAAAGCAGAAACATATTAAGAAATCAAAAGAAAATTCGGAATTCCACTTACATGATAAAGTTTTAATTTTATCTCGAATTTTCAAGTAACAAACGGCAAGCCCTACGAAGTCATGTAGAAACAATTTGTAAGAGAACTGATTTTACCGATGTCAATATATTCGATATAAAAAATAATACAAAAATACAGATTCAAAATGTATTATTATTTTGTCGCTAGAAGGCGCAGTTCAAAAAAAGATATAAATTATCAAATATTAATTTAGAGAATTTAAGAAAGTTAAAAAGGAACTAAAATAATATTTAAAAATAAATAATCCTATTTTGATAAAGTGTTTATTTGAATTTGAGACAAAACCGATGTTCAAATCTTTATAATTACAGTGAAGTCTTAAGTAAAAACCTAAGGGAAAAAATGGGATAGTTAGCTCATTTCATTAAATTTTAAGGGTACAAAAAATTAAAATAAGTTTGAAAAGTTATTAAATATTTTATTGAATAATATTTTTAATTAAAATGAAATATTTATTATTCTTTATACATGGAAGGAAATATAACATAATACTATCCACGTTGTGACTTGAGTGGCAGGATCAACAAGACGATATTAAATCCCAAGTCTTCCATTTCATAAAATAAAATACCCATTTTATTATATTTTCATAAAAGAAAAAACACATATATGAATTAATATTTTAGATAGGGTTCCAGCTCTTTACATAACAGATTATATGAAAATCAATCAATAAATAACATTTAACAACAAATTTTGAGACAGCGTTTCTCCTCTAATGCATGAATTCACAATTTTAACAGGAATGGTTCATTTAACATCTATATTATGAACATGAATTCTTTACATAATTATTTTTTATTATCTGTTTAATCTACAAACTTTAGATAAATTATTGTTTTTTTTTAAAATTCATTTCGATGTCAAATAAAAATTAATCATTAAATTATTATTTTTTTTAAAAAAAAACCATTATGATAGATAGATAAAATTGTAAACAAATACGAGATGAAAACAATGTTTTCCATGATAAGAAAATATCTTGAAAAAGTATTTTCAAATGTGATCTTTTTTTTTGGTTGTTGTTGTTGTTGTTACACTGCCTTGCTCTTCAACTTTTAAAATAATTATTTAGTAGGTGGCACGAAAATACAAAGCAGAATCAATGAATAAAGATTTAATTTTTGATAAAAAAGACACCAAAATGAAGAAACAGTGCAAAATATTTTGGTGTTTCATATTAAATGAATCATTTTTCTTCAATGATGATCTTTATTAGTGTAAGATGTGCGATATCTCAACCATGCTGTTATATATACTGAAAATCTTTCAAAATTGCGAATAAATTGTTATAATATAGTTGTACATTCTATAATTGGTGCTGGTAAACATGAATTGAACATATATATTTTTTAATGAAGGTTTGATAAAAAGATGATGCACCTAAGCAGTTCCTGATTAAGGCGAGGGCATACGCGGCCCTTACCCTAGCCCCCTACTTCACAAGGGGTTCCTAAATAAAAAGTTTATTTTACGTTTCCTTCTTTGATGAACTTTTTCAAAAAAAATATCAGTACATATCAATAAGGAGGCGGAAATTTTAAATATCTCCATAAGTTTCGACAATCATTATTAAAGTAGTGCAGCAGCGAAGGGATCCCCAAAGAAGTTTTTGCCCCGAATTTTAATTAGACTAAGCTGGGTCCTGCGCCGAAAAGATATTTGCCCGTAGAAAACATAACTGGATCACTGAATGGGCAAAATACGTAGAATCTCACGATTTCAGAGGATTTTAAAAATTATAGTCTGTATTCTATTTTCAAAGTAATTTAAGTAGGTACCTTAATTTAATTTACGAATTCCTTGCAATTGTACAAATCCTAATTGAATTCAAGTATTGCTTAATTAAATATTCCTACTATTAGCTCACACTCTCCCTATATATATATATATATATATATATATATATATATATATATATATATATATATATATAATGAAAAACACATTTAAATAATTTGCTGAGAATAAATAGCAGAGTCGTGGCCGAAATCATGGAGAATCCAGGTTGAATTTTTAGCTCTTTTTATTCCAACACGGAAGCAGGCATTATTTAACAAGCGAAGGCGACGTGTACAACACAGAATTCACGAAAGCTAGGTGTACAAAAAAGGGAGGGGAAATCATTATCCCTGGTCTTAAATACCAAGACTTTGATAGGGATAAATATTTTTTATAGAGCTTACAAACTTAGATTTCTGTGGGGATTTCAATGTTTCACAGATACGAGGTAAGGGAAACACAGGGATATAAGGGACACACACACACACACACACACACATATATATATATATATATATATATATATATATATATATATATATATACTTTATTAACTAATGGAGGTACATAGATGACCTCCTGCTAATTAACGCAGAGAATACGAATGTAATAACAAACTGCTATCCAAAAGAATTAATTCGAAATAAAAGAAATGAAAAGCTAACCGAAGCTAATTATCTTGACTTAAAAATTAAAATTGTAACGGTAAAACACTGGTGGGTTTATATGACAAAAGATACGAATTCCATTTTAAAATAATAAAACTTTTAAATTATCATTTTACTCAAATTATAATTAAACTCAAAAATTTTCAAAAATATAATCTTTTCACAATTTAACAGAATAAAAAATATTTTAAATAATAAAAGATCCAATATCGAAGCTACAGATTGTTTTTAAAAAAATCTAGCCATTAATGAATTCCCAAGAAATTACTGTAATATTGAAATTTCAATTAAAGGAAGTTTTGATCTCTTCGACTAACCCACTAGTAGGCCCAGAATTTTTACAATAAATTAATAATTTTAAAGAAGATAATTTTTCAATACCCCGACGCCCACTATGCACTTGCTTCTGCGTTAAAATCTACAGTTACATCCAATTTTAATAGGACTTTCCAATGCATCTAAAAATTATAGGAAAACACAATTAACTTTATTATATTAAAATTCTTCTCCCTATGTTTGCTTTTTATCCTTGATATTGTAAACAACTTTAAAAAAACTTTAAATATTTAGAATTAAAAAAGCCCGAAATCGAATAATCAACGCACTCCTTAACTAAATCTTCGTTCCGGGGGGGGATGTTTTGACGACCTAAGGTACTCTCTCATTGGCCCAGGCGGCTCTCTTCCGGTATTTCCTTCCTGATTGGCACTCGCCTCAATCTCTTCCAGTCTGTTTCATTTGCTCTTTAGCACTACTTGGGCGCACATCTCATCTCTCTTAAGGGTATGTTCTAGGCTTCTTATTTTCTTACTTGTTCTTTTCCTAATATTGGTTTGTTTTTTATTGTATTTAGTATTTTGTTATATTTTTTTCTTCATTCTAGAATTTGTGAGTTTTGTCTATTTTCGTCCTTTTTCCTAATTCTCATTTGTTTTTATATGCTAACAATTGATGCCTCTATTTTACTTTGAAATTTAGAATCTTTTGTGTCATAAAAAGAGTTTATTTTTTAAACAATAGTCCAACTCTTTACAGAAAAAATTTCCACTTTTTATTGGAATCCT
>JAOUZG010010699.1:4407562-4419361 GCA_026289955.1 Argiope argentata
TATATATATATATATATATATATATATATATATATATATATATATAAAGACAGAGCCATACAAAATTTTTAATTAGAACTTTCAGCACCTCTTATTCCTCAGAAACAACTAATCGCCAAAGGTGGCTAATTTTGAATATTTTTAGTTTCTTTTATTCTATTTTTAGATTATTTCTTCTACCAATCGAAAATGTTTCGTTATATAACAAATTTGGGCGACCAGTTTTCATTTATATTATGTGACAATGTTGCTATTCTCGTGTTCCGCTTTACAACGGAAGGGGAGTGAGTGAGTGCAGTAGCTTCTGAGGGTAAGTCATAGAACACTCATCGACCCGCCATGAAGGCGCACGGATTAACCATAGAAACAGAATGACTGGACCGCCGCATCAACAATTAGCAGGAACTGTGGTTGAGTCCTAATGGCCATCACCGGCCACGATACATTCCTCCCCGAAGGAAGTACGTCCCGTCAGCGATGGGAGAAGTCTAACCCACACTTATTAGTGTACATACCGGGTTGGCGAGAGCCAACCACCATACCGGAAGCATCTAATCCCCAATTACGAGGTGCCCGGGGAAAGCTTCTGATGATATGGACCCCTGAGCACCTAAGGGCAAAAGTCTAATTTCTAGCTCACACACGTCACAAACCAATTTTTATGGGGTGGATTTCATTCAAGCATTTCATTTGTTCATCCACAGATTGTAATTTAGATCTGGAACAGAGAACGATCACCTCTGACCGAGTAGAACCAGTGGTATAACTCTCTATATAGAGGACTTTGTGACCATGACAGATTGAACGCACGCTAGCCGCCACACACACACGGAGAGTCTTCAACTGACTGATTGGAATTCGCATCCCAAAGGATTCGAATCTGATATCCTACCAAACAGGCTATCCCGGCCTTATAAGTGATAATTGGAGGTTTAAATAAGCATGAAAGGAGGGTCTTTCCCTTTCCAGATATTTTTTAATAATAAAAAAAACTTATAAATTAATTTTTAAAACAGTAAAGGTGATTTGATTAATTTTATTTTTAAGGCACTTTATTCGTAAATTTAAAGCGACGAATTTTTTCAATAGGAAACTAATAAAAGTTTCAGTTCATCCACAGAAAAAGAAAAGGCGAAATTCCCTCAACTTGCAGTTAAATGGAAGCATGACACAATTGAATTTTTTCTTGCTACGTCACTCGTTTGATAACGTTCCATTGTACTAAAACAGACGATTATCTAGCGGACGCAAATGCTTTGCTCTTTAATTTCGGCGATGTTCTTCCACTGCTTGAGATTATGAAACAAAAAAAAAAATATTCTACTAACAAAGAAAGCTAGAAAGACGTATCATAATTTATCAGATTGTCGATGATTAAACCGGATTGACAAGAGAGCTGATAAAAGTTGATCTGGAAACAAAAGATAACTAGTTTTTATCTATTTTTTCATCTTGGATTATGGCAATTATTGTTCAATATACATCTGTCTGTTCTTAAAACTCATAACTAATTCTTAAACTTGCTAATTTCCATTTCATTTTTACTTTTTTATAAGCGAAGTTTAGAGAAAATATAATTGTCAAAAGATAACTCGAGTTTTTGACTTATCTCCATGTTTCAGATCTCCCTGAGTTTGATAAGTACGTTTTTGGCATTATGTCTGTCTGTCTGTGGGCGCAATAACTCTATACCATCATCAGCTAGATGGATGAATTTTCAAATATGGTTTTTACTCCAGATTGATAGATTTCTATCGAATTCATTCATATGAAGTCTTCCTACCTGGATATTGGAGTACAAGTGTATCCGGTGACTAGAAAACGCTAAGAGCTAAGTAAATAATATTTCGAACTCGTAATATTATTTATTTAAATATTATTCGAAATAAATAATATGTAAACTGTAGATTTTTTTCAAAATTTGAACCACATCTATGACAGAAGTGACCGTCCGTCATTTTGTACTTTTGGTGACTTAAATCAATAAAAATCTGTATATGACTAGAACTATTTCAAATTTTAGAGCGATAGGCTTTCTTTCGGACGATTTTGGGATCTTTGACCTTGAGTTTTATGCTCATACCTCAATTCAAAGTCCAAAGTTCTCGGCTAAAATTAGATCCATGTTGTATAAAGAGAATTGATGGAACGTTGAGCAAATATATTGACTGTGGTAAAACATTATCATAAAATTTGAAAAAAAATCTATGAAAATTGTTTTTAATTCAATTAAAATTACTGGAAAGCTTTCATTTATACGTATAATAAAAAAGGTGCCAAAGATACAGAAAATTCTATCAAAAATATCTTCTACTTTTAAACCTTTTATTTATAATTCATGTTGTTGTTATTAATGGCACTTTCCGTGGACTATCCCGCTGATACAACAGCATATTTAAGCCGAAATAAGCGTCTCTTGTTTGAAGTAGCGCTGACTAGGGCCAAGAGTACGACTTCAGCTACACACTCATCGCTTTCGCTTGAACATCCCCTTTTTTACAGGGAAGGGCACATTCACACGCCTCACAGGTAGCCCACCGAAAAACAACCATGCCCTATCCGGGAATAGAACCCTGGGCGCCCAGATCACGAAGAAGACGCCCTACCTCGGTGCCAGGATGGTACTATGTTGGTAGAGTTGACGGGGACCCTAGACCCGGCAGGGGCTTATCCCCAGTAATGGTAGACTACTAAGGATATGACTTTCGGTGAATTGCGTGGAAACTGACTGGAAGTGGTCTGGTAGACCTGAGATGTTTTAGTCCTTAAGGAGGTCCTGTAATTTAGTAGTCCTTGAGGACGTTGGCTATAATTCTTTATCCACATTTTTAAAAGGAAGTGTTTACACACATGTCTTTGGTGTTTAGATAAATTCACCGTCTTTTCAGTCACGAAATCTGGCTTAAGATAGACGTAATTTTGATTTAATGCATTTCGTGTCCCGGATTTAAATATTTAGTCTTCGAAATCTTTTTATTTCCTATTTTGCGTTTTTTGGATGATTATTTAATATTTATTTGGCTGAAATATGCTTTATAATAAATAGAACATATTAAAAAAATAGCTAGAAAAGCCAGCACACCATACAAGAGAGCAAACAATCATTCTTCTAACGAAATATGTTCTGCACTTCTGATATAACTGGCTGAATTTTGGAATAAGCCAATCAGTTTTCATGAAAAATCAAGGTGAAAATTCCTTTTATTTATATTCTAATTCTATTATTTTATTTAAAAAAAATTAGGTCATTATTTGAAAGGTTCCCTCTAATTTGAAATAAGAATAGTCAACATTTATTTCTAATTATTTTGTAATAAATTTTATCCTGATGAAAGAAAAGTTTAATTTCGTCGCTGATCTGTGGCTAGAAATTGAACCAGCGGACAGAAAATTTCCATCTTCAAGGATTTGGCAAGGAGCTAAGTTAGGAAATAAAAAGAAATATTTTTTTTTAAATATCGTTTGCAGTTAATTTCCTAATTTCAAAATTTCTTTCTCTTTTTCTCTCTCTCCTAGAGCATCTTCATTTTTAGTTTTTCAAAAAATTTATAATCCATAATTCGTTAGATGATATCATTGTCACGAATAAAAATAATTGTATGTAATCTATGCTAATTATCATGTCAGAAAATGATGTTTTTGGAATGAGGTTTTTGGCGCCAACAAAATTCCGCAGGCGAAAAAAAAATTTAATATCTACACGAGCATCTCAAAAAATCAGCTTTAATTTACGCGTTGCCATCTTATTTACAAACGCTCTGATTTTAAAAAAAATAAGTTAATGATTCCACCAAGTAAAACCTGGAAAAATGTCATTTTGAGTACGAGATTGTAGGAAATGAAATAAATAGGAAATCGGATATTTTTTAAAACAATAAATGCGAGACAGTTTTTTTTTTTGTTGATCGTTTGCTAGAGTGACTCATTCGATGAAACAGTTTAAACGAATAAAAATATAATTTAACTTGCACGAGTACGTGGTGCTTGGCCGTTCAAGAAATTATGTTCTGACATGATACATTGAAATATACATAAAAGATTTCATTAAAAAAATTTTTATCTTCGTTTTCATTATCTTTTTTATGCTATTAGGATTTTTGATTTCAAACACATTTATTTTGAAACAAGCAACAACGCGCGTTGTTTTACTAATAATGAAAGGAACGTTGAAGTAAGTTTTTCTGAAATTAATTATATTGTTTTGGTTCAACCAATACAGTTATCTCAATATCCCGTTTAGAAGCAGCTAGAGGGTAATTTTGGAATGGATCTCGTAATTTTAAACCACAGTCGAGAACAACACTAGAGATGGTTCCCCTACCTATGAATTTTCGCACTATACCAGGGGGGGGGAGACATTGCCAAGAGGAAAAGATTTTGCTTGTTTGGGATCAACATGTACGTTGTATTTTTAATAGAATAGTGTCTCGAGCCTGATGCCCCCCAGACTCGAAAAACGGACCTAATCGTTTCGTCAATTGTGTCCCAACAACCGAGTAACCCTTTTCGAATGGAAATAAAATTTAATTCAATTAATCAATTAACTGAAATTGAGTTTTTGGAGTAATTAAAATAGTAAAGTATCATTATGCACTTACAAATCCACACAATTTCAAAGCTATTATAACAGGAAGCAAGTGAAAAATCGATTACTGTCTTTACAAATCATTACTATCTTTACAAATGTGAAACAAGTGAAGTCAAATCAAAGTGCTTAATTCGCGCATTCTTTGCTGAGATTTCAAACCCGCCACCCAAAGACTCTCCTTGTGTATGGTGGCTGAACATATTAAATCTGTCGTTGTCTTAAAGTCCTCCATGTGGAAAGTAATAACACTGGGGGTAAATGGTTCAGAGGTGATCGTTCTCTGTTCCAGGTCTAAATCACGATCTGAGAACGAATGAAAGAAATACATTAATGAAAGTCCGTTCCGTAAAAATGGTTGTGACGTGTATGTAGCTAAGTCGTACTCTTGGCCCTAGTTGGTGCTACTGGAAAACAAGAGATGCTCAAACCGCTTAAATCGTCGACAGGTCTGTCAGCGGGCTTGAAAAGTGCCATAAGTAACAACAACAATAACAAAAGTGCTTAAGAATAAACTGATTGAAAAGGAGTTAAAAAATAAATTCGATTAAAGAAATTATAAAAGCTACAGTGGGATATATTTAACCTTTTATCATCCAAAAATTAATTAAATGTGTATATTCTCATTGCTATTTACGTATAAAACTTATTCGTTGGTTAAATTCCTTTAAGAAACAAGGTTTATTCTTCTTATTGAAACCAACTCACGTAATTGTCTGAATTGCGTGAATAAAAATTGCATTTCGTACATCAGAATCTAAAGAATGAAAGCAAATCAATGTTGCCATAGTGGCACCAGTGGAGTAAAAAGGGTTAATAAACTATCAAGCATTTAGAATGTGGAATAGAAAAGGTCTGCATGGCCTATCGATTAATTACTTTTTTTTTTGCTTCTGTGATTAAACTGTTACTATTTGTTACTATTTAAGAAATGATGACGAGTGTTCAGATATATTCGATGTACTAATAATATTTCGATGAAATTAAATAAAAAAAATTAGAAATGCTACAGATTTGGAAATAATAGGAAGAGGACGATGCTTAAAATCAATGAATCATTTCTTTCAATTAGAAAAAGGGGACATAAATAAATAATTTTATTCGAATAATATTGCATTTTTTTTCAAATCTAGTAAAGTGCAGCTTTATAAGTTTCTTATTTATGCGTCGTTTCTACACAATCTCGATTAGTTTATGTCTTTTAAAATGACAAAATAATACCTTTATATGAAGCAAAGAACGTGAATTTTTTATTATATATTCTATCGCCTAATTCAAAATCCCAAATTCAAATATTTTTATGTTTCGATTACGAAAAATTATGTATATCTATATTCTTTCATAAATTATCTAAATTGCTTTTTTTTTGCTTTCATGGGTAATTGTAAAAGAGTCCTGACACCCCTTAACGAACTTAATTAGATTCATAATACTGTATTTAGTAAGCACAGAAAATCAACATATCAGATGACGATTAATTTTTATTTTGCGATTAAATATCTATTTCTGTACTCATGTTATCTGTCAGTGCATCAGTAATCTTGGTATCAGTGATTACAAATTTTTACCTACTTCTGTGATAGCGTACGGTGTTTCCGTTAATATGGTGCTCGATTAAAACATCAGATAAAAGGAAAATTTAAGCAGTACCAATTTAATTTTTATAATACTGTCAGAGCTGCTAACAGAGCTCATATCCTGTAAGGTATCCATGTTGCGTCATTGATCACAAGATGATGGGAGACGAGAGCTTGTCAGTGAGACGGTAACACGCACCGCTCATGTTCATATATCTGTTTCATGTGTTTTAGGTTAGTTTAGTAATGTTTTGTCTTTGAAATCCTAATAAATATATTTTGCATATTAATGTGCCGCGTCCTAGCACAGGGGCAACGCGTCTTTCCCGTGACTTGGGCGTCCCGAGTTCGGGCATGGTTGTTGTAAAGAAGTCGCTAAACTTGTCTCCGTTTGAAGAGACACATATTCGAACATTGTTACTTCTGGACAGCTGTGAGAGGATTCATTCCTTTGTTGCGCATTGTGTTCTTCCGCTTTAATGTACCCTTTGGACTTGAATGGAGTCAGATAATAAAGCCCACATGTGTTTGCGGCTCTTTGATAAAGGAACCCGTGTCAAAACGCCAGTTGTGGCTATTACTTCTGTGGACCACCCAGACTAGGGTGAAGTTCCAAAAATGAACAGCACATGCGTTTGCGGCCCTTTGAAGAAAGAAGTGCTAAACCCCCCATATACGAATATTTATGCATTTTGAAGGTTCTGTTAAGGGCGGAGATGGCTTGACAATATTCCCACGGTGAACTGCTGACCACTGGAAATATTTCTGAAGAATTATTGGATGATCGGCATCTCCAGCGCACCAATTCGAACCTGAGAGGTGCAGTTTGACTGAGGTTAAAATGGAAGGTTTGAAGGGAAGGGGACGAGAAAAGCTGATCTGGCTAGAGACTGGATGAGAGCGGATGCGACGAGGAGACAAGCTGATCCGAGCTGAGCTGAAGAGCTGGACAGTCGAAGATATACCACGTGATCTCGAATTTGATTAAAGATCTTCCGGTTATATCCGTAGATCTCTTGGGCTACACGCAGTAGCTGGATACGCTAAACAGCCCGTTAGTTCTTGTATTAATTGTGGAACCTTTCATGCAGATGTAAATATTTCCCAGCATATTAACATAGAGGACATTTTCTTGTTATTATATAAAGCTGTAAATAAAACATTTGTGTTTAAACGCTACCAGTTTATTTGATCGACGAGAATCAAGTCATTACATTGTTCTTCTGTAGTCTATCTATAAGGTGAGTGAATGTGCCCCCCCCCCCTGTAAAAAGGGGTTTAGAGAAGTGAGAACGAATGTGATGAGTGAGTTGCTAAGTCGTACTCTTGGTCTTAGTTGGCGTTATTTCAAAACAAGAGACGCTCATTTCGGCTTAAAATTGCTGTTGCTTCAGCGAGCTTGTCCGTGGCAAGTACCACCAGAAACACCGCTACCTTTCCCCACAATACTTCCAAAACATTTATCAAACCAACCATGTTATTTTACATATTATTTCTGTTGCCATAATTACTCTTCCCTCGAAGTCATTTTTTCATAAGAATCATGAAAGCACTACCTTCTCACTATTTTTTCATTCTTTTTGTTTTATAAATTGTCTTATATGAATATTAGTTTGTTTGATTGATTTTATGGCACAAGGATCAGACTTGATCATTCTGCGCCAAACATCCCTTAAACATGGTCTTCGTGTAGATACCTATGACATTCTAATAAAAAAATACAATTAAATCAGATGTAAAATTTGAATATCTTTGAAGAAGTTAAAAATATTTGAATGAAGATTATCGCCTAAAATATCATTCAAGTTAAAAACCGCCGCTCCAAAATAAGCTCGTCTTTTTGTACTAAAAATCTTGGTATTCATATAAAATATTGTTACAAGTGGGCGAGCGCCGTGAAAGCTCGTCGAAGTTGGCGACGTTTGACGAGGAACTTCACGCCAGCCGGGTTGGTTTGGCGAAAGGAATAGTCTGGTAGCCGCTGGATCGTACAGGAAGGTCCCCGTGCTTTTCGGCGTGTGCTTGCTCGGCTATAAAGGGAGGTGTTGCCGTAGTTTCGGTATTAGTAGTGACTTCCCATCTTTGGACAGTAACAATATGCTTAGCCGTTAAGACACAATTGCATTTATTGCAGAGTGGTGCATTATCCGAGCGCAAAAGATGTTTTTGAGTTAAATAGGTGTGGCCTATTCAAAGTCTCATGATAATGACTTATTTTCAGTGGTCAGAATTTTACTTTTGAAATCGCTAACTAATAGTTGGTTGAATCTGAAATAGTTTATTCGTAGGTAATTTTTCTCACATAGATTGCCAGACTTTATTATGATTTCTGAATTTATATGAATAACTTTTGCACTTTTTTTTTCAAATATCACTAAAGCTAAAAGCATTCTGATATCAGTTATTGAAAACAAAAAAAGTGGGTGTCGTCTCCACAAAACTTTCTCGCATAATCTCAAACAATGGTTTCGTCCCAGAAAAAGGCCCTTCATGGCGTTGGCGTATAATTAAACTGTGGTGCGAATTTAGAATTTTTACTGTGTTATCCTTATCTATCGTGTTATCCTTGGTGAATTTTGAGGCATTCGGTTAATAATTTCCGAAAATTGAATTTGCATTTTCACCAACTAATTGAAAAAAAAAATCAACACAAAACCACACTTGAAGTCTGAAAATGCCGCACCAAATTAGATATATTTAAGTCACAGCATTTTTGAATTATTGCCTTTACATGTTTCTGAAAGTACAGACCGACAGACAGTCAATCCCTTGTTGTATTTGGGTAAAATTTGACAAATGCCAACACAATTGAGGTTAAATATGTATGTGTGTTGCGACTAATGGCACTTGCCGTGGGCAAGCCCCCGCTGATACGATCAGCAGAATATAAGCCTAAGAAATGTGTCTTTTTTTTCAAACGTAGCGCCATCTAGGGCCAAGAGTACGACTTAGCTACACACACGTCACAGCCCTTTTTAGGGGCGAACTTCATTCATGCATATTCATTCATTCATCTCAGATCGTAATTTAGACCTGGAACAGAGAACGATCACCTCTGACCCAGTACCCCCAGTGATATTACTCTCGATATGGAGGACTTTGCGACCACGAACAGATTTAACGAACGCCAACCGCCATTACACTCGGGGAATCTTTCGGTTGGGGAATCTTTCGAACCTGCAACTTAAGGAGTACGAGCCCAATGCTCTACCAACCAGGCCATCCCGGCCTTAAACATGTATACAAAATTTCAGCCATCTAGCTTTTTTCATTTTATAGTTAATGCGTCAACTTTATATGTAATAGCCGGACACTTCCGCAGAAAGGAACTTATTCAAAATTTGATTTAAAAAAATCTATATATTGGACGGAAAGAGAGCATATGAAATTTCATCCGTCAAATCGTAAGCGTTTTTGATATATCTATGTCCCTGAGAGACGGAGAGTTTTTAAGAATGTGCTTTTCGAACTCAGGAAGGTCTAAAATGCGGAGATTTGATGAAATTTTGAGTTGAAATTTTTAACGATTACAACACTTTCTCTATAATTTGTATACCAAAAAGTAAAAAAAAAATTAATTATGCAATAATCTATACATAGTATAAAATGAAGTCTCCTGAAAGTGTCTGTATGTTGGAACCACAGAAACTCGAGAAGTAGTAAATATATATTGGAGATATTTACATCATTTTGTAGAGCATTTATTGGAGAATGTTTTCGTGCATCAAAGTCATATCAAAATAAAGGAGGGGAGTTATACAATTGCAATTTTAAACTTATTCGTGAAAACCTCATACTGCGCATGTGCAAATAGGAAGAGCTGTGGTATGCACATGCGATACATTTCTTTGTTTACGTCTGATTTTAAACAGCGATTCAAATCTCATTACACCCAAAAGAAGAAAATCCAATTTTGGCGGAAACACATTAAATGGCAGTTGCGCAATAAGGAAAATGAAGAGGAAGGATACATTCGGTCAGCGGATATCAGAGAAATAATGTCTAAACTTAGGGAAGGAGAGTCTTTTGATGATCGAAATAACCGTCTTTCTTTAAATCGCACTGCAACTGAATTGCGGAGACAGAATGAATCTCCTGAGGAGCGAAAGGATCGTCTGTATTTTATCTACGGACATATCATATTTTGACCTTTGTAACAGTCTAAATATTTCTGAATGTGTGCTATAAAAATTGTTTTGTAACTATTTTTGATAATTTCTAAATATATTTTTATGTTCGTTTGGTGTTGGGTAACATACCCATGCCATATCGGTTGGAGGTTAGACTTAAGTTTAAAGCGAATTTTTATTCTTGGATGCTATATCATGGGCAACTCCTTGAGGGTATTGCTAGTGAACTATAAAATTTTCTCTTAGAAATATAAGTCCTCTTTGTCACAGAAAATCAAATTGACATCTTCCAAAGCTGTGTTCAAGGAGGTTCAAATGAATTCGGAAAGGTCTGACACTTGAAAATTTGTCAAAATCTGGAATTGGAATTTTTGGGCGATTATTGTATTTTCTTTATCTTATGTATACGAGAAAAAACATCAAGTTGATTCAATTCTACTCTAAAATATTCTATACCAAGTGGTATTGAAAATTTCAAAAATATCTACTCAATAAATCAATAGACTTTGCAATTTTGTAGATGCTCAAAGAATATTTTATTTCGTTAACCCATCTATAAACTAAATAATATTTTAGGAAAATAAATCCTGGGAGATATGGAATATGTAAAAGTTCCATTGGGATTCCATTGGGTTATATATAAATTGGGCGTTAATTTTGATATTTTTATTCAATTAAATATCGAATAACAAATAATTAATAATTTCAAAATGAAACGATTTCCTTAATATTAATGTTTGTTAATAACCATCCAGTTTATTAAAAACACATTAATTACTCATTTTCTTTAGAAAAGTAATTTCAGAAGACAATTTGCAAATCTGTTTCAGTTACTCTCTATCAATGAAATGTAAAATATATGGGAATTTAAAATTCCCATTATTTGCAGAACATAAATTTAATAATACATAAAGTAATTAATGCGAAATAAGACATGAAGTAAATAGCAATTTCTGTTCAGAGACAAATTGAACTGTGGAACACCAGTGTCATTTCTTTCCTTTCTTTTTTCCTTTTTTGTCCTTTTTTCCTTTCTTTTTGGGCTTTTTGATTTTGAAAGGCCCCAGATGTTTTCTGACCATAGTGCCCCGCCAGTAAGCTTGGATCTAAGAAACAATGAATAGAAGAAAAAAAAATGCAGTTAAATATGGGGTTGCAATTCATTATGACAATTATTTATTTAAAAAAGGTTTAATATGCCATGGAATTCATTTAAAATTTCAGGTGTTTTCTCTTATGTTTCGAACGTTATAACTGATTTTAATCAGCAATTTGTCTTCCATCACAGATTCTACTGCGGCAGAAGAGGATAATCTTTGCACCGAAATTGCCAAGTTATGGTTTGTAGCCGAGCAATATAATCACAATACAAAAGTAATTACATGCGTATCGTATATGTTATCTAGCTTATGATGCTTTCACCGCATACTTTCCCAACAATGAGTCGGCGGTTAGACGAACGATATATTTGCGCCAAGCTTTTGGTGAGTGCGTGTGAGTAGGTGGT
>JAOUZG010010699.1:4426807-4452964 GCA_026289955.1 Argiope argentata
TCTATCTATCTATCTATCTATCTATCTATCTATCTATCTATCTATCTGTCTGTCTGTCTGTCTGTCTGTCTGTCTGTCTGTCTATCTATCTATCTATCTATCTATCTATCTATGATGTTATGAATGTTGTGTTAGTCAGAAGTAATAATGTAAATATTTCTGAATTGTGTAAATATTTTAATTTGCATCAAATTAATTGTAATGAAATCGCGCGTCAGAGAGAAAAGACCTTTCTAAGGAAATTTACAACAGAATATCGCCATATTTGGCTAATATGGTGATGCTTGTGTGTTGGCGTCATAGCGAGGTCACTAACGGTTTTTACTATCTGCCAAAATGTGCAGTGGGAGCTAAGAAAAAAAGGATTTGTCAATAGGAAACACTGGAGAAATGTCCAAATTCGCCTGAAGTGTTCGCATTGTTTCTGCGTTTGCCCAATCCCCTTTAACGTGTCGTGGGGAGAAGAATGACAATCAATTCGGTGAGCGGGCTGCGAAATTTGGCTTAGCTTGAGATAGCGTCTTTTCTTTTTGGCTTGCTTTCTAGAGCTTTTATGTTATCTGTAATTAACTGACTAACAGTGTTAATTCACGGTGTATTTGTAGTTTGGGAAGTGTAGATTTAATACACGTTTTACAGACAATAAAGTCTGCATTTTCGCATCGTTCTTGTGAGAATTTTTACTACAATATGTATTTGAGACCGACTGCGGATTACAGGCCTATCTCAATTTCCAGATCCTTTCGGTCAAAATTCTATATTGATTCATTTTGGTCTAAAATTAGCTTTATTCTTGTCTGTAATTTTGTCTTGCTCTTTTCAGTAATTTAAGTCAATAATTTAAAAGAATTCATCCCATAAGTAATTTTTTAATCTATCATTCTATTTCTGTGTTGAACACATAGACAAATAAATATAAATTCTGAAATAGTTTTTTTCCGAATTCCGGAAGATACAAAAAGAGGAAATTAATCAAAAGATCTGAATTGATATTTTTGATTATAACAATGCTTTTCCTTTTAGTCTATAATATGATAAATTAAAATTAATAACTTTAGAAACCATAAGTTAACGCCATTTTATAACTGGTTATTTTCGTTTCGAAAGAGTAGATTCGATTTCTGTTATCTCTGGAAATTTGTTAAGATAGAGAAAAATTAATTAAAAATGTTTTCTCAACCAATAGAAAATACAACATTTCTCACTTGCTTAGTGACTCGCTTGATTTTCTCCAAATTAAAATTCCTATACTTCTTCAAGACCGCTATTTCTCTCTTCTTTGCTGCCCAGTCGTCGAAAATCTTCCGCAGCAGCAAATCCAAGTCTTGCGTGAAAGACTGCAAAGAACGTGAAATAATTATAGTAGGATATTTAAATTACCACATGCAAATCTTTACGGTAATTTAGATAAGGAAACAAAATATTATTCGTAAAAGGAAATTGGAAACAGCAGACTTACTTCGTATTTAAGCAGCCAGAAAGAAATCGTTTGGTAGTCTGTGTGAACTTGCATTCGGGACTCCCGCTCAAAATTCTAGATTAATTTTTTTTGGAAAAAATATTTAATTTTTTTTGAGAATGAGATAGTTTTATGAGGATAATATACCATCTTATATTTACATCGCCATTTACGCTATAAAACTGAAAAAAATATTCTATCGTGAAAGAATTCTTCTGCATTTAATAATTTTTAGATACCAGATACAAATGTTTTTTGGGGGGCGCTACATCAGTTTTTTTTAATTACAGATTTCTCATACAAAAGAATATAAAATTCTTATACTGAAAACTCTTTAATGTAGGTGAATAATGTATTTTAATGGATGAAATAACAATTTATACTCGAAATAATAGTTAATGAGTTAACCAATTGAGCAGGGCAAGGTTTATTTTATATTCATGCAACGAAAATAAAACAAACCCAGATCTTAAAATAGATTTTAAGGCGCAATAAATCATATGTACTAAAATAATTATATAATATGCATCTTAAAATATTTTTATAGAAAAATATAAATAATTAATTTAAAATGCACTATGACTATTTAAGATATATTTCTTTTAAGATATATAATACTAAAACTTACATTTATATTATTATTTATCAGTCACCGCTTGTGCCCGACTGCTTCGGTAGAAATACTAATTATACACCACTTCAATTAAATCGTTTATCCCGTCTATGGTTCCATCAATAAAATCACTTATTTTAACTGTCTTATACATATTCTGTTATTTTGCATGCGGACGTTTTTTATGGAGGCCATCACATATCTATCAAAACAATAAACGTACGATTCATTTAAATTTCCTAGTGTTGCCATTTCTCTTTTTTATTTCTCATATACATCGCTAAGAAATTTGTACTCGAGATTTTGACGAATTTTCACGTTTTAGATCTCTTTGTATTTGCAAAACCTCTTTTGTCTGTCTGTCTGTGACTAAGATAACTCAAAGATACTTTGATGTAGACGGATGAAACTTCGTTACTGTTTTTCCACCATATTTGTAGATATCCATCAAATTTTGAGCAAAATTATTAAGAGAAATATGTCTGTCCGTTTGTTCGAATATAAGTTAACATGATAACTATAATATAACGATAACCATTGTATGTGTTGGTGTATGCACACAATGTAGTTGTTGTTACTAATGGTACTTGCCATGGACAAGACCGCTGATGCATCAGCGCATTTAAGTCGAAATAAGCGTCTCTTGTTTGAAGTAGCACCAACTAGAGCCAAGAGTTCGACTTTAGCTACACAGTCATCACATTCGATTGCACAGACCCTCTTTACAGGAAGGGGGAACATATACACACGTCTCACAGATAGAACACAGAACAACCATGCCTTAATCAGGACAAAATAAACTTTTAGCAAGGTTATTCATTTACACATTTGAAGGTAATCGGTTCTTTTAACAAATATTAGCATGGGGGCTACTATGAGATTTTCTTACTGATTTCCTTATTGTAAATAATAACCGGGCATTATATTATTAATAATTTTGCTTTCTCAACAGAATTTGCTTCAAAATTTATGTACCTGCAACAAAGCTTTATTCTCAGAGGGATCATTAAGACCAGCGAATTGTACATAAAGATATCCATAATTCTCCTCAATCCATTTAGCTTAAGTTTCCAAAAAATTTACGCATTTAAAAATAATTTAAAAAATTAACTAGCTCTAACAATATATTCTTTTAATGTACTGAACACATTTTAAATCGAGTTTTATTATTGTTATTGTTTCTTATGGCCCTTTCCATGGACAATCTCGCTGAGATAGTCAGAGATTTAAGCCTAAGCAGTGTGTCTTGTTTTGTAGTAGCTTCACCTAGGGTCAAGAATACGACTTTTACTACTCACTCCCTATATTCGCTTGTAAAAGCCCTTTTTACAGGGTGGCACAGTCACTGACCTTACAGACAGAACACGGAAGAACAACCATCCCCTACCGGGACTCGAATCCAGGACGCTTAGATCACGAGGATGACGTGCTACCTCTGTGCCAGAACGCCGGCTATTCACATAATACACACGTTGAGTGGAGCTCGAGTGATTAATGAATTGTGGGTATAGTTGTGTACCGAGTCTTGTAGTCTAGTATTGAAGCAACATCAAACTATTGTAGTAAATCGATAGATCAGTGTAGCTAAAGTGAAGAGAGAGTAGTGAATAACAAACGTTTGGAAGGGCTATCGTGATATGAATAATTTTTGTGAAGTTTCACTTTCTGGCACCTTTGCGTGTTGTTTTTGTTTACTACAGTAAAGTTCCCAAGTCAGAATGTTTGTCGTGTGTGGCAACAGAAGGAAAAAAGGATAACAAGAATCAGCTGGGGCAACTCAACTCAAAAAAGGAAAAACGAGGAGAGAGGTCAGACATGTTGGGAGGAGAAAAGAAAAAGAGGTCTTTGGTAGAAATGCGGATCTGAATGTCCAATTCAGTATTGGAAAGTTGTTACTGTGCATAGTTTTATTTCGTTTTTTTAATTTGTGTTTAATGTGCCGTGCTGCTGTAGCAAAATGAATAAAGTAGCAGTTGAAAAATCTTGGAGTGATCACTGAAGTCTATCACCGATGAGATACGATTCACTTTGTTTTGAAACCCTCATATTGGACAAGTTTTACTACTACCGATTAGTAACAAGTATGTGATTGCTTTTTTGTTAGTGTTGTGGTTGTGTAGGTATCGCCTGTTCACTGAATCACCATAACCAACTGCAGCAAACCCGTCGAGTTTACGACTATTAATTGGAGAACTTTTTGTAACAATATATATAACACTGATTTCGGTTTGGTAATGTTTTCATGATTGAAAAAATTACCTCAGTCTTGTCCCTGACTTCTCCGATGAGGTACTCGTAGAATTCGTTCTTCGACTCTACTCTGCACTCCATCCACTGTTTCACCAGGGACAGGTTGTCCTCTGAAAGTTCGGATTTCTTTCCCGGAGCGGTCTCATACACTTTCTGCAGAGGCTCCTGCTTCTCCCATAATGACGACAAAGCCTTCTTCTGTTCCTCTATGCTTTGCCTTTTGGATTCCAGTCTTGAGACGAAAAGGGAGGAGATATCATTTTCACTATTTATGTGTAGCGCTTGAGTAATTGAAATCGTAGTGTCTGGCAGTGGCGCCAAACACTAGAGAAGCCGAAGTCATGAATTAGTTTAGCTTACGTTATTTTATTCAAATGAAAACTGAACCCACAAGTTAAAGAAAAATGGATAGTTCAGGTTAGAGAAACAGGATGCATTGCAATGCTAAAGATCACCTATCAACAAAATCTGGTCTATATCAGTTCTTCTTAAAATGATGGCAATCTTACTGAGGATATTAGGATAATTTTGGAATTTCGAGTAGGGTAATTGGAATAAAAACTTTGAAAGAGTATCGGGTATTGTTGATCGACGTGAAAATTTACCCGAATGTTATGATTGTACACAGTATTAATTATAATTAAAAAAATTCCTTCTCTAATGCTGTAATGATATTAAATATCAATGAATTTGCTACTACATCGAATTGAATCGAGTGAGACTTCGATCTTTTAATTTCTACTACAACTAAAATTAAGTCAAGAAGGAATTCCCAGAGTATATTTTGAAAAGTATTAATGCACCAAAAAATATCAGACAATATTGCTTGTCTTAGAGTGTTTTCAGTTCGGTTTTCTTAAATACTTACAAGACAAGGCATGCTTTGTTTTTAATAATGTGGTGTATTGAAGAGAGTAAAATATATCTTTGAACCTTTTATATTTAGTATATTGATTCCAAAATTGTTTGTAGAGCATCGAGTTTTTTCGAAGATTATACTGTTACAAACTTATAGTGCTGCTTCCCATCACGAATATTGTCATCGTAAGAAAGACCATTTTACTATCAGCTCATTTGCGTGCTGAGCGGGTGCCGCGTTAGTGATCTGTGAGCTTGGCGACAAACTTGGCAACGACTTTGGCAACAAAATGGATAATGCTGGAAACTTCGAAAATTTAAACGACCCTTCCAATAGGAATTGAGGTACTTATGATTGGTCTAGAAGGTTCACGGCCCACCTCCCAGGAGCTATAAAAGGCCAGAAGTCTCAAGCTGCGGTGTGTGTGAATTGAATTGAACTTGAAGCGGAGCTAGAGTAGAAGACAAGTAACGAATTTTCAAGTGGATAGTGAAGCAACGTCAGAGTTCCAGCCTTGTGTGGAGCTCAAGCGAGCTGATCTGCTGTGTGCCGAGTCTTGTTGCCTACTGTGGATGTAGCGTCGTGTCATTTGTGGAGTAGTCAGTCGTGTAGTAGTGAGTCGGCAGCTGAAGCGAGGACACAGTGAGAAGTTCAGCCGTTTGGAGAGACCGTAGAGTGGAGCACCGAGGATCCCCTCTCCAGCTGGATTCTGTCTGACCTTCTTTTTGCACTTTGGCCGATTACTACTTGTGGGATACTGGCTGCTGTAGTGTGCTGTCCTGTGTTCGTCTCGGCTGTATATATTTGTCGTCTTTGTATTCGTCGTCTTTTGTCAAATAAACGTCGTTCTTGTTTTCTACTGAGGCTAGCTGATTGTGTCTTCACACCATACACTCACTAAAAGCAAACCCTGGGATTTTCGTAACAATATGCTAAAGATTAAACATGAAAAATTTTAAGATTTTGAGCTATTATATTTTCACAGCTATGAATAGTTAGAACAAAAGTCAATCATTTTTTTATTAATTTGATCCAAAATTCAAAACAATCAACAATGTTAGCGATGAAATTATTAACCAATCTTTATCGGCTTGTTGCAAAATTTATTGCACATAAAGTATAGTATATAATTGGATGTTGTTTTTGAGTCATTGATTCATAGAAAAACGAATTTGAATTGTAACAATTAGGCATCTTTCAAATAATTTTTTTCCCTGATTCAAAGAAGTCTAAAACATGAAAAATCTGGATGCTAATTTTTTTAAATATAAATTTCATACACGACAAAATAAAAAAATAATACAATATCTGAAATAATGCATTTGGAAATTAAGTGGACATTAATCCAATCCGTAATATTTTCTGTACGTTATTTAAAAGGCTACGCTACTATTCATTCGTTATTTATAATTCTTTCATAACTATTATTTATCATTTGTACGTTTTCATTATCTTTTATATTTTTTTCTAATAAAATAGTAAGACCACTTCTTTAATCTCAGATAGCAATTTGTTTCAATAATGCAATTCGTTTTATAGATTTTTTAAAAATCAATATCAGTTGAGGAAAAATTACCGTTATTTTTCAACAAAAATTTCTTTAAAGAAATTTATTGAACAATTAATTTTTTATGTTTTTAAATTTTTAAATTTTATGCTTTCAGTAAGAATATTCGAATGATCTCACATTTTTTGATGTTCTTCGAAAGAAGCCCTGGCTTCCTCGTATTCTTGCACAACCCTGGTAAGGGACGCAAATGTACCAGCTTCTACTAATTCATTGGAAACCCTATTAACAGCAGCTTCAATGTCACAACTGGAAGAAGAAGTAAAAATGAAGAAGACAAATAATAATAAAAATTAAAATGAAATCTGTTATGCATATTTCCATGCATCATGTCGGAACATCATTTCTTGAACGACCAATGTTTCATTTTAATTGTTTCATCGAATGAGTCACTTTAGTATTGCTAACGACCATAAAAAAACTTTGTCTTGCATTTATTGTTTTAAAAAATATCCCATTTTCTATTTATTTCATTTCATATAATCACGTGCTCAAAATGGCATTTTCCTCAGTTTTATTTACTGTAGTCATTCTTATTTTTTTAAAATCAGAGTTTCTTTAAATGCAATGGCAACGCGTTATTAAAAGCTGATTTTTTTTCAGATGCTCGTGCAGATAATAAAAGTTCAGTTTTTCGCCTAGGGATTGTTTTATTTTTTGCCTATGGTTTTATTGTTGACCACACAAACCACGTTACCAAAATAACATCATGTTCTGACATGATAATAAATCTTCAGGGATCAGCTGATCACGCATCATATTAATTGTATTAATTTAATGTTATCAATAAATTGCGATAAACTACATCAGACTCGCACTAAATGAAGACATTTTTTTTGCATAATAAACACAGAATATTCTGATTGGTTTACTAATCTCTCAAAATAGTAAAATTAATCGATAAAAATTATTCAAATATTGAAAATGGATGTGTAAATAAAATTATTATTTTGCTATATCTTTCGAAAATAGAGGTTAGAGGGAGTTGCTGATGAATGATGACGCATCGAATCGTCGTGAGTTATTATATGAAATAAAATTGGCAAAATCGGTGCACTAAGGTAAATTGGAAGACAGCTGAAGTTTTCCTTATAGAGAATGTATAGTAAAGTAGTGTTTTTGTGTTTTCTTTTAAAAATTGGAAATTAGGGAGGGGCAGATGACCTTGGATGATATGATAATAGTAATCCGAAGACATCATAAAATTTCATCTTTCCTAGTAATAAAGATGAATGCGTGCGTTGGTCTCTAAAGGACAAGTCCTTGATCTGACACATGTCATTGGCGATTTTAGGTTAACGTTAACTGCGAAATTTTAGGTTGCTTTTTGGCATCTAACCTAGAATGTGGGTAAAATAGAATAACCAGAATAGCAAAAGTTTGTTCCATGGATTGAAAAACTTACATCAAAGGTCTGATTGCCTTGAAACGTATTGAGAAATAGACTCACCAGTCCAGAATTAGTGTGTACTCTACTGTTTCTGGACCCACAGTCAGCTGGTTATCGTCATCCATAAGTGATGTAAATTTGTTAGCTGTAAATTTTTTTCTCAGCTGAAATTGAAGGAAATAAAATGTTTTTTATTTTATTAAAAAAACCAAATCAATTATCTCTGTTTTTTAATTTTTTTATATTCGCTTCTGTCTTAACTTTTTTTATTATTATTATTAAACATTCTTAAAAATAAGAGAATTTTCAAGAACACATTTCTATTTCTTGTATAAAAAATGTTGTTGTTGTTACTAATGGCACTTGTAATGGACAAGCCCTCCCGCTGATACAGCAGCAGATTTAAGCCGAAAGAAGCGTCTCTAGTTTTCAAAGTAGCGCCAACTAGGGCCAAGAGTACGACTTAGCTACACACACACCACATTTGCTTGCACAGCCCCTTTTTACAGGGGAACACAGTTACACTTCTCACAGAGAGCACAAAGAAAAACAACCATGCCCAAACCGGGACTCGAACCCGGGACTCCCTGTATAAAAAATAAAAATACATTATCATACTAAAAACTAAAACAATTTCTTCCAAACTTTTTCGGTACTTCTCCGTTAGCCTAGTTGCAGCGAAAAATCGCCAAATTTCTTTAGCGATTTTTCATTTACGTCCGGCTAACGGAAAAGTATCTAAAATTAAATTTTTACACTTATAAAAGAAGCAAATCAATCTCATTTATCTTGAGATTACGCATGAATATCTCTAAATGTTACCTTTATTTGAAAGTTATTATTATTAGTTACCTTTTATTTTCATTGTTTTTCAAATAGATAGATTTGAGGAAATATATTTTTGTTCACCTTTAAATAAAACTTCAAGAATAATTCACGTATACAGCTTTTAGGAATACTTATTTATTTTGGCCAAGAAGTCTCCAAAATGCGTTTTTGCATTTTTCTGATTTGTCAACAATGCTAGTTATGGCTATGCAGCCAAAAATTATCGTTTATCGCCAAATTTTGCTTAAAAATTGCCGGATACTGAAGCAAATCCAAGCTTCACAATGACGATTTCTATCTTCTTACATCAAATCATTATTTATTATTATGCGTTTTGGTTAGGAGATTTTGGTATCTCCGAAATTCGAAGGCAAAAAATATTCGTTTTTTTCATTGGTAGATAGCGAATCACCTGATTATGAGTTTTGTTTAGCTAGTATTGTTTGAGATATTTAATTAAATTTATTATCAATTGCTTTTTGTTTGTCGTTTTTATGAAATGACGTCTCTTCCAGTTTGTTTGCGATTTCATACTTTTAAATAATTAATCTCGCATTCAAAAAATTATTTTTTTAAAATTCTTTTTCAGTTTTAACTATCGTAATTTTGTAAAATAAGAATTATATTTATTCTTTAATGATATTATTAACGCATTATTACTCATTGTATTTCTCAAAATACTGTAAACATTAGAATATAATTTTAATATCAATCTGCATTACGTTCATTGGATTTTACCTCATGTACAAAAGCTTCCAGTAATAGTGAACTTTTCGTCGAAATTACTGGGTTTTTTAAATCTTAAAATCGGTCGAGCTCCAAAACTTTGTTTGACAGCTAGAAAAAATGAAAATGAAAGTTTAAAAATATTATCATTAGAGAGAGAGAGAGAGAGAGAAGTCTCGCAATTTTTTAAAACCAGTTTAAACTGGTGAATGACTTAAATTAAGTCAAATAATCACTTAAAAAATAATAATGTTCTCACATGATAACTTAAAATTTGCAACCGTAAGTTTCATTTTTTTAAATTTATTGCATGGATGATACCACGAGGCTCTTTTATAATAACTGAGTTCCAGTGGCGAACTTCTGGCTGAATTTCATGCTAGTGATGAACATAATCAATAAACTAATATGACATCGTTGGCGATTGTTCGTTGTTTGTAGTAAACATGACAGTTTAGATTTTTTTGGCGATTGTTGATTAGCATGTGATTAAGATGCAAATACCCGTTGTGTTGACTAAGAGATATCGATCGATTTGCAGAAGCCCTATAAAGTCATGTCAAATTGCTTCGTCTCCAAGAAATGAAATGATTGTAATCCATCTAATCGTCCAGTGCTGATTATAATTTATCGTGATTAAGAGAAACAAAGCACCATGATTTGATTATGCAAGACTCTAAATCTTTCTAAAATCTAGAATAAGGTACAATAGTAGTATAGTAAGGGCAAGAAAAAATCGGGTAGAATTAATCTTTTCATATTCATGCAAGCACCTTTGTCAGCACACGATATAATACGATATTACCTCGATGTTTTTCGATATTCTGAATAATTGCTAATATAATTAAGATATCCTAACAATGTTATCGGGTCTTTTGGGCCAATAGGGATAGTTGCTGCTTTTAAGTAAAATAAAGTCAGCTTTCTGGCTCAGAGATAGCACTCTCAGAACACGGGGATCTACCCCGTGCTCTGAGAGTCCCGGGTTCGAGTCCCGGTTTGGGCATGGTTGTTCTACTGTGTGCTATAAATGAGGTGTGTTACTATGCCCCTGTGTAAAAAGGGGTTGTGCAAGCGACTGTGATGAGTGTGTAGCTAAAGCTGTACTCTTGACCCTAATTGGCGCTGCTTGAAACAAGATATGCTTATCTTCGGCATAAAATCTACTGATGTATCAGCGGGGCTTGTCCATGGCAAGTGCCATAAGTAACAACAACAAGTAAAATTAAAACGTTATTATTTCATCTTAGAATCAAGCACCTGGAATAAAATTAAATCAGTAGGCATACGATTATAAAGTTACAACCGACAAGTATCTATATGGTACTTGCCCGTTTTAACAGCAATATAAAAGAGCAAATAGAAAATTTCACCAAACTATACAAATATATTCATGAGTATAAATAAATATTTCAGTACTTTTCCGTTAGCCGGCCACAAGTAAAAAATCACCAAATATAGTAGAATTCCTCCAACCCTGATTTAATTCTAATTAATTGCTTGTGGAATGTTAATCAAGAAATATGTATGTATAAATGTGTATAATATATATATTGTAGCTGATAAATAAATTCCGGATTTAATTACTAGACGAACTGACTTTTGCTTTCGGGCGCGACTAACCAGTAGCCCAGGCCCAAGACGTTAAAATACTGATAAACGGCAACTCAATATGGAAGTTTTCAATAAAACCTTAGAAAATTTATCAAGAAGTTTATTATGAAGTGATGAAGGTTGCTTATGGATACAATATATTGATATTTGAAAGTAGAGTATGAAAGATGAAAAAATTACAAGGGAATCATATAAGGTGAGGAATAGTGTCGACTTCAGAAGTTGATGAAAACACTTTGAATACGTGCTGTCTCTCGGTTTTTCTGAAGGATGGTTAACTATCAAGATAATTACGGATGAACTGAATTTGAAATAGCGTGACTGGACATTCTGTTTGGACAAATTGCATGAAACTGACAAAACTGGCACACGAAAATAATTGCGGTAAGAAGTGTCCACTGATTGCAAACTCTTGAATATTCAGTGAATTCAGACTGCCATATTTAGTTGTAAATCAATCAATAAGTTGGACTTACCTTCTATTTCCTATGATGGTTGGATCTCGCCAACCCGGTGGGTACACTAATAGTTAGGGGTTAGGCTCCTCCCATCGATGACGGGACGTACTTCCTTCGGGGAGGGTTGTACCGTGACCAGTGATACAATTAGAACTCTGCCATAGTTTCCACTAATTGTTGTTGTGAAGGTCCGGTCATTCAGTGTTTATGGTTAATCCGTGTGCCTCCGTGGCGAGTCGGAGAGTCTGCTCTATGACTTACCATCTATTTCTCAGAAGACATAATCAATGTGGTATTTTTTTTATTATTATTGAGATTCAAAATATGGCATTTTTTATTACTGATGCGGTATGGAACCATTAACAGAGGAATAAAATGAGACATTTAAAAGAATTTAATCTCCGACGACTTCCGGAGATGTTTTAAAAATTGAAAAGGAAATTGAGCCGATATTTTGATGCACACGAAAAGCAATTTGAATGAGAAAGATGATGAATCTGAGAAATAAATTAAATTTGTATATTTATTGAATGAACGTATGGCTAAACTTTGATATACAGTCAATTCGCACCTTGCGGGGCGCCAAATGACTGTATTGTTGGCAATTTTTCGGTGGCGCTTTTGCTACCGTTCGCACTACATTCAGCCATTACACTAAAATTTGGTGATTAATTATTTTTTGTGCCGAAAACAACTGTATATCAAAGCTGTTCCGAACATATTAAACACGTTGGAGAGTAATCCAATAAAATATCTAAATAGTCATTTCCGTTAGCTGGGCGCCAGCGAAAAACCAACAAATAATGTAGAATTCCTCCAAATTTCTTACAATGATTTTAAAGCGAAAAATTGCCAAATAATATAGAATGTCGCCAAACTGTTTTGGCGTTTTCCGCTAGCGTTGAGCAAACGGAAAAGTATACCTCAAAAATTGCAGCTAATTATTGTCATAAAAATTATGACATTGTGATCAAAAGTAATTTTATGATCCCACAATCATAATGGCCACTAACCATCAAAATAAAAGACATTACCATTTTAGTTTTATAATAATCCACTCTTTTCCCAAATGAGCAGTGGCCAAGGCATTTATATTCGTTAGTTTTCTTTCGATACGCCAATTTCGAACGCCGATCAACTTTCCTTTTCGGCAAAATTTCCTCCCTTTTACCATGTCCAATGTAATTTAATTCACAGCTGTTATGCTTTTTCACAGACGGGATGAATCCTGGACAATAAGTTTCGACAGTAGAGAGCATCACCCCCTTTTCGCCAAGGACCAAAAATGGCAACCCGACGTTGTCGTTGGAGGATATCTTCCTGCTGGAGATAAGACGCAAGAGTGTGTGGAGTTGGCGATTTTGGAAAATGCACCAAGGGGGTGATGTTCTCTACGGATCCACCGACAATAAAACTAAAGAATACATCGCCAAAATTTTTGCCAATTCCTGCCAAATCCCACTAAACAATAACAAATTCTAAAAATATTAATTACTGAATTCAGTTAGATTATTACAGTTGGCTATTTATCGCTTTTAAAAAGTTACAGATTTGGTAATTGTATCGTATTTATTTTAGCCTAGATTTTAATTTTTTTGCTGATAACTTTAATTATTTAGCAAGTTAAATGTGCAGTTATAAAGAAAATTTTAAATTTGAAGCCAAATGATATGGATGAATTTGTTTGGAGCTCATTGCAGAAGCTGCACTATATTAGATTTTACTATTTAAACATTACCGAGGCGATTAAATCCTAGTATATGGTACCCCCTTGGCGCTATTTTTAAAAATGTCGCCAAGGTCCTGAACAACTGAACAGGAACCATAGCTTAGGCAACCAGCCAACGAGCGTCCGTGGCAGAAATGACGTCACGCCTTTTTCGTATAAAGTCGCCAAATCAAGGGGTACCGTATACTAGGATTACAACACCGAGGCTATTGCTTTAAAAATTTCTTACGTTTTCTGTTCCCTTTGCTGTCGCCAAAGAATTACGAAGCAGGAGCAGGCGATTTTCCAAACGAGAAAGAATAGTCGATGCGACCTTCCGTTGATTAGGCATCGTAATAGTGTGCCTCATCTCAGGATGGAAAACGTTTTCCATGATTTTATAACATTTTATTATACAAAAACATATATCACACAGTTAAAAGTTAGAGGTGAATGAAATTTACCAAAACAAAATAAGAATAAGTATAATGATGATGATGAAAAAGATTTGTGACATATGCTGCGGTTTCTAAGTTGATTTTATTTCAAAATACAGGTAAATAATTGTTTGTATAAACGTACCGAATATTTTACTCTCGATATAGTATATTTAAGTTTTTAGCGAAGCGGGTTCGGATTGAATAGACTTTACTTGAGAACAACACAAACAAATTTATTTATAGCTATTTACTGGTATTTACAGGATGACTTGATAAAGTAAAACTTCAGATAAGCACAATCCAACAGTCAATAGTCACTTACAGCTTAAATGCAAGCCTTATGCACGATAAAAACAGACTGCAAAACAGCTATCGTATAGCACAGCAACAGTAAATCACAGCAAGCTCAATTATGCAGCGTTAACAGCAAACGTAAACATAGCTCATTAATAACAAGCGGGAAAAATAATCAGTTCATCAACGAGTCGCTACTCCTGCGAAAGGAACTTCCAAACTGCGGCGACCCGTCCCTTATATAGCCACGCTGGCGAGCGGCCAGGAGTAACGTGACACACGATCTGGGGGTTACCAGAATATTCCCCTCGCCAAATCAACTCGGCTGTTTTGAAGCTCGTCGTCAACCGTCGCCAACGCTTTCTCCTTCGGTGCACTTCTGCAGCACTCGCCCGCTTGTAAGAGTATTCATTCAAAGAAGATCGATCATATAATAACAAGTGATTTTTCTGACACGATCGATGCAAATTCGAAAATAATTCTTTATTCTATTTTTTCAATAGTAAAATAAATTTTCAAGATTATTTTTTAAGAATCGCTAATATCCTATGTTGTAACCGTGAAAGAAAATTGTTTTGTTAAACGATAATTTAAACTATATGTGGTTAGTTAACGCGCCAAATTAGGGTGCATCCCCCTTTCTTTTGATTGGATTTGTGACTTTTCTCTTGATTGGCCAGTCAAGAAGAAGGCCATTTTGGCTTTCCTGTTGGCATCAGACAGATTTTAAACTTTGTTGTGATATTCGTGATCCTTGTTTTCTGGTGCATTTGGTGGTGAACACACTTTCTTTTTTTGTTTCCTCCCTTTCTTGAAGTGATATATTTTGTGATATTCGTGATCCTAGTTTCTGTTTAACCTGGCAAAAGCTACGAACCGCATTTCAGGAGCATGCGCCGGAGAACACACCTTCATTCCTTCCTTTCTTCCTATATGTGGTTAGCTTTCATTTCCCGCCAAATTTCTTGGTGAAAGCATAATCTTTGAACCGAAAGCATTAATTTAGCTATTATTAAAATCAGAAGCTTCAAAAACTATGCTTTAAAAACTAAAAATTTGATATTTTTATTTCCTTATTTTGTTTATTCCTGCAAAACAGTGAGTTAATATGAAATTCGAATTGTGGGCTAATTAAACAAATAATGTTCTAATAAAAAAAATTCCATCGGACAACGGCTTCTCAATAGAATAAACACATATAAAAAAGATTTGAATGAAATCTGCTATGTACATTTGAATGTATCTTGTCAGAACATAGTTTCTTGAACGGCCGAGCACCACGTGCTCGTGCGAGTTAAATTACATTTTTATTCATTTTATTTGTTTCATTGAATGAGTCACTTTAATATTGCAAGCTATCCAAAAAAAAGTTTGTCTCGCATTGATTGTTAAAAAAATATCGCATTTCCCATTTATTTCATTTCATATAATCACGTGCTCGAAATGAGATTTTCCAGGTTTTAGTTGCTGTAGTCATAAACTTATTTTTTTAAAATCAGAGTTTTTGTAAATGGGATGGCATCACGTAATTAGAAGTTGATTTTTTTCAGATGCTTGTGGAGATAATAAAAATTTTATTTTTCACCTACAGGTTTTTGTTGACGCCTCAAAACCTCATTCCTAAAAGAATATCATATTTTGACATGATTAAAAATGACGTCGTATTTGAATATTTGTAACATTGTAATTTACTAACATCATTGCAAAAAAGAATAAACGATAGTAGAATATCAAACAGTTCTAGAAACAGAGTGAAACTCGTCACGCAAACAAATGAATACAAATATCAAAATGAAACTGAAAATTGGAAGCATGCACTTTCATACATATATGGGAGATTTTTTAAACAACCCTTTAACAATTGTTCTCAGATTTCTTTTCTAATTTTCTCATTTACTTGTTAAAATATTGTAATCGTCAAAGAATTCTAAATCAAGATTTTGAGGTATCTCCATGTTTTAGACTTCCCCGAGTTCAAAAAACCCATTTTTGGAAACTCCCCAATTATCAGATTTCTATCAAATTTTGAGAAAAATCTATCTAGCGGAAGTTCGTCTGTCCAACTTTTTGAATATGTTAAATCGACAACTACAAAATGAAGAGAGCTAGACATATAAAATTTGGTATATAGATTTAACATCTATATTTTAGATGCAGGTCATCTCAAATTTGAACCAAATCCCATCACAGATCGGATGTTTGGCGGCCCGTACTTTCAGAAATACACTGCTCAAAACAATTAGGGGAGCAAGCAAAAAAATCTAGAAAACTGTGCGAGACAGCCACGTATTGGCATACAATGGGTAGTACACGCGTATCCATGCGCTATACAGAGAAAAAAATAAAACGATGTGGAATTAAGCTTTAATTGCTTGAAAATAGGAAAAAAACATGAAAAGATGATTTAGGGCAACAATTTGGTTACGTGTAAACGATAAAAAAGGCTCTGAATAGACATGATGCATGGGTTTTAATAGGGCGTGTGGTCTCCTCGAACAGCTAAGACTGCTGCTCACCTGTTTGCCATGGATGCGATGAGGTTATCGATCAGACTTTGGGGGCATACTGTTCCATTCCTCAAGAAGTGCAATCTCCAAGTCTGGGACAGTCACAGGCTGTCTTGGCCGCGCAGCAATGCGTCGTCCGAACATTTCCCAAACATGCTCGATTGGATTCAGGTCAGGAGAGCACGCTGGCCATTCCATGTGCTGTAATGTTTCAGCTGCAATCATGTTCTCCACCAGACGAGCTCTATACGGTCGAGCATTATCATCCTGGAAAAAAAAGGAATCGCCAATGGCTCCAGCGTAAGGGATGACATGAGATCACAGTATTTTGTATGCATACCTGTGGCCCGTCAAAGTGCCATTCCGAATGATATGCAGGTCCGTACGTCCACCTATGCTGATTCCCCCCCCCATACCATCCAACCAGCTCGTCTGTATTGTGACCTTTCACTAACGAATGCGGGGTTATTTCGAGTGCCCCTCTCATACCAGAACACGTCGAGTGTCACATTCCAGACTAAATCGGGACTCGTCTGTAAACAGTACTTGGCTCCAATCATGTTGCTGCCCATCTCGATGTTCAGCAGTCCATCTTCTTCGGCGTGGGGTCAACGGAATGCAGACCATTGGCCTGCGTGCATAGAGCCCTCCCCCATGAAGCCTTTTACGTACTGTTTGGCTGGCCACCCTTCGTACTGTTGCCAAGAACAACTGTCTTTGCAGCTGAGTAGCATTCTCTGTTCTGTTTCGACGGGCTGTTAACCGTATATACCGGTCATCAGTTGCTGTAGTGGCCCGTGGCCGACCTTACCCTGGTCGAGGTCTAACATTTCCTGTTTCTTGGAATCGATTCCACAGCCTTGCAACAACACTTCTGGCAACTCCAAGAGCGTCCGCGACGCTCCGTTATGTTTGGCCTGATTCCAGTTGGCCTATGACACGCCATGCCTTGGATTCCGGTAAATCGCGTTGTTCAGACGTTCTCATAAGCTTGTCTCAAAAACAGAAAGACTGCGCAATCAAATTTCGCAGTTACGGCAATAAAACAGACGTTTCTGCAACATCCCGTTTTCTGGCCTTATCTCCTTTTTCTGGTTTTTGACGTCATAAACTTCGATTTGCATATAAAGTTTTCTTCTTCCGTTTCCTGGCAGGCTGTAATGTATGGATGATTCATTTTATGTTACTTATTGATAGACATCTTTGCGTAATTCTGTTAAAACCATGTGCTCTCCTAATTGTTTTAAGCAGTGTAAGTACGGCCAGAATAAATACGAGGATCGCAGTGGCCCGGTGATAAAGTCTCGCCTCATGAGCCATGGGGTTTCAGGTTCGAAACCCAATTCCATCCAAGAACCCGCATATAAAGGGATTTGCTGCACGTTAAATCTGTCAAGGCCATACTTCCTTCCGCTGGTGTGGTGTGGAGGGGGGAGGTGTCAGCTCAGGTGTTGTCCTCGTCATCTGACCACGGTTCAAAATTACAAGGGTCGTAAGAAAATATTCCTAGTGTTACTTTACAACGAGACGTAATATAACTAAACTAAACTAAACTAAACCAGAAAAAGTCTGTACTTTCAGAGATAAATCAAAGGTGCATTGACATAAATATATCAAATTTGACATAGGTTTTTGTGACTACAGGGGAAGTTTTGTTACAAATCTTTGTTTCAATCGATTTGGAACAATGTGTCTAAAGAACAAAATCAACTTAAAGGGTGGATTCGATTTTACGGATACTGTTAAAGGCATGAAATCGGTTAATCATCCCCCCCCGAAAAAAACTCACCAAGAATGTTGCAATAGATTCATTAAATGCTAAACTCAAGTCAAAAGTTAATATTTCTTAACCATTGTACCGCAGTGCCATGTAAAGCTTTTTCTAGAATGACAAATTTATTGTCGAGTATCTGGGAAAGTTTTGTGGAGTAAAGGTCTTTAGATTGAAAAAAGTTTTATCCAATATAATAAAGAAATAAATAATAAAGAAAAATGAAAAATTAAATAATGAGATAAACACAAAATTATTTAAAGATGTCTGTAATAAATGTCTTTGCATTTAACATGATTTTTGCACGCTTTTACTCAAACAAACAACATCAAAAATGATGTTCCATTTTTATGAGAATTGAATTTCATAATCGATTATTTCCATTATCTTCCTTTTGTGTTAGATTCCCTTGGCATTGGTACATAGTTACTGAATATCGATGACAAAATTAGCAGTTTTAGGTCAGGCTTTAGATGTAGTTGGCTCATACATGGAAATGTGAAGGCCACTCAAAATCTGTTTGATGAATATCGCAGTGTTAAGCCGGCGATAAAATTTCTACAGTGCAGTTTCATTCAGAAAAAAAACAAAACATAGAAGATGAATAAATAAAATGAGTCAAATGAAACGTAGACGGTAATACGAACTAAGCAAAACGCATTGAACGAAATCAGATTAATAATTGCAAGTTGTGATATTAAGGGAGTGTAATTTAGGGAAATGCCAAAAAGTATAAAAAATTATATTATTAAATTAATGGTATCTTTTAAGCTAAAAGCGCAAAAAGAATTGCTATCATTATCTTGCTTGCCTAATGGAAGATTAAGGCTTTGAGTAGAATACTTCGAATCAATTGTCAATTTCCGATGTTAAAAGTTAGATATTTTCTTCTTTTTTAACTGTTGTTGATATTGAGAAGATTTTCTGTTCCTGTATTTGTAAAATTTTAAGTCTAATTTTTGTTTTCATTTCTTATATAGTTTCAAAAATACCATTTTATTGTTATTTAATATTTACATTCGTATTCTCAAAAAATGTATTTAATTTTTTGTAACTATTTACTATCATAATTTCTAATATTGTGGTTTCAAAAATATTTATTTCATTTTACATCCTTTATGAAAAAATATGCACCAATATATTCCATGTCATATTTCTGTTTCAGTATATTATGTTGGAATTCACTGCTTTATTTCATATTGCAGAATAAAGTTTTATTACATTATTAATGCGATTAAAAAGGGAAAAGGAAATAGCGATTGATTGGAAAAGACTTCAAACTTAATTACTTAAAAAATAATGGAAATGCCCCCATTTTCTTATTTTTTGGGATAGATGCTTTCCTCAAAAGAATATAAAATACTCTTAAATTAAATTTAAAATAATTATCAATAAGTTGTAATCAAATTAATTAAATTAAAAATAATAATCAATAAGTTGTAATGAAATTAATTATGTTGAAAATAATTATCAATAAGTTGTAATGAAATTAATTAAATTAAAATCCATAGTCCATAAGTTGTAATCAAATTAATTAAATTAAAATCCATAATCCATAAGTTGTAATCAAATTAATTAAATTAAAAGTAATGACCAATAAGTTGTAATCTTCTAATCAAAATTTGACAGAAATATATAAATTTGGTATAAAGACCACATGTCATAGATAAACAGGACATTCCCCAAAAATATATTTCTCTAACTCAGAAAGTAAAAATAAGATGGAGATTCACCAAAATCTCAAACATGAATTTGTCATTCTTGTGTCGAAATAGGGGTTGCGTGTATTTTGTTTTGACCCCAATCATTGCAAACTTTTAGAAAAATAATTTTATTCACATTTTTACTAAAGAAATTAAACATTTTATTTTTACAACGCTCTCCACCGATGCAGTGTGCTCGAGGGCGTTCCGAAGAGAAGGCAGATAATGGCTTTTTTAGAAGCTTCGCGCGTTAATACTCGGATGATGAGCGACGCGGCAATCACGTTATACACAGCTTTGACGGAGCCTGTAGTTTACAGATATCTGAAATGATTTATTAAGTTCACGATAGCTATGTATGAATTATGATAAGTATATGTGATTTATGATAGGCCTTTACCCATTACGAAACCTTCATTACAAAAGATCTCATAAAAAGTTTCTTTGATTAAAAATAGTAGCTATTTTCGATTAGACAATAACCTAAGCTCGCTAATTTTCTTTGAGGGTTGCAGGTGCCTTACTAAAATAATATTATTAACTTAGCGTGCGTAAAAAAATTTCTAAAAAATGTGCATTTAATAAGAATTACAAAATCAAACAGTTTTATTCAAAATAAATTTATATTAAAATAATAGATAAGAAATAAATAATAAGAAATATATAATAAAAAATTAAAAATTGGGAAGCAAAATTGTGCTCGAAGACAGATAAGGCATCTTGAATTTTTTACTTCGTTTTATTCCGTTTCTGGAGGCATGATTATATGCAAGAAATTGTGACAGACTATCGTCCGTTTACCAGCGATACAAAAGCAAAAAAGAGAGAGAGAGAGATTTTATTTTTACCAGTGTTTAAATGCTATGAGATTCTGATAGGGATTTCTGTCGATTTAAGAAAGGGAAATTTTAGAAGAATCTTTTAGAAGAATTTGTTTAACTATGCAATTTTTTATCCCTTTATCCGGAGCTTCGGAACCGCTGACTTTAGCCTTTTTATAGAGCTTCTATTTCATCAATTAAAAAGAAATAGTGAAATTCGATCAGGAAATAAAATAACATTTTAAAATAGAGCTTATATAGTCTAAATTAAGATAAAAATTAATCAATAAATTAAGACTAAATTAAATTTTAAAATATCATTACATATATATTTTTTAATTTTTTTAAAAAAATAACATTTAATTTTTAAAAGTTTTTTTTATTTGACTTATTTATATATTAATACATATGCATAAAAAATTTCCTAATTCTAAGTGAATAATTCCCGAAAATGCCTAATGCAATCCACACTCCCCTTTTAATAAATAATGGGAATGATTCTTTTTAAAAAAATGACATTCCAATCGATCTCCAAATATTTATTGAATTCTTTTCCAAATAATAGTCAAGCAACTCCTAATTACAAAGTATATTCTGTCTGAATTTTGAATATGTAAACCTTAGGAAATCAAAATCTCTTCATACGTTTGTATAAGAACGGGTTTTCTGACACAAATTTTTAACAAACCTATATTGGATAATTTTACTTTTTCGTATTTGACAGGAAGTTATTGTATTCATGTGAAATTCTACCTTGAGATTTTCATCACGTTTTAAGCTACTCTCGTATCTGAAAGGCACGCGAAGTTCTGTAAATATGACTTCAAAACAAGCCGAAAGATATGAAATTCGGCTTTTAATCAAATTATTATACGAGTATGTCATAAAAATTAAAGATATTTACCAATGACAAAATCTGTCAATGGTTTAATTTTTATTTGTCAGTGAGCCAGCATAAAAACTCGAAAAAGCTTCTAACTAATTATTATTTGAAATTTCCTACACCATTTTAATACTAAATTTTTTTATTTGAACGAAATTTTTACAATCTTACTTAAGTACGTGTTATACTTTAGGGAATATAAAAAAAAAATAGTATCCAGTATTATTTTTCATGAAAAAAGAAAATCAACTAATTCAAGTGTTTTTGCATAAAATGGTTACAAATACTTTTTTTATTTGAATTTTCGTAATGAATGAAAAAGTATATTCTTGCAATGCAGTTTTACAATTTTTAAAGTTTTCTGTGTGGTCGTTTTTCAAAAGAAAATAATAAAAGTGTCCTTTTTCTAATATACCAGGGTGTGCATGTTGTGCTTAGAAACATTGCGTTTTAATGTTTTCTCAAATTCAAGTTATAACATACACTTTTTTTTTTGCCAGAATTTACGTATAGAAATCCTCGAAAATTATAAAATACTTTTAGAACAGGAATTTTTTTTTGGGGGGGGGGGAGGATGGGGGGAAGACAGACGAAGAAATACCAAGAAATAACGCAATCTGAAATTTTTTTTATTACATATTTACTTCCATATAGCACTTTTAGTAGAATTTCGAAAATTTTAATCGAGTTTATGTACAAAATTCATATTTATATAGAGACATTATAGTGAGTGATTCCGGGTTATTTTTTTAGATAACACTATTTATAGATATAATATATAACTTCTAAAATAAATTCTCAGTAAAAAAAGAGGGGAGGAGGGAAATAAACAGAGTATTTAGACCTTTTAGGTCGGCTAAGGTGGCATGGGGGTTTAAAACCAGAGGGTTTCCGGCTCGAAACCCGTTTCCACCGAAAAACCGTCATGTAAGTGGGTTTGGTGCAGGGTAAATTTATCACGGTCAAACGTTCTTTTACTGGTGGGGAGCAAAAGTTTGGAGAGTAGGGTGCCAGTTCAAGTGTCATCCTCCTCATTTGACTACGGGTCAAAATTACGAGGTTCGTACCAAAACAGCCCTAGTGTTTCTTTAAAACGAAACGTTAATAAAGCTAAATTACAGATCTTAATAATGATTTCGGTATATACTTTAAAATAAGCATTTCTATCAACCTCTTATTATTTCAAATGAGAAATATTCATCTGCTATTTATAAATTTATTCCTCTTTCAAATTATCTGGTAAACAAACTGTGGTTTGAAAGAAATATTTTGTGCACATTATGAAGAACAATATGCACATTGCATAAAAACATGCAGAAATAGATAGTATTAGAATTTTTAAGGGCAAAATGAGCAACGCTATCAATCGGAAAGAGAAAATAAATCCTCACTCTATGCTCTGCATGGAAACAGATCAAACGCTTACCCGGAAATATTTACGTACCGTCTCAAATATTTCTAAAGCGAAATTTACTGGTACAAAACCGCCAACGCAAAAATCAATTTCAATATCTTTAAATGTATCCCTAGCAACCATAAATCTCTCTCTAAAATAATAATAAAAAAGAAAGATGAATGTGAGTGTGTGGGTGTGATGGCGCCTCTACACGTAAACCGTTTGATTTAAAGCTATCAAATTTCGCAAATATATGATTTGAAGAGTGGAAATGTGCACCACAAAGATATATATATATTTAAATTTGATTTTTAATTTTAATTAACTAAAAATTAAACTGAATTTTGACGGTTTGTCGGGATGGCTTCCGAAAATATTATTGAACAAAAATGAATTTTTCACATTGTTAAAATTCAAAAATTATCTTTATCACTATATAAATTTAATAGAGGTGCGAATTTTTCTAGAATTTTGACAATTTTTTAAAAGTATATATTATTTTTTGCCTGATTTTTAACGATAGCAACGATTTGAAGTAATACATTGCTGCCGTGTTATTCAAACTGTTTTATAGTTACATCAAATATTAACCGAGTGATTTTCTCCCGTTGATGAAAATTAAACATGTATTCTATATAATATGTGTGCAATTTATGACGAGAAAAAGAAGTGAAATAACATGTCTCAAATTTAGAAACTCATCAGTAGAACATAAACTCATCTTAGAGCTTTTAATTATCGTTTAATATCTTAATGAATATAAAAATTGATTTCATAAAAGAAATGCCATCTTGAAATGAATTTAAGAAATATAAATTTTTATATTCTATAATATTCATAATCAAAAATTGCGAAGAATGTAGAAAGTGATAGCAAAAATTGTATAGATAAAAAGTCTTTAAACACCTTTTTCTCAGTATAAAAAATAGGAAATAGAAATTTTGTTGAAAAGCTAGCAATATTGTTAAGAAATTCAGACACAACACAAAAAAAATGAAAATTCAGACATTCATTAAAATTTAAAATGTTTTTAAAATGGTATTAAAATTCTAATTTAGAATATTTCTACGAAAATGTAAGGCTTTAATGTTATGCTTTGATATTTTTGCTTTTAATAAAAGAAATTAATTAAAATAAGAAACTATGAATTTATGAAAAGATAACAATAAAAAAATGAAATATGCTATGCATATTTAAATATATCATGTCAGAACATCGTTTCTTGAACGGCCAAGCACCACGTGCTAGTTAAATTATGTTTTTATTCATTTGAATCGTTTCATCGAATGAGTCACTTTACTATTGCACACGATCCAAAAAACTATGTGTCGCATTTATTGCTTAAAAAATATAACATTTCTTATTTATTTCATTTGATATAATCGCGTGCTCAAAATCACATTTTTCCAGATTTTATTTGCTATAGTCATTAACTTATTTTCTTAATCAGAGCTCTTGTAAATGCAATGGCAACTCGTTATTAAAAGCCGATTTTTGAGATGCTTGTGCAAGTAATAAAATTTTTATTTTTCGCCTACGGATTTTTGTTGACGCCAAAAACCTCATCTTAAAAGCAACATCATGTTCTGGCATGATAAAAAAATATTCTGGGAATGAAAATATGACTTACAAGAAATAGAATATTTACTATTCTAATAGAATATTACATGTAAAGATTCTATACAAACTATATCATTTATTAAAAAATTAGAGCACTGACAAAAAGAAATTTTTCCAGATGTAATTTTAGACTATTTGGAATGCAGAGGTTAACGTAAAGAATTCCGATCGATTGAATATAAAAGTTTGCATAAAGTATTGAATTGAGAGAAGGATGCATTCGATTTACGGGCAAATTTGAGATGTTTTACACCACTTTATAATTTAGACGTAATAAACATAATAAGAAATTAAGATTAAAAATTGAATTATAATAAATATGAAAAACTTTAAGATGAAAGCTTATTGATCTTTCCGATAAAAATAACATCTGAACAGAAGATTTCATTAAGCATTTTTTTTATTATAATTTAAAAATAATATCTTTATTTTCAACATATGTGCTTATTTCAATGTAGTTTTGAATAGATAAAAAAAATTCTTGACATTCAGAAACGCAGACAAAAAAAATCTTCATTATAATTAATTAATTAAAATATATCGATAAACATAACCTTCATCAAATGAAGTATCCTATGATACTGTTTATTAATTATTTATTAAACTATACGAAATACAAGAAATCTCATTTTAATTATCCAGAAAACTCCACGACACAATGTAGATTCACAACGTCCAAGTGGCAATTTTGTACGAGCCACCATTGTTTGCTGTATATACTTTAAAATTCCAGGAGCATTTTTATAGAATAAGTAAGCATTATTTTGTACTTTAATAATTTTTTGTTACTTTGTAAAATTAAACCTATGAAACATATCAACTACTTAATTAACATAAACACAGTAATTTTGTATTCGTAATCACCATTAGACACATTAGGCATTTTTCATTGTAACATCTAATAAAGAAAGAAAAAGGGAAAGAATTAGAAATGAAAAATTAAGAATTTGACACCTTGTTCTTAACAAAGAGCTAATTTTGATAAGAAACACACAATATTATTCAAATGAATCCATTGATTGTTCATTTCAGGATGATGCATATCAAATATTGTAATAAGAGACAGAATACGAAATTCGTCCGTGCAACCCGGAAATAAATAAGTTCTATTCAGAACTCTCTCTCTCTCTATATATATATATATATAAACAGCAGTCTAACAGTACATCAAATTTGGAATTATGAATTCAAAATACGGAGAAATTTTGACGTAAAAAGAAGCTGCACAAATGACGGATAAGAGAGAGTTC
>JAOUZG010010699.1:4454917-4469136 GCA_026289955.1 Argiope argentata
TCGAGCTGAAGGGTCCCTTTTGCTTGATCGGTATGTTACTCGGCTACAGGCCCAAACGTCGCAGGTTCGTACCACGACCTTCAATCGCTACAAAACTAACCGAATTAGGAAGTCTTAAATACGAGGTCATCTTGAAGAATATCAGTTATTCAAGGTAACTATCCAGTTCAGAGGTCATTAATTGGCTTTAATAAGGAAACTCAGGGCTTCATAACTTGATAATTTTATTGTGTGAGGAACTTTTCTAAAATTTTATCGTGCCATTAATATTTAATTAAATATGATTAACAGAACCGAAAAACTTAATAAAAATTGAAATTTCTTTTTTTAGAAACACATTTATTGACTGAAATAACACAATACTTCATATTGTGTAAAGCAATTTCTTCATTAGAAATATATAACTAACTTTGATGTTATATAACTAGACACAATGAGAGTAGGCATCCTGAATAAAGTAGCATAACTTTCAAATAATATTGTATTCATGAAATATTTCTGATTCAATGGAAACAATTCAAAAAGGAATAGTATAAAAATTTTCTTTGTTTTGAGTACAAAAGTATTGAATTTTATATCATCTTACAATGAAAGGGGGACTTTATTATATTAGGAGTCCTGAACATTCTCATTCTCAAAATTTCTCACTGATTAATCCATTAATGAAATATCATTCAGTGCTTTGTAAAAATCCTGAAGGGGATGGGTGAAGGTTGATTTTTCTAATAATAGTTTTGGTAGAAAAGAAACATCCACATTGTCAAACTAAAATTTCTACTATTTAAATGTTTAAATTCATCTGATGAAATGTCTTTTATCAAGAGACAGATTTCAAATAATTTGAATTTTAACATTAAATAAGATATAATTTAAACACAGTTGTCTTGAAAAATTATTTATTTAATACATACATCTAACCAAAACAATAATGTCATGATAAATAAAATCTGTAAGGCGAATAACATGGCATTTGAGCATATAAAAAGCAAGCTTTTTTCTTTACATGAAGGAATGAATTCTGAACATGATGAACAAAAAATATTAACTTTCATCAGCAATCTATTCACACATGAATACAAATCATAAGTATCATAGAAAAATGATGCATAAAGTAACTATAACATTTAATTGAGCTAACAGTAAACAAATAACTGTTACATATAGAATACAACAAAATTCAAAAAAAGATATTTACAATGAAAGCTAATTTCCATTTTTTTTTTCTTTTATCAAGAACTGAAAAAATCAGCACATATAACAATGAAAACAATATATATTTATGAAATCATATCTATATAACTAAATTATTACCTTAACAGAAAATGGCACAAAAATGAATACATAATGGTGGATGACCAGAAATTCAATTCCAAATTTCATAAATTTCAAATCTACGTTACAATGAATGAGACAATTTGGATTACAGAATTCTTTAATTTCCAGAATATTTCAAAATGACCTTGCTTAGTTTGGTTAAGAAACTAATATTCATCTTGGGAGTAATACTAAAGCTATTTGTGGACAGACTTTAAAATTTTGATTAGTTATCAGATGGCAAAAACAACATTCAAACTAGTATATAAATTTTCAAACTTCCACATTACATCTGTACACTAATGTTTCATATCAACCGATTTCATGGGCACCAGGTCTAGTTATACATAATAGCCTGCTTTGGTAGTAGCAATGTCTACTCTGTGCACAAAAAACAGATATAAGAAGATTTATCCAGAAATTGATATTATTTTGAAAGAAATGGGAATACCATGTATCATTTTGAACAAATAGAATTGAGATTCAAATTTATTTAAAAACACATAGAAATTAACTTTTTCTAAATTCAATTTAGAGAATAAATTTTGACAAATAACATATATAAACATGAAACAATTAATCAAAAAAAAGTATAATATAAAAATAATACATTAAACTTTCTTTTTTCAAAAACCACATTAATTTCATTTTTTGTTCTTCATTTTTTAGAAATGAAATTGAAATTATAATGAAGTCAGTTCATGCTCACTCAACTAATTGTCAAGTATACATATCAATTTACAGCTCATACTGTAATATATGCAATTTAATATATTGACAATTTTGATAAAAGAAATTCAAATATACTTGCCATTAGAATGTGAAATTGCACAAGTTGATCCCTATTCATTATTTTCTACTTATTTTTTTAAAAATAAACAATAAAAAATGAAAACCTATTTCTTACAAATTTTTTAATCAATAATTAAGCTTAATTTTGATTATACAAAGAATTTAAACAATATGCTTTTCTGCAATTTCATGGTTATTTTGCTAATTCTTAAAAAAAAAAAGTTGCTGCATGAAATTATATATATATATATTGTATCACATCTCTAATGATTTACATTAGAAATCTTTCATTGACTGCATTTTCTATCCTCAGAAGTTTATTCAATCCCAATTCTAATCAATTATGATAAGAGAACAAATTCAGGAAATATTTTTAAAATCTAATTTTAAAAATATTTTATTTTTCCTATCAACAATTGTGAAAATATTTCAGTTTCAACATATAAATATATATTTTTTTAAAATTTCTTCATTCTATTATCATAAAAATACATTTATAGAAAATACAACATAACTAACAATAAAAAATTAATTCGATTTGCACATTAATTATTTCACTAACACATTGCACAATCTTTAAATGAGGCAGCAAAGAAAACAACAAACAAAAAAACTTAATTGTACTCTGCACCTTTGAAACAAGTTTTTTAATTTAAATCACCACAAAAGAATTAATTTTAGTAGCAAATATTATGTATGACAAAATTAGTCATTTTTAAATAACCCCATTCTTTTCAAAAATAAAATCTAGTTTTAGGCAAAAGGGATTAGAAATGACCATAGGTATGTGAATCAAATGTAGTTTTAATGTTGTTTTAACTGTATCATATGTAGATTTATTCTTTCATTTGCATAAAAATGCCCTCTTATTGACTGAATTCATGAATAAAATCAAACTTATTTGATATGCAACAAATTCAACAAAGCAATTTAATTTTAGAAGCCATTGCATAACATAAAGGGGGGAGTGACGTCACAGAACAGTATGAGGTAATCAGCAGTTAGATGCTAAATTGCATGCATAGCAACACTTATCACTTAATTGTTATGTCATATAAATTGACTACATTTTCAAAAAACAAAAACTATTTAAAATTCATATAAATTTCATGGAAATAAAATTTCCATTTCAATAGACAACATTTTATATGCTTTTTGAAAAAAAAATTTAATATTAAGCCAGTGACAAATGTGACTGACTTTAAATCACCAAATTTTACAACACAAAGCAGAAAAATTTTCTCACAAATTTCATGCTATTTCAAAAAGTTGGTTCAAAATATTAACATGATCATAATGCAAGTTTATTATCATATATTTGTCCCATAAATTAAAGAAAATGTTTGATACTGGAACAAACAAAATTAAGATGGAAAATTTGTCCAAATTATTATATAATAAATTCTAACGTATTAGAAGTTATTTATATCAAAGTAGTGCTACAAATTTCAACTTCAAATTTTAAAAATAGAGCCACTTTAACACAAACACATAAAATTAACGATACTCTTAATAAAAAGTAAACAAACTTTAAAACTCAAATATCCTGTTTATTATGTAAGTATTATATGCATAGGTTTTGTAAGATAATATAAATTAGTAAAACAGACTATGCTGCTAGCAATAATTTCTGATAACGAAAAAAAAAAGAAGAAGAAAGAAATGAAAGAAAAAGACACATTTATTGTGGCAATAAAAATGAATCATTGCAAGGAAAAATGATTGAGCTAGATTTAAATAGAATCATGTCTCAGAACAACTTAATTTCTTAAGACACCACCATTTATAAAACTGCATTGCCATCAATATAGTAGAGATGAAAATGTCATAGAATCATGTAATGATTTGGATATTCACATGAGAGATTGATTGGAAGTTTGGACATAGTATGAAAATTTCCTATTTACTAAACACATCAAAATCATTCAAAATTAAATTGGATAAATACAGTAATCCCTTTTCTCATAAAACATAATGACATTTCTTTTTCTTTAAATTATAGAATAATATCAGAATATTCAAGCTTAATTTATAATAATGCTTTACAAATCAGATATAAAAACATTTACTTTAAGCTTTTCTAAAAACAGCTTTGGCATTTTTCATGCTCACTTTAAAAGCAGATAATTTATATTTATATTTTTTTCAAACATTCATGAATAAAGTACACTTGAAACTTCACAAATATGAATGGGGGGAAGGGGTCAGGTACTTTTAAAGACCAATTTTTTTAATCTCAAAAAATAACATCGAAATATTTGGGTGCATGGTGAGTTAAATCATTTTAAAGTGTTTTTCCCCCCAACCTTTTAGATGGGCTGCATTTTCAGGAAGCAAATCTCCATAAGGAATCTTCAATATGTAGTGGAGTGGCAGTAGAAACAAAATTTTATTTGTAGAATAATCTATCAATAAACATTGCAGTTGGAGTAATAATTAAAATAATGTTAATGTTAATTCAACATATCAAACAGCAAAATCAATTATAGTGTGAATAAACAATCCAATGAAGTCAAATGCTAAACAACAAATATTTAAATGAAACAAATTAATAATATGTTACAAACATTGTTTTCCTTCTTTTTAATGAGACCATACCTGTTGATTAACATACATTGAATGACACAAAAATTGTCCATCAATAGCTTTCCTGCTCGACTGCCTTTCAGTTCATTCCAATTTATAAGCAACAGAAATGCCTCTTTAAAGTTCAATTATGATTCCAGATGATATTCTTAGAAATGAAAATGAAAACATTATATAAAAATATAAAGAGGTACAATATTGATTTATTTAAAGTCAACAAAGCATGATTTTTGTACTCTTTATTTGATTTCAGTGATTAATTTACAAATGACTAGCATGAATATAAAATTTATGTCATGAATAACATTTAAAATTCAGTTTATAAAACATTTCAAAACGCTTAATATATATTTCAAAATAAGAAACTCAAATGCAAATTGTACTAAAAAAGGTTATTAATTATCAAAACAATAAATAAAACAATTTTTTAAATTGTTAATTAAATTTGTAACTTCACAGACAATTTAAGAAGAAATGTAGTAAACCCTCTGTTATTTACATGCTTTGGAGAGGTATAAGAAAATTTCAATTTTTAAACAGCTGCATATTTCCTAAATTTGTCTTTCAAAGCAAGTAAAGTGGTATTTTCTATCCACTTTTTAAATTTAGGAAAACAATCTTTCTTATTTATCAATATAACCTTTTAAATTATGAATGTTCTTATTTGCATTAGCGAAAAAAAATGTATATAAAAACAGTTAAAATGTATTAGTGAAAAAAAAAAACTTACAAAAGATTTTTTACCAATAAATTTTATAAAATCTATCAGTTCACTTTACACTAATTTCTCATTGTTAAAATAATTATTAAAGTTAAATAATTATTAAATCTATCAATTCACTTTATACTAGCTTTTCATAGATAAAATAATGATTAAAGTTAATTAATTACTTGAATAATAAAATTACACAAAATTTTTAATGATTTGTTCCAAATATTTTGAACATATAATTACAGAACCATAACAAAATCCTATACTATCACAAATTTTTGATATCTGGGACAAAATTATTACACATATCAAAAATGATTTTTTTTAAACATTAGAATTTAGTCAAATCTGATCATAATAAACCCATTTATCATTATCTTCCTACATTAGATTCTTTAACAGTCTGTTAATTTTCACTAAAAAAAATCACAGATGATTTCAATCTTATTTAATAATTTCTATCTGAATTTCAACTCTCATTCACAGCGTGATTAACAGAAGATTTGATAGCAAAATATTGAAATAAAATTTTATAAAACTCAATAAATAACAATAAAAAAACTCGAAATAAAATTTATTTCTTACTAAACCTGTAACAAGGTTTAATTTTATAATTATATTAGAAGATTATTTTATATGTCCTACCAAAAAAATAAAGTTTTGTATTGAAGAAGAACATACAAAGATGAAAACATCAAAGACTTAAGATGAAATACAACTATCCCAAAAAAACTAATGTAAGAAAGCACGATATGTACAATAACAAATTAATTTTTTAAATCAAAAATTTCAATCAAAAGTGGCTCAACTTCTTTAGGATTAACATCCAAATAAACACGAACATGATTCTCATTTAAGATGTGAAGCTCTTGTATTTTCTGTATCAGTTTCAGATAAATAGGCTTTGCCTCACACACACCATATTTGGAGTCTAAATAGCGTCGAAGAAGGTAGTAGTAACAATCTTGTTCTAGTTTTATGGCTTCTTTATGTACTGTATTTGGACGTTCAGGAGTGAATAATGCAATGCCACTAAGTATCAGCATAATGTTTTCATCAGCTCGCCACTGTGGATGGAATGAAGTCAGAAATCTTTTGTGCTCTTCATATAAATTCCCCTTTGCCTCTTTTAAAACATCTACCTTAATAGACATGATCTTTGGTCCTTGAGGACCACGCCAACATTCCTTCTCTGGATCGTAAGACATGACAGATCTCAAAATCATCATTTCAGTGCAACCTCCTTTTAGGAGGGCTATTTGGTCATCTTGGCACAAGTTTTTGAAAGAGCTTATTCTCTTAGACATTTTGATAAGTCGTCTGATGGCATGATCAGTCATATTGATGACATCAATAAGACTGGGATCATTGGGACCACAGACCAAAGGCATCTTCAGGACCTCATTGGCATTCACAAGTTCCTGAAGCTTCATCTTTTCAATTGTATTAAGCTCTTTAGAGTTGATAAGTGTGTTTCTAATAGGTAGCTCTGTAAACTCAATCTCCACAGCCTTGGCAAAAGCTGACTGAGGGATACCATCAAAAGAATCTGCAGATGAACCTGGCAAATTTGCTTTTGGTACCAAAAGACTGTCATCAGTATTTAGGTCTTCTGAAGCACTTGTGTCATCTGCATTTAGCAATCTTTTACATTCTGCATTGCTTATTTTTCTGCACCCGGTTGAATCATTCTTGACAGATGCAGAATTGCTATCAATGGTGCTAGTACTGTTCTCATCTTCATAAAATCTTGAATCAGTCATAGAATCTGAGGTACTTTCCAAATGAGGAATCTTTGCAGGTGGACTATATTCACAATCTGATGGAGTAAGGGGCTGATGATTGAAGACCCGAGCTTTTGGAAGTTCTGCTGTGATGCCAACACTCCCTGGAGTTTGTGGTGTTAATGGAGACATGGTGGAAAGTGGACTCAGCACAGTTTGAGTGTCATCAGGGCTTTCAGTTTTTATGTAAGTGTATTCCTTATCCGATAATTGAGCTTGCTGGCTGTTGCGCTTCCTACGATTCTGGGCAATTTTTTCTCTCTTTGCTTTTTTCTCTTCTTCAGACATGATCCATTCTTTCTTCATTCCAATTTCAAAACACTTCTTCAAACGACATTTCTGACAGAATCGCCGTGTCACCATGTCAACTTTGCAGTTATTCTCAAAAGGACATTTGAATTCCTATAAAGAAAAATATAATAAATCTTCAAAAGAAATAAAATATTATTTATTTTAAAAAGAAAACAATATTGATTAAATTTGTTTGTAGAATTAATACAACCACTTCATAGCATACAAATAGAAATCTAAAAAATAATATAAAAGGAACCCAAATGCCCACACATACACACACACAAAAAAAATATGTTAAAATCAAAAGTGCTAAGTAGAAGAAGGGCTTCCAGAATGCAAATGACTAGAATAAATGAAATTTTCAATTTTTACTTCATTATCAACTAATTTTAAGTTTTTTTTATCTTTAGTTTAAAAAAACAAAAGATTCAAATGAAAATATTTAAATTTCTATATTTTATACATTAATATTATCAGGAAAAATATAACAGAATATCTACAAAACAGGACTAGAATATTAATATTTTATGATAAATTTTAGCAAGTATGTTTTCTTAATTTGAAATTTAAACTTATATGCAATATATTTAAATAGATTAAAAGAAAAAAATTCTAGATGTTTCACAAACTTAGAATTTTTTTTTCTTCTTTTGTCTTTTCACTTTGCCATGTTCTTCATAACTTTTTGATATTTTTGTATTACAACTATAATTATTCAACTATCACCTTCTGTATAATGTATACTAACATTCATGATGACTAAACATTAATCTCACAAATAACATTTATTTTTATACCATGAAATACATGCAGCAGCAACTGTAAAATACACAAATAACCTCAATCTGCAACCTCTCCAAAGTTTATATCAACAATTACAATTTTCTAAAAAACCAAGTAAAATTTTTAAGAAGTATCTAAAATGAAAAGAAAATTGAGCTTTAGAATTTTTTTTATTATTGATCATTTTGACATGACATTAAAATTTATATAAAAAAATCACATGCAACACTAGAATTTACAAATGTATCATTTTTTCAGAAAATGTATTAATTTTTTTATCAATATAAGAGAATAAGTAAATACAGATTAAAAGCATACATAGAAGAAACAACATTCTATCTTTCATAGTGATCTTAACCATAATTCTTGGAAGTTACCTTTTTTTTAGTACATCCAATTCAGATAACACACACAATAAAAATTATCCTTTCACATGAGTGCTCTTTGAGATTAAATATTTTATATAATATAAGTACATATGTTAAATAATTTAAAAACTATTTTTTTTAAATACTTCTCAAGAAAAGTGAAAATTTTGCCAAACTAATCTTATGATAAATAATAAAAATCTTTTAAATATTTTGCTTTTTAATTTTGTAACAAAAGTCTAATTAAAAGTTGTAGTATATGGAAAAAGCACTGATATATATGAACATCTTTCAATTTATGAAGAAGTTTCTTATGAATATTTTTCATCCTTCTTAATGCTCAGCTTTAAAAGGATTCTAACAAGCAGTAACAGTTTGAAAAGGAAAGGGGAAAAAATGCAATACATATTTTAATGTATCATGTTAGATTATAATTTCTTGAACGGCGAAGAACTATGTGCTAGTGCAAGTTAAATTATAATTTTATTCATTTTAATTGCTTCATTGAATTAGTAACTTCAGTATTGAAAATGATCAACTTTGTTTTGCATTTATCGTTTAAAAAAATATCACATTTCTTATTTATTTCATTTCATATAATCATATGCTCAAAATGACATTTTACTAGGTTTTATTTGCTGTAGTAATTAACTTTTTAAAAAAAATCAGAGCTTTTGTAAATGCAATGACAACACTTATTGAAAGTTGATTTTTTGGGATGCTCATGCTGATAGTAAAATTTTTATTTTTCGCCTGCAGATTTTTGTTGACGCCAAAAACATCATCAAGTTATGACATGATAAAAAAAGGGAGAGGGACGAGGGAAAGAAACCTTAGAAAATGCTTTAAATTTATATAGATTTAGAATGAAATTATACAGAAAAAATGTTTTAGACTTCAGCATATGCTACAAACTGTGTGGGGAAATAATAAATCATTCAATATAAAAGTTATAATATTGTGGTAAACAGGATGAATATGGATTTCTAATTTTGTTATATTTTCAAAGAACATTAAATAAAAACATCTATTTGATATCAAACAAGTCTTCTCTCATTTTTTTTTTCATAAATCAAAGAGTTGATGGCAATTTCAAAGAATTTTTAATAACTACAGTTAACTAGATAAATTTAAATTTCATTCATGGCTAAATTAACTAGAAGATGACCATAATTACATCCATGATGTTTTCAACATTAACATATCATTTTCTAAAGAGAATAATAATAATAATAAATAATAAAACATTCTTATATTAACACTAAACATGATTTTTATTTCATTTTGATTGTAATTTAAAAATAACTTCATTCTTTTACATGAGATACACATTAATTAAAACTGTTTTAAGGTTTACATACCCAATTTCTACTATTTTATTTATTCTTTATCTCCAATTCAATAAATATTATTTAAAAACATTTTGGTCATAGATCAGAATATAAATGGAATGACTTTCAAGAAAAAAATTAAGAAAATACCTTTTGTTTTAAAGCATTTCTTCTGAAAAATGCTTTACAGGATTCACATGTAATAGCATTAAAGTTGCTTCCCAAAGCATGATCACCACAAACACCACATTTCTTCTGATCTTTTTTCCGTGACCTCTCAACAGCTTCAGCCATCTTTAAGACACTGAAGGTCACAAATGAACTGAAAAAGACAAACATGTTCATTTTACAATAGTCTAATCCCATAACACTTTATTAAAGCTGTAAACCCACTTTTAACACATAGAAGTAATATATTTTCTTATCATGACTGTATTTTAAAGTTTCCAATCCATTTCCTTGACATATTTTCAACATGAATATTTTGTTCATAAACATAACAAAGAAGTATCAAAATAATCACATTATCACAGCATCAAATTATTACATTTCTACTTTAGTTACTAACAGATATTATAATTGAATTCAAAAATCATATGGAATCATTAAATATATGAAGTGTTTGACTATTAAAAAAACTAAACATATTGATATTTACTTTTAAAAAAATTGATGGACTAACTTTGAGCAATAGGGTACTAAACATATAACATTAATTAAATTATCTTAAATTCAAAAGGCAATGCATAAAATTTATTAGTTTAGCAGTAATTAAATCTATTAAAATATTAATAAAAACTTAAAATATTTAGAGTACTTTAAAGAATAACATTTCATTAACATCTAGCAGATTAATCAACACAATCCTTAATCTAAAGTGAAGTCCAAATATAAAAGTTAAAAAGTTTGAAACAGACCTTTTTAAAGTCACCCAAAGAAAAAATTAAAGTATTTCACCTTTTAACTTTTGGTCAGACATTTACTGCAGCTTAAATTGCTAATACAGCAACTGTCTGTTTAAAAAAATAATAATGAAAGATTGATGACTAATACATATCAGTAACAGTTACTCCAAAACGTGTGTTTTAAAGGTCAGTTCCATTCAGATTGAAACAGCTACTCTTATCTCACGTTTTAAGATAAATGCTCTGACAGAAAAGGGAAAGAAGTTAATATTAGATGTTGGCACATGTCAGAGAAAAAAAATAAAATGAAACAAATTTTTCCATAAAATTATTAAAGTGAGTTATGTATATAAAAACATGAATCATTCCATCAAGAGCAGATTTCTTCAATGCCACGAAAACATTGTAAACACTCTTATCAATCTAGATATATTATCTTAGGAAAATACTTTCAATTTATTAAAAGTTAAACACGTGAAAGATGTCTGAGGTTTAGAAAAAAGACTAAAAGAAAGTTTTAATTTATGTCACAAAGGCTACTTTTCATAATGTGCATTATTTTTTGACGAAATATTATCATTAATAATAATTTAAAAATACTATGATTTTAGAATTATTATCAAAACTGCAGATCAGCTACCAGTTTTTTCATTATTTTAGGGTCTGCAAAGATGTTCAAGATATTTCTTAAAAATCATAACAAGCAAAATAATAGTCTAATTCAACATTTTTATAAATATTAGAATGAATGGCATTATCATTATAAAATATTTTATTTCTTAATTTGTATTCTATAAAATAAATTAAAAAATATATGTCAATAAATTAAAAATATTCATTAAATAAATTTTGATGAATTTCATTACCAAAGCATTTAAAAGTGGTGGTCTAGGCAGTCATTCCTTGTTTAGTAACCAGAAAATTATAGTCATAATTTAAAACAAAATTATTTGTGACTGTCTGACTACTATATAATAAATTAGATCGTTAATTTATATCCTCACATAAGAAAATTTTAGAATGGGATCCAACTGCAATTATTTTTCAGAATTATAAACAGCTACAATTATTATATATTTATATGCAAAAGTTGGAATTTTATTAACTTTTTCTAAGGATAAACTGGAGGTTGTATTTGAAAATATTTGAACTTATATTTGAAATTTTGAACTTGAATATTTGAACTTATATTTGAAAAAATAACCGCACAGAAGAAATGTAAGTACAATTTTGTAAGCCAAGGGTCAGAAAATAATAATTATAGTACTTTTTATTTCCTATATTTAAGAAAAAATGAATTTCAAATAAGATGAAGTAACTAAATAATAATATATAAAATATTTTTTTTTTTTTGTAAAAATAAATTGCTTTACTTTCAATATGTTTATTATTACTAGTTTGTTAGAGGATTCTTGAAAAAACACTAAGAAATCATGCTGCAAATGTTAAATTATAGCAAACATGATCCTCTATTGGTAGGAGTTTGCATAATACTATTTTTTCCTCCTCAATCGCATTTCAGACACACACACACACACACAACCACAAAAAGGCAAAGAAAACAAGATTAGTACAGATGTAACAGTTTGTATACATGACAGTAAATATATAAATACCTATTTAATATTCTCAAATTAGGTTACAAGAATTAAAGTTACAGTCATTATTAGCATCTGGCAATTTAATTTATAGCAACATGAGTAAAGATTATTCCACTTATTTACCTCTTAGCAATACTTAATAAAATTAATTATGGTTAATTTTTAACCATAATTAATCTTATTTTCTAGTTAAATACATGCTTTGGATTTTAGATAATTTTTTGAAAATAAAACAATTATACAAGGATTAGCTTGAAACCAGAAATATGAAGTAACATTTTAAAGAATAACTTCATTGTAGAATATGAATCTAAAACAAAATAAAAAAATAAAAAATGCACTTTGTCAAATTTTAAATAAATAATAAAGAATAAGATGTAACTCAGAGTCTTATAGCTTCATAAGTGAGTTATGATTTTAATTTTTTTCTATGGAATATAAAGATTCGAAACATGCTATAATGAACTAAAATAACTAGATAATATAAATTTTGATAAAATATTTGATAATTTGTTGATAATTAGAGTAAATCTAATAAATATTAGGTTTATTAAATCTTATAAATAAGTATTAGAGGCTTTAATTTCATTTTCAATAATATTTTGACAAGTGAGCTCAAAATAATAAAGTGTCTATTAGTTTCAACAGTACTTTACTGTTAACTGGTCAGCAAAAAATTGCCAAATATTGTAGAATTCTGCCGAATTTCTTAAAACGATTTTAGAAGCAAAAAATCGCCTAATTTCTTTAGCAATTTTTGCTGCTGCCCGGCTAATGGAAAAGTAACTATTTTAACCAATTTAATTCAAAGGTTCCACAAATTTATTAATTTATGTTATACCTAAGTCATTATTAAAGAGACAAAAAGAATACTGCTTACCGAATTAAAAGTATTCCAAATGTGTGTAAAACATAACAGTACAGATAGGAATCATTTCAAATCACAATTTGTAGAGCGTTGGGATGAAACAGAATTAGACATATTGGCTATTAAGGTCAAAAAGCGAGATTGCCAAGAATAATTTTTAGAGCACTCCTTCATCTTTTTACGATTTACCTGTGAAATAAAATATAAAGAATTAAAATTTCATTAAAATACTTTTTCACATTTAAAAACATCCATTGTGTATAAACTATTAACTTAAATTGAACACTAAACAATATACCATGTTCCAAGAGAATATACACATACTTTCAATAACATTGTTTTGACAAATTATTAAGATGCATCAATACCATAACTGAAATAAACTGAAAGAGGGAAATTTTTCTTAATTATCAGATAGTAAGAAATATTGGTTGGTTTTATTTCAGGATTATTAATATCAACATTGGAATTGCAAACAACCCTTGAATATCAGTCAGTAATAGAGTGCATTCTATTTCAATAGCTGATCTCAACTCATTGATTGTAAATAGTCCCAAGTTCACAAAAAGGAAGTTCTTGAAAGTAACACCTAGTGAGTTGGAAGAAAAACTCATATCTCTTATTTCTAATCAGTTCTCAGCAAAAAGAATTCAATTTAAATAACTCATATAAATTAATACATTACTTCTTATGGTAAATGAGTTAATTTTAGTTACAAAATGTTAGCCCATTTTATGAATTGTTAGCATATAAAATTTTAGAAATTATGCATATATTAATAGGTTATCTGGTAAGTCATATAACAAATACTGATAACATATTTTAAGTATTCATAAAAGTTAACAATATAAGAAGTTAACAATATTTGATATATATATATA
>JAOUZG010010699.1:4469536-4480141 GCA_026289955.1 Argiope argentata
ATATATATATATATATATTATCAATTAATTGCATTTTTTTATTTGATATGTTGCAACACTTCAAGAAGGGAAAACATGTTAAAGCTATTTTTTTAACACTTGACGTTTAGAAGATAATCTGCAAGATTAGGTGAAGCGATGACCTCAGCACTATCTGTCAAGATAAGGAATTGAGAAATACTTTACAACCTTTTTGCTAGTCGCATGCTCAGCTCTCTTTACTTTAAAAAAAATAAAAACGTTTCAAATATAACATTTGAAATCTGTTTTATCTTGGCATTCTATTCTCTCCTGTGTTTGAACAGATGAATATCTCATTGAAAGAAAATAATACATTAAATAAAACTGTCTTAAAATGAATTTCATAAAAAATATTGTCTTTCAAACTAAATATTACCAAATTTTTAATTCAAATTTTTCTTCCAATCAGCCAATTCCTTTCATACAGCATTAGAAGGGATACAATAAGGGTTGGCAAAACATCAATAGGTAGTTTTTACAGATCACTTTTATTACAAAAAGCAACCAGATTAAAATATTCATTAAAAAGAATAATTTAGGATAATGATTCATTCTGCATTTGTTGATAACGTCTCCAGGAATTATTTAATAGATTGGGTTTTATTTCTATTTTTTTATATTATTCACTAACAAATTAAGTTCAAGGGAACAAAATCAGATGATCAATAAAGAAAATATAGATGACTATAGTTCATAATTTAAAGACTATCCAATCTAGGATTTGAAATTTTAAATTTTAAGTAAAGCAATAATGTTGTGACAAAGTACTGAGCTAATTAAATTTTTAACATTACTAAAGAATAGTAACATTATTTAAGAATAAAAATATTATAGCTTTCAAATAATATTAATAATTATAGACTTTTTCTTCAGTACTATTAAATAAAAAAAGATTTACAAAAGGAGAAAATTACTATACACACACACACACACACACACACACACATGTACATTTTCGTACATACAAACACACAGAGATAATGAATTCTCAAGTACAAAATAAAAGTTTACTGCTCTAAATATATTTTATTTTATTTTTTCATATAACAGAGAATCTAATTCAGAATTTCTGCATTCCAGAGGGACTCACAGTGAAATTCAAACCATGAGAGTAATCTTGAATAATTAATGAAAAAGAAATTTAAAATAAGTTTAATTAAAAACTGAATAAATCTTTACAGGCAATTAACCACCAATGCTCCAATAGAAGTATAAAATGCTTTAAAAAAATTAATAATATGATAGAAATGATCTTTGGAACCAATTATTTTCTTTTCTCTCTTCACACAGCTAATACTCAAACTTTATAAGAAAATTGATAGAGACAAAAAAAAAAAAAAAAAAACAGAAATTTTGTTGGTCAACTTTATACAAATGAATTAGATAAAGAAATTTATTGATAAAGACAAAAATGCATTTCAGGCTAAAATACTGAAATTTCAAACAAATAATGTTTCGCTTTATATGTTCAATCTTAATCAGATGTAAATATTTTTTCTAGATATGCAGCAATACATTGTGGAATGTATGCAAATTCATTGCTAACAAAATTCTTTGACATCAATAATTAACAATTTGTACTTGCACAAGAAATAAAAATATTTAGATATTTAAAAAATACATAAAAAGTCGGTAGAATTGTTTAATGTTTAATTTTTTATGGTTTGATTTTACATGCCAATTAGCTTATTTCTTGGGAGATATTTTATTAATAAAATATCTAATAAAATTAAAATATATGTTTTAGCATGAAAATATAAATTGCGGAAACATTGTAAGAATTTTAAAAACATTTAAAAATAAAATGTAAGGAAACAAAAGAATATTATATGTAAGAGAAAAATAGAAATTTCATAAGAACTTAAAGAAAAAATTACCCTAACACTTACTTTTTATTGAAAAACTTTGAATCCTTTAGAAATGACACTTTTATCGAGAAAAAAATCAGTATGTACAACTTAAATATTGAATTAATGTCTAACAGAGTATACATGAATCTATCTCAGAATATCGTCTCCTCTATTTTGTATATGCTATGGAATAAAGGTAAACAGCTATCAGCTGTTATCCTTTGTATTAAAGAAAAACTCGAGAGGTATAATTTAATCTTAATATTGCATTGGAATAAATACTATCTATAAATTCAAATTATTTTTCCCTTACAATGAGTTTTATCAATGTGGAATTATATTTAAGATTCAATAAAATGCTAAAAAATTTTAGCTCAGCCACGCAGAACAGGAGAAAAAAAATGTATATATTTTAAAGCTTATAAAAAAATTAATAGAATTTATAAAATACAAACACAATTTAGATATATTTTTCAAAAAGAGTATAACTACATTATAGCTACATAAATTACTTCAGGTATGAAACATTCTCACCATCATTAGTTTCTTAAAAATATTAAAAGAAATAGAGATATAAAAATAATAATGCAATATTCTCATGCATCTTTGAAAGAGAAATTAAAAGCAAATATTAAAAATATCCATTTATATATATATATTTAAGAATACCTTGATTCTATAAATCCAATAAAATGTTTATCCATTATCTCTCAGCAGCAATAATTTCTACATCTACGTTGTATGTACATAAACATAAAACATGAAAAGCACCAATAAAAAACAATATAAATATCAATTTGTTAATTTAACTTCAAGTAATGTTGAGTTAGCACTTAAAACATCACTAAGATTTTTTTTTATACATTCATTACCTTCAAATTGGTAAGAATATTCAAATAGCACATCATTTCTTTACACTTCCTTCTACTACAACAAGCCGAGTGCAACTAACAGATCTCAGATGTGAGGGCTTAGTGCAGGTGCACTTAAAAATGGCTGATAAACAGAAGTCCTTTAACCAAACATTGATAAAAACAGCTTCACCAATAGCATCATTTAGGAGGAGGACTTTTATGTCCAATAATATCCAGTGAAACATCAATAAACAATGATGATGTCAAAAATTAAAACATGATAGTGTTCTTATTTTTATGTGTGAAGGTATTCATATGAAAAAAAAATTATAATTTTTTTTATCAAACCAAAAATATTATACAAAAAAAATATTAAAAAAGAATTAGTCACAGGATACTTAGATAAATTTCTACACAGTTTTTCAATCTAGGTGAAAAATTGAGTAAAGATGTAAAAAGATGAGATTAAATGGAATGAAAAGGAAATGAAATTGAAATGAATTTGAAGTTGAAAATACTATGACTGTTTCACTTTTAATGTATGGGGATGAAAAAAAAATCCACCAAATAATAATCCATAATAAAATAAATAAATCCATAAATAAAATGTAAAGATATTAAAATTTCTTATCAGGCTCACATAAAAAAAATATGCAGAATTTTTATTAAAACAAAAATAAATAACTTGTATAAAAACTCGTAAAAACCTTTAATAAGCAAAAAATATTTGAAATTTTTGCATTTCTGTTTTCAATTCAAGAACAAATTAAAGATTCAAGCGGTTCAAGTAAATAAAAAATCCTGCCTAAAAAAATATTATATTAAAAGTAGTACAGTCAAGTTGCTATGCAATCAGCAATGTGATACATAAATGCCTTTTTTTACAGAACAATAAAAAAAAATTGCAGCTTTATGAATTAAAGCTAAAGAAAAAAATACATCATAAAAAAGCTGAGTGAATTTCCAAAAATCAAAGATATTTCTTATTTAGTTTATATGTGCCAAACATTCAAATGATGCCATAAATTTCTAAAGGGGTTAAAATTTCTAATGTAAAAATTATCAAAAATATTAAATTTGCAACTCATAGTTGACAAATATAGTCATTCAGGATGCAGATTCTTTACTTTCAACATCTAGCTCTTCTCAGATAATAAATATGCATCAATTAATTATTAGTAGTAATTTTAACATTAGTTTAAAAAAATGTATAAAAGAATTCATCTTTACATAAAATAATTATTTCAGTTGAGTATTTTAAAAGGAAATTCTATTAATTTTTTTAATGGAATGTTCTTTCTTATGTTTGCTGCTTCATCTTACTTCTTTTGGCAAAGGAAACTCAAAATAATTAAATAAAAACTATGTTTCATGTCATGAAAAGATTAATAGCTATACATTTTTATTCAATTTATAAAAGATAAATGCTTTCACTAATCATTACTGCCATAAATGATTCTAAAACATTGAAGAATATATAACTAGTTCTAAAAACTGAACATGTAAAAACTTAATCTTTAATAATTAATGCATAAAATTTTAATGAATGATATGTGGTAATATAGTTTTCAATAATTGGTTTTTATTCATTAACCTCAGATGTATAAATGGAGATTTAAAAAATCTGATTATGTATGTATATATATTTTTTCAGATAATTATTGTTATCCATATTCTGTTTATTATAACCTCAATTTTTTAAATAAGAACAGAACATTAATTTATATGAATATCATATTTATTAACAATAATAATAAATCAAATAACAATTCTTTAAGGCCAAATATTTAGAAAATAAAAGTAAATCATAGTTTCTTTTAACTAAAAAATTCAGTACAGAAAAGAAAATAGACATAAATAGTTTTATCAAACAGAAAATGTGAGAGAATTAAAAAAGTCCTTATAATATTTAAACTTTTTTTGACTAAATGTCTTTTTAAATTAAAACAGAGACTAAAGGAAATAAACCTTAACCTTAAAAAAATTAAAAAATAATGAGGCAAAATTAAGCAAAATACAATTTACATGTTTATTATTAATATAACATATCACATATGTACATATCCTCCCTTATGGTCATGATAAAAATTAATGTACAAACATTAATCTCCAAATTTTGAATTATGGTCAACTAAATATGATTATTTTTCTTTGTACTTCAAAAATTTTCAATTGTGTGAGTAATCAATAGTGTGAGTCAACTAAATTGAAATTTTTTTGACAAAATATTTTAAGGAGATAAAGGAAACAGTCGATACTCTAAATAATGTAAATCTAAAATATGAACGAATATTTATTTTTTTTTTAAAAAAAAGGCACCAACTACGTTTTCACTTTTGATTTTCAATCAAATTTAAAATATTTAAACTCAGTAAAAGAAATATAAAAATAATATTATATTGGATTGTAATAAAAAATTATAAGGGTAGTTGATTATGATTGTTTTAAGACAAGAATAATTATTATAATCAAGTAAAAAATAATAAATTTCTGGTAATTTCATATGTTACTAAAAAAATGATATAAATTCATAATCAAAGAGCTTTAAAGATATAACAATACAAATTTTCAAAAAATACACTATGCCACATACTAAATTTCAATTCCTGTAAAAAATCCATGTTTCACGATAATCAATTTTTACAGAATTTGTTATTTCAAGAAAGTTAAATAGACTTAATAAATATATTTTGAATTAAAATAAAATTCTGACTAATCTTATTTAAAGTCATACTATTTCTATACAAAGAAGTACATTTCCAAATTAAAATGATGCATTTTCATAATAGATGTAAAGTCACTTCTCATTTTTATAACTTTTCTTGAAAGTTCTGGTAGAATTGTTACAAGTACAATTTGCAAAAGTAGACCCTAAAGTTAATTTACATATTCTATAAAGTAAATTTTGTTATATTATTTGAAACATAAATATGTATTGCTGGTAAAGCAATAAATAAATTTTTAGAATATAATAATAATTAAATGCACTTTAATCTTCAAGTCCTTTCATAGATTTGGCTTATTGAGGATTAAAATTTCAAATACTGCCTTCATGCATAGCTTAAACTATTTTCCTATAATAAGTAGATATTTAAAAAAAGAAAAGTCATCATTTTTCAAAAAATAGGAAGGAAAAAAGTAACTTCTGAATTGCAGTGTATAATGCATGATTTATTTTATTTTATCTATGATGACAATTTTGAATATTACAAAGCATTTTCTTTCTCACAACATTGAATTAACTAAAATGTGTTAAATAGTCATATCCTTCTTTTCACAATTGCTGCCATGATAATTTTTCATTACTCAACTAAATCAATAATTTATACTTTATATAACTTTCGATATTTTCCCATTAAAAATTATTTCATCACATTTAGATTTAATTAGATTTTTTTTTAAAACCATAAGCATATATATTTGAACTTATAGAATTCTTTTTATCATATAATGAAATCCTACTTGGTTCAGGAAATATAGTTTGCAGGAAAATCTATGTTGAGAAACAATTGAAAATTTTGGGGAATTCATTGATGCTGATTAATTTTGAGAATAACTTTCACATAAGATATTTCTCTAAATTAACACAAAAGAAATGCCTCCAAAAATATTAAAATTTTTTATGCTTTTTCATACTAAATTATTTAAATTAATATCAATAATAAAATTTAGAGATATTTGTACATATTATAGATTCATATAAATTTAAATATTATATATTCAATCAATCACTACAAACCTCCAAATTTCATATTCTGATTTTAAGAGGCAGAAACAATTATTTAAGACAAAATACACACAAAAAAAATATTATGATATTTAAAAAATGATTATATAATTTTTATTGAAGAACAAAACCTAAATTATTGGTGCATAGTATATAAATATTTTAAAGTATCACACATTTTTATTATCAACATCTCATAGCATTTTGATGCACAAATTGATGATATATAGTGCTGTAAAATAGCTAAATATATGCTGAAATCTTCTAATATAATAATCTGATGGATTATGAAAAATCTTGAATCTGTTTACAAATTTTGGTTAACCTCACTATTCAAATGATTTGTAAAATTCCAAATAATAGACTTCAAAAATACTTTTTTGTGTAATTGATATATCTTCAAGCTAAAATTTTATTTTTAATCAATGCTTTGTTATATCCTTTTTTTTACTCTATTTTGTATACTCTAAAGATCTTATAAAGTGAAAATTGTTTACTTCAATTTAATTTTTTTTAAATAAAAAAAGGTGTTGAATTTTACCAAACACTTCATATCAATCAATTAGAATTTTAGTTATTTACACTTATAGACATTTAAAAATATTTTTTAAAAAAATTAAGAAATGCTATGGCCTTACTAATATGGGCAAATCAGAGAAACATACATAAAAAATAGTACTGATAATTCAACATAAATATCAAAACACACTTTCTTTTATTTTTAATAATATATAATTAGTGACATGACATGAATTTAGTTAAAGTTTTGACTTTTAGATTAGTAATTAAAACTATGATTCCTATCTTCTAATAAAGTTATAAACATTTTTGTGCATTCTTATTAGGATACATGAAAACTGGAAATAAAGTGGTCAAATGGCCCACATTAAAGCACAATTAAACTTCTGTTCGTGCATTGTGCACTAAAAAAAAATGAAATCTACGATCACAAATTTTAAGTGAGAGCATTATTATTTTTATGTATTATTTATCTTAATTAATTTAAATCATTAACCAGTTTGAAACAGTCATCAGATTTCTTTATCAATATCTATCCTCTCCCTTCTCTCTTTATATATATTCAAATATTTAACCTTTAGCAATCATTACCACGCCAATTGTTAAATTATGCTCATATGTAATAAATAAATATAAACAAATTTAATAACATTATATTTAAAATATAATTTATTTTGTATTTATAAGATATTAGTCTTAAAAATTTTATAAAACTATTTTTCTATAATCAATCAATTCATTTATAAAATACAGCAATATTTTTTATTCAGATTTTAATTTTTTCTTTTATGCTTGGGATAAGCATAAACCAAAAAATGAGAAAAGTACCAAATTTTGTTACACAAAATCAAAGGATCAAAATTTTCCTACAGTAGTTGTACACAATATGAAACAAAGAATAAAATGGTGGTTTAAATTAAACAATTTGAACTGGAATCATATAAATTGGTTAAAATAACTTAATTCAAAGAAATCAAAACATATCGTTAAATGTGCATTGATTACAATCAATATAATTAAGTTTGTAGCAAAAGTAAAAAAGAGAAAATATTTCAATATTTGTGTAAGATATAAGTAAAAAGAATTTCAATGCTTTTAATAATTTATAAATGCAAATTACAAATTTTCAACAGTATCAGTATAAAGAATTTCTTTACTTTTAATTATATTTAATTTCAGATTGCAAATTTTCAACAGAATGTCCGGCAATGAACTGTAAAGAATACATTATAATGCGTTTGAAAGATTAAAGATAACCGCATTTTTACACGGACAAGAGTTGAAAATGCCCTTAAGCACTATAACAAAATAGATAAATAAGTTAATATTCACTTAAATGGCAATTTGTGTAATTTCAAAAGAATATTTCAATATTCCATTTGCTTACATCACAAGTTTTAAAAATATGAATGCGATAACAGTAGAAAATCTCGAACCACAGAGAAACGTTTGGCGAATCTAAATATGTCATGATAAATTGGATGGTAATAGGATCACTCGATTGTTGAGACTAAAACGCTTGAAAGAAAAATTAATGTAATAAATACCTAATCAAACAATGGGTAGAATAAAATAGAAATAAATTTTCTTCGTCTGAAATTTAATTACAATTAAATAATAACTGTTTAAATAATTTCTTCCTCCACCCTTCCCCTACATTGTATAAATGCGTCATTCAGATCTTATAGGATTCAAAAAATTTTGAATAAATCTATTTTAAGCAATTATTAAAATAAAATATTTTTTATACCATTTCCAAAATATGCAGATGTATTTAACGCATATTTATTTTCAGCTCCACCTAATTTATCAAAATGTAAATAAATAAACGGATCATAAGATCAACAGAATTGTTATTGCCATCTTAAAAAATCATAAATATGCTTCCAATTTTATAATTATTTTTTAAAGTTGTCATTCTGCTATGCTTTCGTATATTAATGTTAGAATTATATGTTCTTAAAAATTTATATAATAGATTTTTATCAATTTAAATTTATGTAAAAAATGTCTACCAAAAAACAAATGAAACAGAAAAGTGTTAATTTTTGCAACACAAATTCATCAATCACCCTGACAAGTCGGTGCTAAAGCTACACTAATCCAATAAGAGATCATATGATTTGTGCACAAAAACCTGTAACAATAGATTTGGAACAAAACCAGAATTGCAGTGTCCCATTGACATGATAGTTAAATTAACTAGGGACTGTATTTAATATAAATAGACGAAATAAATTCAATTATAACAATGAGAAACAGCTCATTATAAAAAGAGATTTGGTCTGAATAAGAAGTGTTTAGGAATAAAACACAAAATGTCGCGACGTCATAAAAAAAAACCTTACCACATTTAAGGAGGGGAAATTGACTAATGACTAAATAATTAGGTCTAGTGATCACAATGCGTTCAATGCAGCGCTCTTTTGGTATGTTAGAAATATTTTAGAAGCATCAGAAAGGCCACTCAAATTTAGAACTCAATTAATTACAATTAAAATTATTTTTAAAAAATATTAAATTTAAATGGTAATAATATGGTAACAAAACTGGCACAGCTGAAAACTAAATTTTGTGCTTTAGCAATGAATAAAGATTTTTGAGTCTCAACAAATTATTCTCAACAAAGAAAAACATTCAAATTTTTATTGATCTTCATTTAGTAATATAAAATAAGAAAAAAAAATTCTCAACAAAGAAAAACATTCAAATTTTTATTGATCTTCATTTAGTAATATAAAATAAGAAAAAATAATATGTTTTTTCCTAATGAGATCTTACTCTCTATTAACTTTATAATAAATTTCCTTCTTCTGGGTATTCTCTAGATATTTGATCATAATTATTGGAAATTTCAATATGCATTGAAAGAAGATAAAACTAAAAGAAAAGAAAGAAATACATTTTTGAGTACAATTTTCTCCTTCTGGTTTTGAAGTTAGCATTTCTCAGATTTAAGCTACAATGGTTTGACAGATGGTATATGTTCGAAAAAGGTAGAATAACTTACGATTTTATTCCTAATCCAGAAATAAAAATAAGAAGATACCCTCCACTGGTAATCCAAATTATATCAGGGCAAGATTCTCGCATATTTCCAAAGGTTTGGAAGAATTCAGGAAAATAAATGCATTTATAGAGTAATCGGCACTGTTTACCACTATTTAAAGGAATGCACAGAAATCTCCGAACATAGAAAACAACTGCAAGTTGAAAATAATGACTTGAGTTCAGTACTGATGGTACCAAGTAATCTTAAGACTCTGAAAGGACATGTCTAAAATTGTCATTTTTTAAATATTTTTTTTGAAAACCGTTTGAAAGTTTGTAGAGGAGGAGGTGGTCGGTATTTCCCCACTCTTGGGCCAATTATCTCGAAGAGAATATCAGTTTGACAGATTCGGTCAATGTAAGGATGGGCATTACTACAGTCCACAGCGGACCACAACAAATCCTATCGATATTGCAACATTCATTGGTGACGGGGGTGTTCGGCTGTACACAAGAAGAAGAAGCATTTCTCAGAAATAAAATTTGGGAATTTATATTTCGAATATATATATATTGTTACGTTTTTATGCTTAGCAGGTTCGGATTGAATGGACTTTGTATGAAGACAGCACAAACAAATTTA
>JAOUZG010010699.1:4485141-4514194 GCA_026289955.1 Argiope argentata
ATATATATATATATATATATAACTTCTGCTCTGTTGAGGACTTTTAAACATCGCTCTTGGGTGTTGAATTTTTATTGAATCACAAAGTAATAATAATAAAGTCAAAAGAAAAAAATATATATACTTTCTTCTTTAAAATTTAAAGTCTTATTCTAATAATTAAAAACTTAGGAAAAAGTTTGAAAAAATTAATTTTATATAAAAAAAATTTAATTAATCCCTTTTCCCATAATACAATGACAATTGTTGGTTTTGAGGATATTTTATTCGAATATATTCCAATGAAATGAAATTTCAACATTTTTATTTAAAACGGGGACTGTTTAAATGTAATAAAGACAGTAATCCATCAATAAAAACACAGTTCTTTCGATAAATAAAATCAGGATGATTTAATAATAAATAATTAGATCATTTTTGCAAGCTATATTGTTATTGTGTTGTGACTTATGGCACTTTACAAGCTCGCTGACAGTTATCTGTCAATGATTTAAATAGAGTGAACGTCTCTCGTTTTTTCAGTAGCGCCAAACTATGACCAAGAGTACGACAACTAGAGTAAGAACTACTTCATGCGTCACATTCGATTGTACAGCCCCTTTTTACGGGGGGGGGGGGTCACATTCACACACCTCACATATAGAACATAGAAGAACAACCATAACTGTCTAGAGATGCTGGGCCGAAAGGGGTGGACGATTATAAGTGGATCAAAGCTAGATCGATTGAAAAATATTATTCGTTTATTTGTCAAATGAATAAATTTGTAACAGCTGTAATTTTTTAATTATAAAATAGTAGGACTACAATATGTGTACATATTAAGCACTTAAAATCATTGATTAAAGCATAATTAATTACACCTTTTTAATATACTAGAACACTGATAATTCATCAACTGTTTCTGTTACATTCTTCTCAATGAATCTTGTGAAATAGCATTTTTAATGTTATATTTATCTGGAATCTACTATTTCTGTAATCCTTTATAGTAATTAAATGATTATATTTGTGATTAAGGAAATAATTAATTTATACCCATGGCTAATTTTCCAAGTATTCCACTACTTTAATTACCTTTTTTTTTATTAAATACTAAGAAAAAAATAAATATCGAATAAAAAATATTTTTTTAAACCTCATTAGAATAAGAAATTTAACATAAATAAATCATAAGCATGTTAAAATAGAGTTGAAATGGGAAAATTAAAAGTGCTTTCCAGTTTTTAAAGGTGGTGTCTTACAATATGTTTAAGTGCAATATATCAAAACACGCTATTGAGTAATTGGAATAGAAAATTGCATACATAAATATAATAAAAAGAGATATTTTAGGTGGTTATATAATAAGTTAAATTTCATTAAAAACGTTTAATTTACTTAAGCCTTCCATCCCCCTTTCTCTAACTTTATATTAATACAATTAGCAAGAATTATTTTAAACCAAATTTAATATTTTAATATTTAAAACAATTCATTTGGTGGATATAACTATTTTTAATACAAGAATGGTATTCTTTTCACTTAAAATTTCATTTTTTTTTTTTTAAAAAAAGAACCCCCAAAACAAAAATAAAGGCAGAAATATATATATTTTTTCTTTTTATATTCGATTGATTTTCGGTTATATTTAGAATTGCCCTAAAGAGGTCGCCACGAGTCAATTATGTTCAGAAAACGAAAAAAAAGAAGAATGACGAAGGGGGAAATTTTCTCCTCACAATGCCTTCTCTGTGTTACAGTGTATATAAAATAAGACATTAAGTTGACAAGAGGGTTTGGATTCGGAATTGATTAGTCAACTGATATGGATACTTAGATCCAGTTCTTTGGTTTTAGAGAAGTCGCGCATACAAACCTATTTATTTCCCCCCTCCTTCCTAGTAATAAATTAGATTCTACTATTACATAAATTGGCAAGAACTGAATCTTCAGCAAAACTAGTTTTGAATCTTAATCTTTTATTTATCAAAGATTATTTTACGCGGCTCTTGCATTTAAAGCTGTAGTTAATGATATTTTTTGGATCTTTGATTGCAGGAGATAAAGTATAAAAATAATCATTGTTTTTCATTGAAATATAAAAATTAATTTTATTTAAAAGTTGAAATATTTAACAATAAAAAAATAAATATTGATAATAAAATCTGAAATTAGCGGAAGCATATTTCGGGCCATCACCACTGACGGTATTTAATGAAATTAAATACCTGTGGTCATACTCAGGTATTTAAAATTCACTCTGAAATTAAATATCTGATTATGTCCACCATTCTGACGAGTTTAAAAATTTAATCAATGTAAGGTTATAAATTTATTAATGTTACCCCCAACCATACTCATTTATTATTATGGAATAATATCGATGATAATGTATACAATTTTTTGGTGAGTTAATTCAAGGTACGCTAAAAAACATCCAACCCTTTTTACATTTAAGAAAGTAGTTTTCATCATTCGTCATTCTTCAAAGATTTTCAATTCTTTGGTTCGAATATAAAACAAAGGGTCGTTGTTTTTATCTTGTTTTTTTTTCCTTTTAATTATCACACTTAGACATTGGACAAATTTCTTTTTAAAATTAATTAATCATTAAATGAAGAATGGAAATTTTTCTTTTATTTTTCTTTCCAAATTAGAAAAATCATTATCCAAAAACAGTAAAAATTTGGAAGGGAAATTCTTAGGATTCTTATTTTTTTAAAATCAAAATAAAATTCTGTGAATTTTTTGAAAATTTAATATGAAGTAAAAATGAAATTTTATTATAAAATAAAAAATAAAATTTAATTCGAATTCTACAAGAACTAGGGGCATTTTTTAAGCAAACGGTTTTTACCTTTACATGAAAAAAAAATCGATTTATTAATGCGATTTAAATTCGAAGTCGTGTTAAAATATAATAGATATAGTTATTTATCAACCAAAATTGTTCTTTATTATTATATTATTAATGTTATTTTATATCACAATAAAAATTACCCAAGTAGAAAACGAATTATCTATTAGTCAAAGTATTTAATTCCTTAATTATTTATTTTACTAATTATTTAAATACTTTAATAATTATATTTAATGTTTGTAACTTTTTGTTTTAATTCTAATTCTATATTCTATCAAACGATTTTTTATTGTCAGTTAATGCAAAAAAGAAATTGTACTTCCGTACAATTAACGAGCGACGATACGAATCAGGAAGTACCAGCATGTCATGGATAATTCCGGAAAATTTTTCTATGGGCGAGTCGAAAAGTCTGGAAGGAAAAAAGCCAGTTAGAAATGAAAACCACGAAAAAGTATTAACTACAACTCGTCAGCTATAAGGATAAATTGAATTTCGTCTATTCATTAAGAAAATGAAAGGGGAAAATTTCTACATTAAAAGTGAGTTTTTAGAGGCCTGAGAAGCCTTGTAATTATCTTCTGAAAAGGAAAAAGGACCCTAATAATTAAAAAAAGAAAGAAATTTTGTAATGATATTAATAAAAAGAATAAAAGGATTTTTTTAAAATAAAAATATAGAGGTAAAAGCCTGTATAACTGATAAATTTACGTTATGTGAATAAAAGTCCGAATAAAAGTCTTAATACATTTTGATTTTATATGAATTTTTATGAATAATCCTTCTTGTTAAAAGTTGCATTACAAAAACTTACTTTCTTGTATTTTACACTTGTATTATTTTTATTGAGTTATTAATATTACTATAAAAAACTCAGGCATTTTTTTATTTGTTTTTATCACCATATTTTTGATAAAAATTGTCTTTTACTTGTTTATTAATAAACGAAAATTTTTAGTAATATTTTTATAATTTTTATTTTTTTAATCTTGTTTTCAACAGGTTCCATAATTTATTATTAAAAACAATATGGATTCTTGTTATTATTTTTTATCAACTTCCTTACTCAATAGATTTCAGCAACGGAATAAAATTTAGAGTACAATCAATCGAATGATTCATAATTAAACTAAGAAAATATAAAATTGAGGTATTTTATTGTCAGTGAGAACACGCAACTGCGCAAATTCATAATTCTCAATTTCTTAATAATAAGTATTATTAAGAGATTTAAAAAAAAAACGATTACAAAATTTGAAATTTACAAACATGAATTGAATCAAATTATGACTAAATTCCTGTGTTTACTTTTCATATTTATGCTTTACAACTTATTTTATAGGATTGTATTACTAACGAAGTAAAAGGGGGAAAATAAGAATATCATTCATAACATGTGTATAAAAATGAATGTGGATGTAAAATATCAAAAAAATTTCTATTCTCAATAATAAAAACACTATAAAAGAACCCATGGTTAACCTTTTCTAATAATAGTTTTATTGTTACTTGACTTTTTAATTCTGGTTTTCGCCGCTAACGACATCGAAAATTATCATTAAAAAGACTTATTTTTTAATTTGAAATATATTTTATTCAAAAATACTAATTTGACTGCAATGTTATGTGTCTCTTAATCCTACATTTTATTTTTCACGATATTCAAGTTAATCATGCAAATCAATATATTTAAGATTTTTGATGAATGAGTGACTATATATATATATATATATATGCTAGTATATAGTGTATTTGCTAGCCAGGTGGCTAGCAAATTGAGTTTTTCCTTAATTATTTGTTAATTAATTAGTAACAAATTGATACATTTCGTTATTCATTTAACATCTATGTCACGCAACAAAATGTTTTATAATGAAAACAGGGTCGCAGATTTTTTTTATCTGAATGAAAAGGAACCGAAACAGGAAAAAGTATAAGGAGTTTTGATGGTTTTTCAGAAGGATTAATTAAAAGTATTGAATAAGCTGCTTAATGTAGGTTGTTCCCGTTTCAATTTCTCGATTTCCAGTTAAGTAGAATTTATTGGTCGCAGAAGCATAAATGTCCTTATTAAAATTCTTTTAAAATATGCTAATTATATATTAAGGAAAATGCAAACAGCAATCTAAATATCTTGTGCGTATATGAAAAATTATCAAATGCTTTTAATTGACTTAATCAAATAAGATTTGTCAAATTTAAAACAAACAAATATTCAACAACATCAAAAAAAGATATAGCAAAAGTTCTACAGATCTTTTTTAAGTGGATATCTTCATTGTTATTACGAGAAATACATTCAGTGAAATGTCGTTGACCTGGTTCCAGGATAGGATTTCATTGGGTTTTTTTTCCTGTAAATTCTAATAAAATGTATTTTATTTTTGTTTTCACGAAATATGAAGGATGTACATAAAATGATATTTGAGTTTTAAAGTTGTTTAACATGCCTCTACTGTGAACAGCAGTAATGGTTCTTATAAAAATTTTAGAAGTAAAGTTTTCAATTTTCCTTTTCAGATGCTCAGTGTTGAGTATGATTTCTAGCGTGATGTAATCAAGTAGGTAAAAGAAGGCATTGCTATAATACATATAGTTATCGTGATCTGAAAATACCATAATATTTTAAACAGTTCGATATAAGAATGTGATATTTATGTAAAAGATTTTCTCGCATAACTATAATAAAAGAAACATCTCCATCCTCTAGCATAAGATTGTAGACCTTAGGTAATGATGTGAATACGAGGGCTCAGATTTTCATTTTGAGTCCTATACAAGAGAGTTATATGCCTCTTAGAATAGAAAGAAAATCGATGTTTGCGTTTTAATTGTATGACTTTGGCGAAAAATATCTCCAAAATATCGATCTTTGGCGTGAATCTAGCGAACAATCTTTGGCGATTAATCTTTTCAAGTCGGCCAGTATGCAAGTAACAGAAAAAAGAATATATATTTTAGACGGCTTTTTTTTCGATCGATTGACAGCAAATTCGGAATTGAATTGCAAATTGTAATCCTATGCTATAACTGTAGTGACGGGATCACAAACAAAATTTCAATAATTTAAGTCATTGTGTCTTTGAATTATTGAGCGTAGGAGCAAGTTAAAACACAGATATGCAGGCAATTGGAAAACCATTTGATATTTTTGGTTCCAAATTTGATATGGATCTACATTTCAGATGCTAAATCTGTATGAGAAATTATATCTATTTTTCAAGTTTTGTAGCTATATTCACTTGTAGCAGGACATATAGTCTTTCTCTACGTGGATTTTGTACAAAATTTGGTAGAAATCTACAAATTATGCGTAAAGTCAACATCAGTCTAGCTGAAAGACTTTTTGAGTTTATCTTGTTCACAAACAGATAGACAGAGTAACAAGCAGATATAATTCCAAAAATGTTTTTCTGGGATGTATATCTTTCGGGAAGTTTGAAAATCGGAGATACGTTAAAAACTTGAATTTGAATTTTTTGATGGTTACATTATTTTTTCTTTACATATTTCGTAATCAAAAAAAAAAAAAAAAAAAAAAGAAAAGAAAAGAAAGAAAGAAAGAAAGAAAAGGAAAAAAAAAAGAAAGAAAAAAGAAGCAATAATAAGAAAATTCAATATGCTTAAGGTAGAGGTTAAGTTTCTAATAAAGGGTATGTGTATGATTTTCGTTGCAAATAACTGAAAGGGAAAGTTGATGTTGAATAATGCAGTAGAATATAGATGCAGTTGAATTACCCCTTTAAAAACTAAATTATACTATAAAAATGAATTTGCAATTAAATCTAGAAAAATTCTGAAATTCGTATATTGGTATAAAATAAAATTAAGAGAAATATAATCTACATTTAATAAATCCAAAATCACAGATCTTATAAAATAAAAATGCCATATTTCAAGTTACAAATAAGCTGCTTTAATCTTTTCAAAGGTTAACTATTCTTTCGAGAAACATATGTTACGAAATTCTCACACAAGGACGATGCGAAAATGTAGATTTTATTGTCTAGGAAAACGTATATTTTATTAAACTTATTTCTGGTAACAGCAAAGATATATAACACACGTCAACGAGAGAAAAGACGCTCTCTCAAGTTAAGTCAGCTAACGTAGCTCGTTCACCGAACTGACTTCATTCCCTTCTTTAAGCCACGCCTTTTAAAAACTAAAGTGGGAGGGGCAGACTCAGATACGGTGAACTTATTCCAGGCAACAATGGAATTTACTCCAATATTCTCTAATAACAAATCTTTATTTCTAAGCTTCTATTATATATTTTAGAGTGTAGTAAAAACAATTAGCGACCTCATTATGTCGCCAAGACACCTACATCTCCAATTTAGTGAAATATGGCGATCTTCTGCTGTAAATCTCCTTAGAACGATCTCTTCTTGCTGACGCGCGATTCCATTACAATTAATTTTATGCAATTAAACTATTTACAAATATTTACACAACAGTTCAGAAATATTTACATAGATTTTTACACAAAATTCATAACGCGAGCATCATTTACATAAAATTATATTGGATATTAAAATTTGTTTAGAATGCAATAAATATTATGGATATCAGTCATAGATCACAGAGGGAAACTGGAAGAATTTTATTAACTATGCATTCGAGGAAAAAGTGAACTTTCGACTTTCTGATTTCTTATTATTTATACAATTTTCTGTAAATAATAAAAATGGGAGTTATGTGTGTATGTTGACACTCCATATACTCCATAGCATATACTTACAATAAAGGGTGAAAACGTGCACCAAGTGGCAATTTTTTTGAAATTTTTATTACAATTTAAATAAATAAAAAGTGTGTTGAATGTTTCTTGCTATAACTAATGCACAAAAATGAAGTTTAAAGTTTCTTTTCAATGGCAAAAATTTAATAGTCATGCAAATTTTTCCCGAGTTTTAATTATTTTTTATAAATTAAAAGGTCATTAATCTAAATTCTAACAATACATCTTGTTGCTCCGAAATTCAAATCGTTTTCTTTGTTTCATCAAATATTCAATAATTTGATTTTCTCCCATTTGGTGAAACTTAAGAAGAGTTAGTACCGTTTAAAGTATAATATACAAGGCGGATAAAAAAGTGAAGCTACATTACCGCGATGACTGCCAGATAGATGAACCGAACCATTTTGTTTATAATATTGTCATGATATCATGGGACTAGTCTCCATTAGAAAAACCCAGAACATAGACGGAAAGCAGATGGTTATATCTAAATAATTTGACTAAATAACGTGGGAGCTATATGGTTGCTAAACCATATATAACTTGCGAGCCATATATAATTTGCATTATATATAATATAATGCAATATAACTTGCAAATATTACTTTCAAACCATATATAACTTGCGAGCCATATATAACTTGCATTATACATAATATAATGCAATATAACTTGCATATATAACTTTCAAACCATAATATAACTTGCGAGTTAGCTGGCCGCCAAAGACATCTAGCATTCAAAATGAAATCATGAAGCAGATCGGGTTAATGAAGTCTCTCATTCTAATCAACACATCGGAAGTGATGGAAGTGACAGCTAGGGTTATCCAGCAAGCAAATCGATTAAATCAACAGATGGGGGAATAGCGCGATCTCTTACAAAAACTCCAAATTAAATCGCAAGTTGGGAAGAAAAATAAATAGCACGAGTTTCTTGACATGTTCACCATTCTCTCTGGGCACCTTTCAGCCCTAATCTTCTCCTTCTGCAAACAGCCGGCGGTTCCAAACTGATTTTGTCAATGACGGATGTTTCAGTCATTTGGATGGGGGGGGAGGAACCACGATTTAATCGTCTTTGGAAAGCTAACAGAACTGTTTCTTTGGCGCAAGAGCGATTTGTTTCGGATTTAACTGGAATTTTAGACTTATCTTTCCTCAAATGTGGAATTTTCGATTGTGTAGGGACATAGATATTCAAGATTTCAAGTACAGTAGATCGAATTGTTTATTCAGTCATCAAGATATTTCCGTTAGCCGGACGCAAGTGAAAAATCGCCAAATAATGTAGAACTCCGCCAAATTCTTTACAACCATTTTAAAGTAAGTAATCGCCAAATAATGCAGAAGTTCGCCAAATTTCTTTCGCGATTTTTCGCTTGCCCTGGGTCAACGAAAAAGTACCATTATTTTTTAAAGCTTCGAGGACCAAATTACTGCATTACTTTGTAGAAATATATTGTAAAAGTTTAATTTTGTGTAAATGAATGATCAATAAAATATGTACGAAGTATCTCATCTAATCTTAGTCGGAAAACAATTTCTAAGCAGTTAAACATGTATTACTCATTGGGAAATGCCTTAAATGAGGTAAATAATTATATTTAAATCCTTTTGAATCGGTAAATAGGTACTCTTCCTTTAGCCTGAAGCCGGCGAAAAAATCGCCAAATAATGCAGAATTCCGCCACATAAATCTTGGCTACAAATCGAAAATGATGTAGAATTCCGTTGACTGTTTTGTCATTCGTTTCGCTTGCCGACTAAGCTCTCGTTTGGATCAAAATTGGCGACATTTGCGCCCGTCTAACAGAAAAATACCAGCAAATATATTGCTGAAGTAAATGGTAAGTCTTAAATTTTCACAATCCCCCAGTCCTGTTAATCATACTTTAAAAATACAAATCACAGGTACTTTTCCGTTAACGGGCGCAAGCGAAAGATCACCAAAAAGTTTGGCGAAATTCTACATTATTTGGCGATTTTTTGCTTTAAAATCGTTGTAAGAAATTTGGCGGAATTCTACATTATTTTGAAATTTTTCGCTTGTCTTCGGTTAACGAAAAAGTATCAAATCACACACTAATAATTTAAACAAAAAGATTCTATTTTTCTTATACTAAAACTGACCGAAGTTTGAAGCTTTAAAAATCTTTATTTTAGATTATTTTGTATCATTTCAAAGGTCACGATGAGGAAAATTGGCTAATTAAAAGATGAATATTATTAAAGACAGTCATTAATTGTTTAAAAAAATAATGAAATTTCATAATGATAGCTCCACACATCCCTCATAAGCAGCATATAGAAGAAAAAAAGCGTTAAATTTGTAAAACAAATTTTTATAGTTTCAAAACAAGGAGTACGTTTATTTTTAGTAAATTAGATGTTCCCTATTCAATATTTTCATGAAGATCAGGAAGTACATTAGAACAAACGAATTTAACAAAGATAGTAAACGTTACAGCAGGACTTTCTTTTTATTCCAATAATATACTTGAAAAAGCAGAGATAAAAATGAGTGTAACGTTTTCTGCTTAGCTAATATAATATTCTAAATATTATTTCTTATATATTTGAGTATTTCAGTAATATTCTGGTTTGTTTTCTGTTATGTTGAGGTTATGTTTTAGAACATCATCTTTATCAACTCTATTTTATTGACGATTTCTTGCCAAACTTGGTAATCCTGATACATTACAGACGATGGTGCTTTGGCGAGTTTTTGGTCTATTGGCTCTATTTGGCATCCTTTTACCACCTCAGGAAGCTTTTCAGTCGATCGAACTCCATCGTTGAGTCAGGAAGCATTTTAATAATGCGCCTCCATCTTTATTCCAGGAAGATTTTTCGATGATGACTTCCATATTTATTTTATAATGCTGTCAAACAAAATATTTGATGTTACAAAAACAATGTTACAAAAAAATTATCATCTTCATTTCTTTCGAATTGGCTTTTTCTTTTGACGCATCAAAGTTAAAAACCATGATTCTTGTGTCATAAAACCCAACAAATCCAAATTATTTTCTTTTGCGGTGTAATAAGTACATACTCACATCAAAGAAATATAACGTTAAAATAATATCCTATTTTATTTGATGCACATTTTAAATTGTTAGAAAAAGCAATTTTTTTAATCATGTCAGAACATGATGTTGTTTTGGGGATGAGGTTTTTGATGTCAACAAAAATCCGTAAGCAAAAAAAATTGAAACTTCATTATCTGCTCGAGCATCTCAAAAGATCAGCTTGTAATAACGCGTTGCCATTGCATGTACAAAAGATCTGATTTAAAAAAATAAGTTAATGACTACAACAAATAAAACCTAGAAAAATGTCATTCTGAGCACGCGATTATGTGAAATGAAATAAGTAGAAAATGTATTTTTTTAAAAAATAATGGTAAAGTTTTTTATGATAGTTTGCAATACTAAAGTGACTCATTCAATGAAACCATTAAAATGAATAAAAATATTGTTGAACTTGCACGGGCACGTGGTGCTGGGCCGTTCAAGAAATGATGTTCTGGCATGATACTTTGAAATATGCATAGCAGATTTAATTTTAATCTTTTTTAAATTTTTGTTTATTTCTTTCAAGACTAATTTGTGAAAAAATCTACGATTAATTTTAATTTTTTGTATTTATCACATCAAAAGGCAAGTCAAATTATTTACAAAAATATGGACCAGTTTATCCTGAAAGTCTCGGAGGAAGACAACTTATAGTAAGTACTAGAGTTCGAGTTAGACTTCTACTTCAAGTTGATATCCTTTGACAAGATTATACAAGAGCAAAAGTGATTACTCAACAACAATTTTTTTTAATATTTCGTGAGATACAGCTAAAACATGATAAGTACTTAAGATTTTAAAATGCCAAGCGAAACCACGTGATATATGGCAAGTCACAATCACATGAGGCATTATTATCACAAGAACTGGATCTTGTATTTGAATATGTGATTCACTATATAACAGTATGAATCATTTCAGTTATCTAACATTTTACGCGGTTTGGTGACATCTAAAGTAATAAATGATAATAATAATAACTGAAATGATGCATAACAGTATGTATCATTTCAGTTATCTAACATTTTACGCGGTTTGGTGACACCTAAAGTTTGTATAAACCTGCATAATAAATACATAAATTAAAGATTCGAATCTGAAACATGGTAATATGATAATTTACCTTGGAAAATGCACGCATTTTTTCTCTAACATACATAATCATATTAAACCTACTCATATTAAAAATTTTACTTATCTTTTCTTACTCGGTGAAGTAAAAATGGTAAGAATTTACATTTAAGTTTGTTTATTGAAGAGAATGCTTTTATGCTTCTTAACTTCTTCCTAAATTCAAGTCAGTTTAAGAAAGACTGGAAAGAGCCTAAAGAAATAATGAATAAGGCTTTTTCAGTTAAAGACAAAAGTAGATCATCTCTACATTTGTTTAAAAGAATTATTTAAAATCATTTGGAACGAAATAACCAGTTTAAAGAGTCATTTCGGAAGTAAGATTTCTAAAGAATATTAAATTTAATTTTAAAAAGGCTTCAAAGTTTAAGGAATATCCAATAAATAACAAAATTATATTCTCATATTTTTCATAGAATATTTATAAGGTTCCTCAATCGATATTCTTAGGTCTTAAATAAAAGGCACAAACTTGCTTTAACTTAGAAGCCGGTATAATCCTAGTATACGGTACCCCTTGATTTGGCGACTTTATACCGAACAGCCGTGACATCAATTCCTCCGTTCATAATATTTTCTTAAATTTTGTAATGAATTTTTTTCTGTCTTTCCATTTTGTTATTTTTTCTCCTGTAATTTCCAGTGTGTCTATTTTGTTTGCTTTTCTTCTGTAATTTCCAATGTGTATTTATATCAATCTATAATAATAATTTCTTTAATTTTGAATTAGTTTTCTCTTTTTGTGTGTTTTTCCCGTTTTGTTCATGTTGAAATCATGATTTTACTGTATTTTAATGAATTTTTCTTTTTTTTCTGAGCGTTGATGCAATTAAAAAAAATTAGCGACATTCGCAAATGTGTCGTTTTTGCCTTGGCGACATTTTTCAAAATGGTGCCAAAGAAGTACCGTATGCTAGGATTTTACCTAGAAGCCTAATCGATAAATTGAAAGTGGGTCGTCAATAATAGCCTCCATTGTTCCAAGTAGTATATTGTCTTCTAACTCTTTTGGATACCGTCGTCAGATTATACTTTCGTACTTGGTACAAAATTTAATCACACCCTGTTAGCCTGATGGACAACATTTTATTTAATTTTGTCCTATTTAATGGTCATTTATTCTTCTTACAGATTTTGGAGAAGTAAAGAAAACTAGAAGTCGCAGTTTATATCAGAAATATGCAACTTATTATTAAATGAAATGTGCAATTATGTATCAACAAGGGGTGTTCAAATGAAAAAATACGAAACGACACTGTGGGTGTAATAATTTTATAGTAATGTCAAAGATGATAAACAAAGGTATAAATAATAAAGGTAATCCTTCTGTAATTCCAACTGGAATTATAAGTGGAATTCCTTTTTTTTTCACTGTTTGCCTATAGAATTTATATAACATGAAGTAGTATTTTGCATGTGTTGTATTATGATGAAGATTTTTATATTTTCAAATTTTCATACTTATTTTGTTTTTCCTTTTAATCATTAAAAGCTGTGAAATATAAAATATATTAGGTGCTAATCACTTTTGGTGTTTAGTTGATTTTCTAAGGATATTGGCTGCATTTAATTACAGTTAAATCGTTTAAATATATTTGAACACCCCTTTGAAGTTGTAACGGCGACCAAAAAGTGTCAAGAAAAAACGTCGCCAATTTGGTGATTTCAATCGTCAAAACTATATAGCATGGATTTCACATGATCAAAATTTTTCATAATAATTAATGTAGTACTTGAGTATATTTTTTAATTGGAAGAAATTTTTTATTCGCACTTTTTGGTCGTAGTTGAAACCGAATTGTACCGATATTACTTTAAGTTGATGATACATGTAAATAGACGAATATTGAAATCTTGAAAATGAACTTTTCTAATTGAGATAAATTCCTTAGTATCAAAATCCTATTAAATACATCATGGCCGGTATGCCTATTTTCTAACTTTTGCGGTATAATAACTTCATTTTTTATTCATCCAGCAAATTGAAGAGAAATTTGCACAATTATTAAATTGGTACTAATAAAGTAACAATTTTGAAATCTTGAAATAATGTGAAACTTACTTTTTGTGCAATAGTATTTTCATAATTATTCTATGAAAAACTTCAAAATTTAGTATATTTTTTGATTAATAAAAACTTGCAAAAAAAATTACTTCGTGATTCTATTTTTCTCTTCATATCACATTTGACAAATATGATAGGTGTAAATCAAACGATCTGACCAACACATACACACAGGATGTTTCTAATAAACCGTTTATTATCATGTCAGAACATGATGTTATTTTGGGAATGACCGGCAACAAAATTCCCTAGACGAAAAATCGAAATTTTATTATCTGCACGAGCATCTTAAAAAAATTAGTTTTTAATAACGCGGTGTCATTGCATTTACAAAAGCTCTGAATAAAATAAAAAGTTAAATGACTACAGCAATTAAAACCGAGAAAAATGTCATTTTGAGTGCATGATTATGTAAAATGAAATAAATAGGAAATGTGATATTTTTTAAACAATCAATGTGAGACAATGAATAGATTCAAATGAATAAAAATATAATTTAAATTGCAAGAGCACGTGATGTTTGATCGTTCAAGAAATAACGTTCTGACATGATACATTGAAATATGCATATCAGATTTCATTTTAATCATTTATAATAATACATTCAAACATATCAGTTTGAGAATTTTTTAATATTAAAAAACTGATTTTCAATTCAATTTTTAATAATTGTTGGTTTGCTTTATATGATTCAAAATTTTAACATAGAACATTCAGAAAAACAAACTTATCCTTTTCAACCAAATTTCATCATTTGAAAATTTTGAATATTAAAATTTTTTAGATATTCTTAGAACAAGTGTACTTATAGTCATCTTTTTTATTAGCAGGAATGTAAAATTTTATGGAACGAATTACGTAAAACAAGTTTCGTGTTTGAATGAATATTATCACAAAAATGAATCAGTGATTTCAGAATCAGATAAATGTGATAAAAAATCGAGACAAAACTGGTGTTTGCGTCACTACACCCAACAGACGTAATACTACGAAGCGGTAATAAAAAAGCAATCATTCCTTTTGGAGTAAAAATGAAGGACGTTATCGTCAGCTTTTATGTCACACTTCAGAACATTCGATTTTGCTTCGACGATAAGTTACATTGTTAATCTTGCGAAGGGGAAAAACTAAATGTATCAAGATTTAAAAAAAAAAGAATTCAAGCGATATTATTTTATTCGTTTAAACTTCATTCTTTCTGGGTTTTTTTTTGTATTTTATTGATAATTTTTAAAATCGGTTTTCAGTTTAAGTTAAGGTAACTGTTTTTGTAAGCATATAAATTAATTCAAACTTACAGAACCTCTATTTATCCAAGATAAAAAAAATAACCAAACGATATTTTTTCCTTCTTGTAATATTTCACTAACTCTGAAGATATTTGTTTCATTCATTAGAAGATTTTTTTAGTTCTGTTTTGCTAAATAATAATCAAGTTTTGAAAAATTTAACTCTAAAATTTACTTAAGGATTCATAATACACTGGAAAAACATTGTGAAAAAAGGACTATAAATTTTAGGTGGAAGAAAGTTAAATTTTGATTGGTAAATGTTACAGCATTTTTATAAATATTAAAAACAGTTCTTGTAATAAAAATTAGTTGCTTTCGTAAAAATGGTATGTATTGCAGAATTGCCTTTTTTGTTTTTATTTTTCTGTTAATCAAGTATTTATAAAAAGCAAGCTTTTGAAATATTAAAATGATTATTATTTGATAATTTTTCAATAATATATAAGCCTAACTAGAAAATCATTTATTTCCGAGACTTCATTTCACTTTTTTTTAATTGCATCATCTTTTATGACGATTAACTTACATTTTCTAAACATTGTTAGTAATTTAGAAAATCTAATAATACTATTTCCTTTTTTAATTTTTTTTAAGAAAATGAAATAGAAAATTTTCTACTTCTATAAATCTGATAAGCAAGATTCAAAATACTTAAGGATAAAAAAAGCAGAAATTTATCATATATTATGATTATCAAAGGTATATGTATAGAAAATTTTCATATAATGCAACAGAAATAATAAAATAAATAAATACATAACAGTTTATTATTTCTTGAAAATCTGATTTCAGCTACCGTTCTTATTTTTAACAGAATTAGTTTGAAGTCAGCACTATATTAACGAAAAAACACCTCCTAAAAATGCTATTAAAACGCTTTAAGAAGGTTTTGTAAAATTTTCAGTCCGTTTTGATGACCATTATAGAAAATTATTCAATTAAAATAAGGACAGCCTCTTTTCGATTTTCAAAAGTTTATTTTTGAGAAAATGTGCTGATTATTATTATTTTTTTAATAATCCGTTAGTAGGGTCTTGAAACTACACTTTATATTTTAAAATGACAAGAATGAAATGGAAAGTCAGGTGTATGAATTTTGGATATTTAATTTTATTTCTTGTAATATATGTTTAACCCAATGACCCACATATGAAATATACCGTATGCTAATATTTACGCATGCACGCACACGCACACGCACACACACACACATTATTTTTAACACTGGAAAATGCAGACTATTAAGTGTTTTCATGAATAAGTTTGAAATTGACGAATTTTATCTTAACATTAAAAACAATGTACATACTTTTATTTAAAAAAAACATACAGGAATAATTAAAAAAGCATATTTTTAGCTTTAGAATAATGTAAAAGTAATTTTTGTGATATAATAGTTTTGAAACACATGAATCTCAATTTCCATAGGCAAGTCATAGCGATTATTTATCTAGCGATGATTAAGCCTATTTCAGTGTTCGATTAAGTTTTGACTTCTATTTCTGCCATTTTGACATTTTCTGTATCTTTGTTCCCTCTAACTAAATGGACTTCTTGATGAAATCGCTTGTAAACACCCAAGTTCATTCAGATGAATTTCCAATAATATTTAGTAGCTATATTAATTAGCTAAACGAAGATTGAATGAAAAGCAGCAGTAAAAAAGAATGAAGAGTCAGGGATAGTATTATAATGGATTGTTTACATTTTTCTGTTACCATTTGATTATGAATGATAATATTATTATGTCATGTATTCTAGCATCTTATATACGTAGATAGGTATTATATTTGGCTCCATTTTTATACTTCCAAAAGGAAATTAATAGTTTTTAGAGCCTTAATTTACAAACAGTTGCAACTGAACAGCAAACATCTAAAATATCAAAATCTACAGTAAGTTCAAATGGTTTATTGAATGTTTTCAGCATCAAAATATATTTTTCAAAACAAAAAATAAAATTTTTAAAAATGCAGAATTTTTACTTGCATGTTTTTAATATCAAAACATATTTTTCATAATGACAAATAAAATAAAAATGCAAAACTCTAGAACTAACTTATATTGGTTAAAGTTCTTGAAACATTGAACAATTTTGATACAAGTAGAACATACTAAATTTCATCCATTCCGCTTCTTTTCAATTATTCTATTCACCGACATATCGATAAATCAGCACAACTACAAAAAATTATCTGAGTCCTGGAGAGCAAATATATCGGAACTATGTTAAATTTCCTGACTTCACATTTATTTGATGATTGCAACAATATCTCTGTGGAACCACGAAAGAAATACTGAAGGTAATTTAAAGATATCACATTCCCTTTGTAAATAAAATATATTGAAATTAATTCGCGAATTTTGCAAATGCGGATAACTTAGAAATCATAAAAGTAGAGAAAATTATTAGATTTACTACATAAAGACGAAATGATAAGGAGTTTGACATTCCTTCAAAAATCCCAAATGCGAAATAGTAAAAAAGATTCTTTTTAAACGATGGAATTGGGAAAAGTTAACTTAAATAATATATTCAAAGAAAGTTGTGACTATCTGAAGACCATTGTCATAGATTTTAATGGAAATAAAATTTTATGGAAAGTCAATTAACTCGTTCTGTAGGCCTCAAAATAACTTAAATGCTAAATATTTAAATATAATACTGTTTCTTATCTTATACTTTCAAATATAGTATTATTTCTTACTTTATATATTCAAATATAGCATTATTTATTATTTTATACGTTCAAATATCATATTATTTCTTACTTTTAAATAACAATATTTATTTTAAAATAATAAATTTTATAATAACAATAATACATATCGCTCATTTCTTTTTATGGAGGAAACAATCGCGATTTCTTTTTTTATTTCCTCCAACACGAAGTAATGAAAAGGAATTGCAATCGACAAAAAAATTCGAACTCAAGATTATTATTATTTTTTGACGAATCTCTTCGGCTCAAACCTCCTTGAGCTCGTGAAAAACATATTTTAGGAATAAGTTTTTTCCGTAAACACGATAATTCAGAGATGATTTGAGCTAAACAAATGAAATTTAGTACATGAAATTTAGTTTAAATTTGTAGATTTCTGTCAAATTTCGTAGATTTTTTTTCCATTCAGAAGAATCATGAATGTTTGAATGTCCATTCAGAAAAAGAATGAATGCTTCGTACAAGTGAATTTGATAATTACAAAAAAAAGTGCTATATAAGAAAAATTTAGAACACAGGTGTAGCATTCAAAATGAAGAGTCTTATCAGGTTTTCAACCGAATTTGTCAAAGGGTTGACTGCTTGCTATTTAGAATTTCGGAATACATGCAAACCTCAATAACTCATAAACGTGATAATTTAAATCAATGAAAATTGTCGTGTGATCTTGTGACAATGATTGTTTCAAAATTTATTTCATATTTTTTGGATTGATTTCCGAAAAAAGGAGTCTAAAATATTACTAGCACGATAGATACAATAAAAATGATAATTCCCGCCAAGAATTTATAATTATTACTATTATTTCCCAATACCATACAGCGCATTCGTATATAACATAAAATATTATCGGAGTTTAACCCTTTCATAACGCCATCTCTTTTCGTTTTTAACATTTGGCAGTAAGTTAATTTACAGGGAGGGAAATCTTATTGATTTAAAGATAACCTTTATTTCTTTAAATAATTAATTCCATTTTCGATATCTATACTAGATAAACATGATGTAGCAATTATTATAGATAAATGCTGAAGAAAATGATGTAGTTTCTTATTTTAGTTTTCTATTTCAGTTTCTTATATTCTACTGTTAGAAAAATTCTAAGAGTAAATAAAATTCATTAATTTTAAATACTTTTATAAAAATTAAACTAAGTAACCATTATTGATTAATTATTATGGTTCTGAACTTTGGCTGTTTGCTCCGAAGCCTTTCTCGTTTTAACTAATGCAATATGCATTTTTTGTGTTGCTATGGTGAAAAACAACATCTCGTCGGTTGGCCGTTTTTTCTGCTTTGGCGGCTTTAAATTTATCCAGTTGATTGTAGTATTTAGCAGAATTCGGGATTTCACCTTGAGGGAACAGCTTGTAGCAAACTATAATTTTCCAGTTCCGAGAAATGGACAAAAGAACTTTCTTTCGACTAAAATTCAGGCTTCGCAGTGGCTGAAAGTCAATTGTTTTTAGACCAAGAACCTTTTTTGAAGGACATGCTGGTGCAAAATTCAAGTCTAATCTCCTGTGACAAACCTCTTTACAAAAGAATTTCTTTAAAGTCGGCGGAAAAAAACCAATTACTCTTTTATAATGTCGGTTTCCATCAATAGTTGGGAAACGCAAACTTCATTCTATTCTAATCAGGTGATTATCTACTGCAGTCCTGGATATATTAGTGGCATCCACTATCTCAAGTGCAATACATATGGTCTTGGTAAAGTCAGCGTACGTTGTGGTTGAGCAATTACTGCGATCTTCATTTTTCAAGTCAATATTGCTAGCTCTGAATCTCTTAACCAACTACGAACAGTCTTAAATAGCAGTGGCAGTATTTTTAAAGCAATGGATTATAATAGGGGCATTTTTTTTTGGGAGGGGGAGGGTATACACATTAAACGGTATACAAAATTCCGTAAAGAGATTGAGTCATTAAGGAAATATATGTTAAAAGAATTCTTGGACTACTGTAACCGATGCCCTAAATGACTAATAGATTACCTTACATATATATAACAACATAGTTAAAATCAGTGCACAAACAAGTAATAAAAAAAGCAATTTTTTGAAAATCAATTTCTTCTTAGGTTAACAAAGAACTTTATTTCAGTTACTCTTTTTTTTAAATAATTACAATTAATAGAAATATGTATATAAATATGACAATATTAAGCGGCAAAATAAAAAGTGAATTTTCTCGCAAATTTTCTTTCTCCTTTCTGTACATAATGTTCGAACTTGCAGCCCAAGAGATGGAAAATCCAACGCCATACCAACTAGACTATCCAGGCCTAACGCTTGCGATAACTATAAATAATTTATCAAAAATTATATTAGCATCGAATTTTCAAAGCCAATTTAGGATTTAAAGCCAATTGTGGCAACGCAAAATGCGTGATTTTTCTACATAAGTTAGGATACGCAATACAGGTTAGAAATTTCTAATTTTCTATATTCTATATCATTTTAATTCGAAATTTCTTTAAAATGAATCGAAAAAAAAATCGATTGATTAACAATGTTTGATTTTAAATGTCACAAACATTATGAAAATATAGACGAATCGTTTAAAATAATCGGCCGAAAACATGCTAAGCCTAACCTCATTGGAGTGGGGGGGGAAACAAACTGAATTCGTTACTTATTTGGTGGCGGGGAAATGAAAATTTTTGGTGATAAAGTTAGTTTTTAGTTAATTAATAAAATCTAATTAATGAATTAATATTTGAAAAACTGTATTAACATCAAATGTTATTCACAAGTTTCAAAAGAATTACCGAGGATGAATGAATGAAATTCGCCCAGAAAAAAGGGTTTGTGACGTGCGTGAGCTAGAAGTCAGATTTCTGTCCTCGGGTGCTCAGGGGTTCATACCCTCAGAAGTTTTTGCACCCCTCCTTCCGTTCTAAAAAGCGGAACACGAGAACAACAACAACAGGTCATGAAAGGGGAAAATGACGGTATAAATTGATCTAAAGTATTATTGATATTTTTTCAGAGATATCTGAAATATCTCCATATTATCCAGCAATTAGGTATGCATGCGTGGCTGTTAAATCAAGCCATGAAAACTGTCCTTGGTATCATTATATATTTGTGATAAAATCTTTGTTAAATCAAGACACTTCACGCTTGAATTATGTTCGATCAAGCTTTGTATTTGGTTTCATTTTCAACAGATTAAAAAGAGACCAGCCACAAAACATTCGTGCTTATTCAAGTAGGTTTTTCTGTCACAGACTTGATTTGAATTTCTTCTTTCGTCTTTTCGACTAACTCTCCATGTTGCTTTCTAAACGAAAAAAAATAAGATCTTCCCCTATTTTAAAATTCATGATTTAAAAAACTCGTTTGAATTGTAATTTCGAATGAGAAATTTGAAAACTGTTGTTGTTGTTATTATTTATGGCACTTTTTAAGACCGCAGACAGGCCTGTCAGTGATTTAAGCCGAATGAGCATTTCTTGTTTTCCAATAGCGCCATCTAGGGCCAAGAGTACGACTTAGCTACCCACACGTCACAATCCTTTTTACAGGGTGGTCTTCATTTATGCATTTCATTCATTCATCCACAGATTGTAAGTTAGATCTGGAACAGAGAACGATCACCTCTGAGTAGCTAAAACGTACTCTTGGCGATCATTGGCGCTACTTAAAACAAAGACGCCCCATCGGTTTTAAAATTGCCGACATTGTCAGTGAGCTTGTCCATGGCAATTGCCATTAGTAACAACAGCAGTAACCTTTTTTGAACGTTGAAATATGTACTTTCTTTTGGATACAAGGATATATCGTGTTGCTTAGAACAAAAGTTTTTTTTTTTCAAGAATGGCGAATTGTTAGTGAACATAAAGGGATTAACGCCTTCTTCCAAGTACATTAAAAGATCAGATGCGACAAAGAAAGTGACTCAGGTCCACAAAATCGGAAATTTTCTCTTATAGAATTGAATACAAATGTTTATTAGAGAGGAAGGAAGATAGAGCTAATCCATCCCCCAGAAAATTAAGGTTAATTTTGCCCAAAACGATTTTAATCAAATAGAATAGATGTACACTATTATTATAATTATGATTTATTACCATGTCAGAATTTGATATTGTTTTAGGAATGAGGTTTTGGGGCGTCAACAAAAAGCCGTATGCGAAAAAATACACATTTTAATCCGTAGGCGAAAAATTGAAACTTTATTATCTGCACGAGCATCTCAAAAAATCACCTTCTAATAACGTTATGCCATCCCATTTACAAAAGCTCTGATTAAAAAAAATAAATTAATGACTACAGCCAATAAAACCTGGAAAAATGTCATTTTGAGCACGTATATGAAATGAAATAAATAGGAAAAGTGATATTTTTTTAAACAATAAATGCGAGACAAAGTTTTTTTAGGATCGTTTGCATTACTAAAGTGACTCATTCGATGAAACGATTAAAATGAATAAAAATATAATTTAACTCGCGCGAGCACGTGATGCTTGGCCGTTCAAGAAATGATGTTCTGACATGATACATTGAAATATGCTTAGAAGATTTCATTTTAATCTTTTATTTAATTATAATCCGAGAAAAGAAGATTTGTTATTGTGCATTTAAGTCAATAAGTTCATAACATGGAGCATCCTGTGCCCCCGGTGCCCATAACACTAAGTTATCTAACCAGTTGGATGAGCACAATATGAAAGGAAGAAACAAAAAGGAAAAGAAAAATTGTTAAAAGAAAGAAAGAGACAACGAACCATCCAGGGATCTCCAGAGATTCCCATCGGTGCCAAATCCTAAACGACTGCAATCGATTTTTGGTGAAGTAATAACTGGATAGAGGGGACAAGAATACTTTCAGAGGATTTGCTCATGTATTAAGACTAATGATAATGATGAAGTCGTGTCCGCTTTTTACCTCGGAAAGAGGGGTGCAGTAGCTTCTGAGGGTATGGACCCCTGAGTTCCCGAGGGCAGAAGTCTGACTTCTAGCTCATATGAGGATGAAATACACATCCACGCGCTTGCACAGCCCCCTTTTAAAGGGGGCACATTCACACATCTCACAGATAGCACACAGAACAACCATGCCCGAAACGGGACTCACAAAACACGAGGAAGACTCGCTACCTCTGTGCCAGAAAGCCGACATTAAGACTAATGAAGCCAAAGTTAAGTCTAATTAATTAATTGAAATTAATACTAATTTTGCCAAACAAATTTAAATAAACCTTTTTTTATATAGTAGTGTAATAATATTTGCATTTTGTATTTTTTCAAGATAGGATTAAAAGCATAAATCAAATGTTTTTTGTATATTAGTGTTAAAGTCGAGTTCTATGCTGCAGATAATATGGTTATCTCATGGTACAGTTGTAATACAAATGAGAAATCATGAATTAATGTATGTGTCATTGGTTTCTGGTTTGAATATCATTACAAAGAGAACCAACAGGGATCGCATATCTTAAGCTGAAACTTATTTAGATAAAATTATAATCTGCATAATCTGGAAGAAAATGTTTTTTTGATTTCCATTTTTTGTCCTTATATTATTATTATATGAAAAAAAAACCTTGAATTAATAAAAAGAATATTATACTGTCTTAAAATTTTTACATACATCCTAAATTTTTTTTTTAAAACTACGACTTTCTTAATTTCTTTCCGGGTTATAAAGAGAATTACAGTTAAGCCGATATTCTTATCATTTACTTTATTTATTTGTTATCTAAAAATAATAAGAAGAAAAAACTAAAAGCGAATTCCATTGCAAAAGTTCATTCGTTCTTAAACTCATACATCACCAAAATGAAAGATGCGATTGATTACCCGTAGAAAAGAAAAAAGACAACCTTTTATGGGTAATTGCTCCTAAAATCTTGCTTGTATTTCAGCTTGTATTGATTCACACTTCAAGGTGCAGTCATTAGAAACTGAATAAAGAATGATGACTATTTTTAGAAGGCATGTGACATCAGAATAAACTATCAATTTTAAAAAAAAAGAAAAATACGGAAAAATAATAAACAAATGTTTTTGTCAATTACACATATCTGCACTTCCTTTTTTTTAAACAAAATTCTTCTAATGACCAAACTTTTTAAAGTATTTTTCATTCAGCTTCGCATGCTTTCAAGGCTTGTAAAAATGGAGTTAAGGGTCAATTTTTCATTATATTCTTAATATATTAAATTTTTTTTAATATTTGTTCTTTTTATAGGATTGTAATATTTTAATATTATCAGAGTTTATTTGTCAGTTAATTAATATATTAACTCAAATATATTTTTATTCCACATAGATTGAGCCAAATGTGAGTAAATTTGAGGAAAAATTGAATTAATTATTTCAGAGTATTTATAATAAAGGATTATAAGTTTAGAACTAAATTATAGAAAAAAATTAGCACACAAAATTTCTACTTTTTATTTCACTACAAGAAGTGTGCTCAATTACTATTTCTCGGTTTGACGAAAAGAGGAGATGTGTATCCTGAGTTAAGCGATACGGATACTAAAATTTAATTAATATTGTGCTTTTTATCCTGTCAGAACATGATGTTGTTTTTGGAATGAGGTTTTTGGTGTTAACAGAAATCTGTAGGCGAATAATTGAAATTTTATTACTTGCACGAACATCTACAATAATCAGCCTTTAATAACGCATTGCTATTGCATTTACAAAAGCTTTGATTTAAAAAAAATAAGTTAATGACTGCAGCAAATAAAACCTACAAAAATTTCATTTTGAGCACGTGATTATGTGAAATGAAATAAATAGGAAACGGGATATTTTTTTAAATCAATAAATGAGGGACAATCAGTTTATTATCGTTTGTGATACTAAAGTGACGCATTCAATAAAACGATTAAAATGAATAAAAATATAAATTAACTGGCACGAGCACGTGGTGCTTGGCCGTTCAAGAAATGATGTTCTGGCATGATACACTGAAATGTGCAAAGTAGATTTCATTCTAATCTTTTATTTTAACATTAGGTGAGCAAGAATTGATTGCATTGAAAAATGGCTTCAAATCCTTCCAAAATACAAAACTTCCATGTAATCTTTCTTATCCTTGAAAAAAAAAAAAAGAAATTCACTAATCATATTAATTGACAGTAGCGATTAAATTCTTTTTTCTCAATTACAAATTAAGATACTGGAAAGGGGCCATATGAGCCCTAGAAACGGAGGTGTGTTGCAGTGTTAAGTGAAGTGTTAAGACACTAATATAGTAAGAATCAAAAATGCTCCCATAAATGTTTTAAATAACCAATGAATGATAATGAATTGATTGTATAAGCACGTAATATAAATTATTTAAATAACTTAAAGTATTTCATTCTTTCATATCTGCCTAAACTAAATATGGAGGACAGAAGGCTTTGATTCAGTTGAGTAGTTTAATAAGCTGCATTCGAGACACCACCTGTTACGTGTATCCGTCGTATGAACAGAGCGTGCATTCGGAAGAGTTTGTCCTGTCCTTCGGTCACTTGCGACTCTTACCTTCGGAATATTAATTGACATCGGCGACACTGTTGCACTTGATGCGTAAGATTACCGGCACGTGTTTACGAGAGGTTTCTTGTTTTTATATATTTTATTTTTCAAGGTCAGCAATTATGCGAGGAGGATTACTAACGACAAGATTGTAGAAGTTCATGGTTTGACGTTAGTGGTGTCTTTCTCAAACGTGATTGTTAATTCCACTGGTAAATTATTTAAAAATTTATTGTTCTAAAAAAATGGAAAAAAAATGTGTATTTCACATGAAATTAATAAGATAAATTAATTAAAGAGTAATAATAATAATAATAATAATCCTCTTTGGAAGATAATTTAAGATAAAAGCAATCTCTGACAGCGACGAATTTGTTCTAGAAAAATAGTTTTCATTCTTTTATCATTTCACACTTATTAATCAGAAGTTGGAAAAGAATTATTTTTTTAAACAAATCTACAGATAAACATGAAGTGAAGCGAATATCGTCCACACGTGGCAACTTTCCAGATTCAAAATTCTCAATAATTTTTTTTTCATAAAATTTTCCGGTTTTTTATTTAATAATCTGATATAACGGCTTTGATCAGGTGATATTTTCAGAATTTTTGAGCAAAATTTAGAATACTTAAAAAATATCCAGATTTATAAAATGCAACATTTTTAAATAATAAATATTTTTTTTTCATTAAAAAATACTTTTAAAGTATAATATTATATTGCATAGAAGCTTTTTATCGTCTGCGCTTTATTTTTTAATTTAATCGTCTGCACTTTATTTTTATTTTTTTTATCGTCAGCGCTTTATTTTTATTTTTAATTTTATTTTCAATATCATTTGCACCCAACAATTTTTTGAAAAATTACCAATTGTTCCAAAGGAGATTTAAAAAAACCCCACAAAAACAGTTTTTCTATTAGTTGTTAGCAATTTTAAAACAATGGTACAAAATTTAATTAAACATTACTAGTGGTAATTTGGAGGTAATGAAATAAAATTATTTAAAATGCTCATAGTATTTTCTTTCAATAAATTACAATATTAAAGATTTAAAAAAAATCTTTTTTTTTCCTTGAATAGTAAAATAAATTTTTTTATGATTCAACTTTCAATTTATGAAAAATAACTTCTTGATTAGTTGTATCAAAAATTTCACTATTGCCTCTCTTATAAATTATAGAATCGTTAAAAAAATTAAAAATAAAAAAACCTCTATAATTTGGCTTTTTACAGAATACATTTTCATTTTGATTTATATAAGCTTTAACTCCTTTGTTGTGCGAAAAAATATATTCTTTTTCTGAAACACCTTTCAAGACTTTCCTAAAAATATTTTAGCTTATCTCTTAAACGTAAATTTTCATATTAACTTTTCTTATCACTTTGAATATTTTCGAAACAAGCAGTGAAGGTTCAGTATAATAAACTATACAATGTTTTGCACGTGGTCAAATATAAAGGTTGTTCCTCTAATAACTGGGCAGTATGGAAACAATAGTCACTTGCAACTAAAACAGAAACCAAAAAATAATAATAAATTTCAAATTATTTTTTTCTTCTTTTCTTAAAGTTATTTTAATTAGATTACTCGAATTAATTTTTGTTAAAATATAAAAAACACTATGCCCTACAGAATCTTTATAGAGGGTAAAAATCACGTATTAAATATTTTGTTCAAAATATTTTAATGTTTTTTTTTAAATAATACTTGATTTCGTTTAATAGCTCAAACGTTAATATTCGTAAACATCAGGTATAACTCATGTAAATATTTCCTTTTTGCGTTTACTGACACAATTTAGATGAGCTGAAAATCAAGTCAACACCATGGACAGCTTTCATTAGTAGAGTGAATACAAAATTGAATACAGTTTTCTAATTTGGGAACAAATGTCGTATTTTAACATTCATTCTAGTTTCTCACATTTTCATGCATTCTGTGTTCATTAATAACATGTGAGTGAATAGTTGTTAAGGACCGAACTCACGACGCTGGAGTTCGAAGTCGATGTTAAGGTTTGTAGCCGAATAACATAGCCACTAAACAAAAACAACTACTCATATCCGGAAGATGTCATCTAGTTTATGAAGCTTTTACTAAATACTGCCACACCAGTGAATTGGTGGTGGGAATGAACAATATTAGAGCGAGTGTTAGTTATTGGTGCTGATAGTTAGTGACGTTAGCTGTTTTTTCTAATGCACCTGAAAACTTTTGCTGCCAGTAGAGGGAGCCACAACAGCCATTGAAAGTTGCTTATTCAAGTTCGAGGGTCACCATTGTGAGTGAATGGTATGGATAGTCCTAGGACCGAGGATCTAATCGCGACACTAGAGTTCGTAGCCGAGGTTGGAGACAAACTCGCAGCGTTAGGGTTTGTAGCAGAGTAACATAGCCACAAAACAAAAGTAAATCATTCATGGCCAGAAAAAGTTATCTGGCTTATGAAGCTTTCACCGCAAACATATTAACAGCCGGCGTCCTGGCATAGGTGTAGTGCGTCTTCCCCGTGATCTGGGCGTTCCAGGTTCGAGTCCCGGTTTGGGCATGGTTGTGCTTTTATGTTCTATCTGTGAGGTGTGTAAATATATCCCCCTGTAAAAAGGGGTTGTGCAAGTGAATGTGATGAGTGAGTAGCAAAAGTCGTACTGTTGGCCCTAGTTGGAGCTACTACAAAAACAAGAGACGCTGATTAGGCTTAAATCGCTGACAACCTCAGCGAGCTTGTCCATCTCAAGTACCATAAGAAACAACAGCAACAAATTAACTAATAAATTCTTTATTTTATGACTTTTTTTCTATTGCAGAAGTTATTTGCTTGCTTAGCCACCTCAGTACGTTTGTTAAAACTTCGAAGTATTCTGTCTCTCACATATATATATCCTTGAATGAATGAACATAAGTTAAGCTCAACCATGTTCAATGCTCATTCTTGAATGAACATTTTAACGTATATTCATTGAACTAACATATTCATATGCAGAAGTTATTTGGATTTTTTTAACAAAGTAAAATTTGATGAAAATCGCGAAATTGAAAATTTTTTGGTGACAACGATATTTTTTCCTTTCTTATTTAAAATTTTATTTTAAAAATAAAAAAAGAAATTATAACATTTAAACTGAAATGAATATGGTCCTTTAAAAGGAGTATTTAAAAAGGATCTTGGCATTGTCTAAAAGAAGAACGCTGTTACGCTTAACTAATATCCTGTTACGGTTCATTAAGTCGGGCTTGGGAAAATTGTCAGCAGAATGGGTGGAAAAAGTCCACCCTTCCAGACTTGAGCTGATAAGAAGCATTTCCCTGTGCTTTTTAACGATGCAAAGACACCTTTTCGCTGTCATTGACTTCAGTACAGTTCCGGAGCAATGGCATATCTGCTGAAATTCTATTGTTTAACTATATCAGTAAAAAAATCAGTAATATCAGTAAAAAAAATTATAAGATTAATCAATATTTAACATTGAAGTTAAAAGTCATAGGATAAGTTTAAAAAAATCTAGTCTTATCAGAATTGAAAAATATCAACAACAAAAAATGAAATCTACAATTATAAATTTCAAGTTATCATGTGAGAACATTATTTTTTAATTCATTATTTGTCTCAATTAATTTAATTCTTTAACCAGTTTAAACCGATTTGAAACAATCACGTCACTCCTCTATCGGTCTCTATCACTCTAA
>JAOUZG010010699.1:4514594-4530935 GCA_026289955.1 Argiope argentata
TATATATATATATATATATAAACTTTTATTTCCCAATTTTCTAGCTGGCAAACAAAGTTTTGGAGCTTGATCGATTTTGAGACGAAATAACAGCTATGATGTCATAGTTCTACGTCTATCTTTTAAAAACACATCTCTTGTGAAGAAGCATACGCAATAATAAAACAATACTGATAAAAGCTGGTCAAACTTTTAAAAACATACCCGCCTTCAAAGAAGCATTTCTAATAATAATATTATTATAATATCCCAGCGGCTCATAATCTTTATTTTTTGCTAGCAAATTTCAAAAACCCCAAAACCTCCTAACTCAAATAAAGCCATGTTCTCATCATCAACAAAAACGTAATTGTTGTGAAGAAGCAAACTCAATAATGAAACAATACTGGTTTAAACTGATCAAACTTTTAAAAACAGACCCTCTTTCATAGAAACATGTACTATAATAATACAATACTAGTAAAAGCAGATAAAAAAAATTCTTCAACCGATTATTCCGGGGGGCCCATTATAGCAAATTTCAAAAACTCCTAACTAAAATAACATCATGTTCTCCCATGATACAAACAATGTAACAATGAACGTTTCGAAACGAATAAAGTCTCAACTAGAACATTGTTTTTCGGTATTGATATGAAAATTTTATTGGCGAATAATGACAAAAAGCAAAAGAAATTCTCACCGACAATCGACGCACTTTTCTAATATTCGTTTTTAAAAGCAAGATAACTGAGGAATGTTATTATGAAATGACAGACGTTCATTAAGTCGTTTATAAATTTGCTGAGTAGGTTAGGCATAGAAAAAATGAAGAATTTTTGCAATAGGAAATGGATTATAAAAACTAAGAAAAGGAGTTTCTTCTTCAAGAGATACTTTATCAGTGAATAAAATGAAAGAAAAAGATTAGACTATAACTGTTTTTTTATTGTGATTATGATCTCATTCTGAAGTGATGTGGGAATTTGGTGAAAGAATGCTACTTCAGGTGTCCTCCTTGTCATCTGAACGCGATTCAAAATAACGAGGCTCTTCCCAAAATAGCTCTAGTGTTGATTTAAAACAGGACGTTAAACTAAATATAACTAAAATACTAAACCATGTTTCAGGGCAAAAATGACTTGTTTATGTACGTTGGATCTACTCTTAAAATTTATAAAAAAAACTTTTGAGATACCATGTATGAATATTGGATGGTTTTTTTAAATAAAAAAGAACTCTCGAGAGGAGGTTAATTGACTCAATTCATGGCAAAGAGACTATTTACTTTTCGTAACTCATTATGCAGCATTCATAATGGCAAAGAATCGACTGTCTTTCCGTAATGCAACATAAAGTGTGATGACAGATAACATGTTTAAAAATGTTCGCAATATGATTGTGACGTAATGTGAACTGATTCTATTTGTGATAGAAATAGGCTCCAAATTTGCTAGTTACGCGATTAAAATTCCTTCCATAACTTCCTTTATGTCGTCTTGTTAATATTCTTTTTACTTCAAAACAAAATTAACGAAGATCGCTCGCTAATCAGTCAGAAAAGCGACACGTTACAAGCGGAAGACTGACGGACGTCACGATAACAACAATTTAAAAGAGAAGAGATAAATACATTTTTTTAATGCTTCGTTGCAGATAACTTATTCCGCAGCTGGTGTTTAGTCGTTGCTTGTAAAATTAAAAGGCCCAAAGCGTGAAAGAATTTCATTTTTTTTCTTTCTTTTTTGGTCTGCCTTTTGACTACTTAGCGCATGGCTTCATTCAATAGTTGTTTGCTAATTAATCGGATGAAAAGTTAAGACAAGTGCTCTTGTAAATAATATACATAATGCAAGTAAATTAAAAAGTCTCCATTTCCTCTTTATATGCGTATTTCACATTTTATTGGGAATTTGGATTTAATACAAACAATTTAGAGTTTTTGAATTAAAATATCTTTGCTTGTAAAAAGAGAAACAGAAGAATGTTCTCTGCCCAGATATTTTCAAATGCCTTTTGTGTTAACCCCTTAACCGGTTTATTTTCCTTACTATCTAATAAGATGACACCTTCTATTTTGGGAATATTTTCTTATTTTGATTCAAATGGAATTCTATGGAATACTTGGCTTATCTACGTATTCGAAGTCATTTTACTATTGAATTATAATTGTTATGAATGATTTATTTTTTGTTTACAACTATCAAAATTCGATAAATCGATGCACGTACGGCATACGGGCAAAACAGTTAAGGGGTTAAGATGTTTTCTAAAATAAAAAGGAATTCGGTCACTTCGGCTTATATTGAAAAAAATTCTATCAAGGTAACAAGTTTTTTAAACGATTAATCCAATATAGCGTTGTTGTCGTCTTCCGATTTACAACAGGATGGGTGCAGTAGTTTCTCAAGGTATGGTAACCTGAGGTGCAGAAGTCTGATATCTAACTCACACAGATCGCAAATCTTCTTACGGGGCGAATTCATTCTCAGTTAGTAATCTAGATCTGGAGCAGAGAACGATCACCTCTGACCCAGTACCCCCAGTGGCATTATTCACGGAAAGGAGGACGCAATGACAACGACAGATTTAACAAGCGCCAACCGGCACCAACAAACACACACGAGGAGTCTTCGGCCAGATTGGTTGGAACCCGCTACTTTAGGAAGACGAGTCCAACGCTATACCAACCAGGTTATCCCGACGTATTAATCCAACATTTTACCAGAATATAAGAGCTTTGGCTATATGAAATAAACCCTTTGACTTTTTCATTTATTAAGAAAAAATTTAGCTATATTAGCATCCCGTTTTAAAACAATGCTAGGGCTATCTTGAGATGGATATCATAATTTTGAACCAGGGTCAGATGATGAGGACGACTCTTGAAGCGACACTCTCTCTCCAAACTTCCAGACCACCACAGTGGAAGGACGTATGGTCCAGGTAGATTTAACGTGCATCAGATCATGACAGTTTATCGGTGGAATCGGGTCCTGAACCTGAAGCCTTCCTATTCCGAAACCGTGACCTTACCACTAGGCCTCTGAAACCCCCTTAGATATTAAAAAAACGTATTCCAATTTTCTAAAGCAGGGATGCACAACCTTTTAATTTTTTCCCTCAAAATTTAAACTATGTTCTCTGTATAATTAACAAAAAGTTTTCCTCTGTTATTCTATTTCGTTTGCCACCTTTTTAGCAGGAATCTTTTATTTAGGTAAAGTATTTTAATCGTAACTATTACGTTTGTGCTTTATTCACTTATTTATTGTATAATGTATGCATGAGTAAACTAAGTAAAGTAATAATTTTAATGCATGTGTATTGCCATTAAAAAAGTGTTTTCACCTTTGTAACATGCTTTAACATTCACGTGCTGCTTTGGCCCTTGACATGATCCTTTTACATATTTTGGCCCCTCATCTTGAAAAGGTTGTGCCGCCCAGTTCTAAAGCAATTCTAACCATCCTGGAGTTCAATTTTTTTTTCAAAGACATGCTTCAGAATTGTGTCTGTCTGTCGTTCTGTACTTACATGAACGATATTGATTAACGATTAAGATGGTATCGTCTATTGATATATAATGAAAATACATTGTTAAATACCATTAAAGTACCTTGTCCCTAAGATGGCATATAAGGTCAAAATAAAATTTATATTGATGACTTATTTATTGAAAGTGCGTTTGACATATTTATGGCTTTCCAGAACATTAGAAGGCATTTGAAATCCCGATTTCGAGGGAAGTGAAACAATTTATGCTCGCAAGAAAGGATTAAAACGACAGTTAATGGCTGGATCAGGAATGCAGAATCTCCGACTGCATTAGCTTATCACATGTATTCGATTACGATTACGATTATGATTACTGTAACGAGATGCGTAGGAGAATGAAATCCTTTCATGCAATCTTTGTTTTAAAGTTACCGATCTGTATAAAATTTTGGAACTAACAGATACAAAGAAATAAAGAAATTATCAAAAACACGTGCTCAGTTTGATTATAACGTTAAGAAAAAAATGGATACTAATTTAAATGATTTACGTTTGTTGCAAGTTCATTATTAATTATGTCGAATGAAAATTTAAAAAATAATTTAGCATGTAAGCGAATAGTATGTACCAATTTTAATATGAAAACGACAATATCTGTATTAATTAAATAAAATTCTGAAAAATCGCTCAGAGATGATTCAGAAAAAAAAAATAAGAAAAATAAAATCAAACATTTCCATTCTCCAACCTATATATAGGCCAAATTTCAAACTCCAGGTCAAATAGTCTGCACGCAACAACGACACAACAACGACACACATCTGCTTTTATTATATGCTCATTATTATTTTGTGATTATGACGTGTAAACAACTAACGCTGAAAAAGAAATTGATAAAATTATTGCTCACATTTTTGATGAAACAAAACATCAGTTTTGATGAAGCATTCATCTTTTGTTTTATCAAAAATTTGAGCAATAATTTAATCCATTTCTTTTTCAGCGTTAGATATTTCTTTATCAACCGTAAAGATATGTCTTGATTTCTTAATTGCTTTGTTAAATCATCAAACGATTTTTTTGTTTTGATAATTTTATTAATTTTATTTCGCTAATTCGTAAATTTAATAGTCAAATAACAAAATTAGTTTTATTATATAAGAAGAATAAATTCAATATTAATCCCAAAAATATTTTCATACCATTATTAGAAAAAAAATAGTTTTTTAAAGAGTTAAAATTTATTTCTGGAAAAATATTTATATAAAAAGAGACTGTACAAACAATTTAGATCAGATTTTAATAAAGATATAATTACAACTTGAATTTAAAATGTAAAACCATACCCTTCTTTTTTTAAAAAAAAATTACTATTTATTATTTTCATTAAAAAATTGGCTTTTTTAATGTTAAAAAATATTTATTTTTCGCATTTTCATTCCAATTAAGAGTCATTTTTATTGTGGAATCCCCAAATTTATAAAATTTTGTTGATCTACTGTTTTAGAAAGTTTATTTTGTAAAATTCGAATGATTTGTAGAGTTTTATTTGACTGAACTCTCTGATATAGATTAGTTAATGCTATTATAACGAGACAGAATATTTATTTACTTCGCAAATATGAAAAAAAATAATGTTTTCGCATTTGTCTAATTACTACTGATAATGCTTTGCTTTATGGCGCATAATTGCAATAAAACTGTCATTATCATTTAAAGAAACGAAAAACACATTTTAAAAATTCTCATCAAGAGAGAAATTTTTTTTTCAGTCCAACAGTCGTTATTCTGAATGAGAAACCACCACTCTGCGATCATGTCAACCGGATATCTTTGGAATCGTGGGCGGATGTTCTTACATCCGACAAAAAAAAAGTTCGAAAACACTACTTCACTTTTAGCATTTCCCACAACACTAGCATTGCGTCACAAAAATCGCACCGACGACATGCGAGGAGAGGAAAATAAGAATTCCGAAATCAATTTGTGAAACCAAAGAACTCGGGAATCATTTGTCAAACCCGGAAGGATTTCGGGAATCCAGTTTTTCGAGCCTGCAGAAACACGTCTGTTTACTTTTGGAGGTCAAAGAACCTACTGGCGTTCGCTCGGTTATGAATGATAGTCAGAATTACGTGTTCTTCAACGCCAAACGATCAGAACATCAACAAACAAAGCGAGTTTTTGTGTTGCCGGTTACCTTGGCTAAGAGAACTTGGCGTAATTCGAGGCCCTTCCTTTTACGTCATTAACTCCTTTTTCATTTAGGAATAAATAACACGACTAATTCACCTTGAGAGCTTTTCGCGCCTCGTCGAGGCCATTTCGAACACCGCATTCGAAAAGTCGTTTGGTTCGTGGTTATTGGGAAAAATTATTTCGGTATTTAATACGCTATTCTGGCAGCTTCGGAAGCGCGGGAAATTAATTTGGGTGAAGGCTGTTCCACAGATCAAATACACGGGTGGGTTAAGTCAAAATAAACGGCTGAGTTTCCCATGTTTATTTAGACAAAAAAATTCGATTAAATCATACACCGCTTGCGTATCCTTCGGGTGTTTCAGCAGAAGATTGTTTTCTTTTGGAGTTTGTCTTTGGAAGTTAAGGGTTGGTTTCCTTGAAATATCTGTCAAGTAACAACAAAGTATTCGAAATTAAACTTTCAGCTATATATTTTTATTTTCGTTTTTCTTGAGAATTTTAATTTTATTTTTAAAACAAATGGAGTCATTTAATGCGTTTATTTAACCATTATTCTCTTTTTCTATTTAAAATAAAAGAAGGCTTAACATGTTTGTATATAAAGAAATAACGTTCCTTCAATTTTGGTGCAGTAATTTAAATCTGCAGGTTTAAAATTTATCGAAGGTGTGTTTTTAAAAGAACCTTTTCCATCATTTGCTTATTTATTTTATAGAACTTGACATAATTTCGAATGTGTTTACATATGTTAGAATTGAAAGCCTGATAAAAACTTCATGTAACGATCGTAAAACTTTACTTTATATTTCAATTTTTGTGATTCAGAACTGTTTTTAACATTATGCTCACCTTATTTATTAGAGGTTCTTTTTCTTTATTTATAAATTTTGTTAAGCATTTCAAAATTACTTGACAGATTTTTCTCAAATACTATATACATTTAAATATTTAAGCCAAATAGAGATTTTTTGATTGACAAATACATTTCTCATAATGCCAGATGCAATAATAACATTTGCCCTTCCATCCAAGCCGGTTCCTCGGTTCCAAGTCCTCGGTTCGGGCATTGTTGTTCTTCTGTGTTCTAACCGTAAGGTGTATGAATGTCCCTCTCCCCTTGTAAAAAGGGGCTACGCAAGCGAATGTGATGAATTAGAAGCATAAGTCGTACTCTTGGCCCTAGTTGGCGATACTTAAAAACAAGAGACACTTATTAGGCTTTAAATGCTGATTACCTCAGCGAAGTTGTTCATGGCAAGTGGCATCAGAAACAACACAATAACCACAACCGTCCATCCTTTGAATTTTGATATATGTAGTCGTGATTTCAGTAAATAAAAAGTGAATAGAATAAATAAATTAATAGTCTTAAATATTTAACACTTAAGGTATGATATAAATATTTATTCCTAATTAAATTGTAGTACGTATAACACAATTATATTAATGTAAAGAAAAACAAACTTTACTATCATGTGAAAACATGAAGTTGTTTGGGTTAGGAGTTTTCGATGTCTCCGAAATTTAACCCTTCTTTGCATGATTTTTTCTTTTTTTTAAAAAAAAAATCAGGGAGATGTAATTAATGCTCTAGATTAAAGGAAAAGTATTTAAAAAAATCTTGGTGTAAATAAAAATATGTATTATGTAAAAAACAATATGATGGAAATTTACATCATCATGCATTGTCACATATTTAGCTCAGTACTAAATAAATAAATAAAATATTCTTTACTAAATCTTCTTTATTCTGTATGATAATTTAATTAATTAATTATTAATAATAATAAATTAATTTCCATAAAACAATTTAAAATCTCGCTCATTTCTTCCAGTCACAACAAACAGCGGAATGACAAGTTGTAGGCCTGGTAATTGACAGTGACGTTTGCTATTTTTTGACCACTGCTTTTTTTTGTACGCAATAGTCGCTTAAAAAGTTGCCAGCAACAACAAATTTACAGTACAAGGGTTTTGAGTACCTTTTTTTGTTGACTAAATATTATGATGGAAATTTCCATCATCATGCAAAGAAGGGTTAAGGACAAAAAATAAAGATTATGAGCCACCAGAAATTATCGGTTGAAGAATTTTTTTTACCTGCTTTTATCAGTATTGCTTTACTATTGCATATGTTTCTTTGAAAGCAAACGCATTTTAAAAAGGTTGACCTATTTTTACGAGTATTGCTTTATTATTACATGTGCTTCTTCACAACAGATGCGTTTTTAAAAGGCCGACGGAGAACTATGACATCAAAGCTGTTATTTCGTCTCAAAATCGGTCGAGCTCCAAAATTTTGTTTGCCAGCTAGAAAAAATTGTAAATGAAAGCTTATATATATTCATAATATGTGTGTGTATGTTATAAGGGGATAGAGACCGATACAAAAGTCTCGTGATTGTTTCAAACTGATTTAAACTGGTTAATGACTTAAATTAATTAATACAAATAATAACCTAAAAATAATAATGTTCTGACAACATAACTTGTAATTTGGCATAGTAGATTTCATTTTGTTATTATAATTTTTTTTCTTTTCTTTAATTTCAGCAGATTCATATCATTTTAATTTAGATTTTTAACCCTTTTTTGACCATGTCTATAATTTTAGGTTAGATTATTGCATAGTTATTAATTCCCCTGTTTCAATTTTTTATGGTGGTAGAGAGATTAGGAATACAGATACTAAAAGTGCCTATATTTCTTATTCACATAACAGTTTCTGATTTATGCTTTAGATAGATAGGATAAGATCTAACTAGTTTTGGATGCCTTGGACATACACTAGGTTGACCGACTTAGAAATCCGACTGAACGAGAGAAAAAAATGTTCCTTTGTTTCGATTATATGGATATTATTACTGTCAGTAGCACAGTGAGGATAAATGGCACACAAGACGTAGATATATTTTTAAAGCTCTAGTCATAATTCATCGTAAAATAACGGAATAAATACTACTATATTTTGTCTTCGCCTTTCGCCCAAAATTGGTTCTTAGGCCATTATGGGCTTATTGTCCTTTTTTTAACCACGGCATTAAATTACTATCCCAGAATGGTCAATGAAGCTTTACTTTAAACATCATTCTGAATAGAATAGCAGATATTATACTCTTTTTTTAAACCTGTGGAAATAATGAATATAACATTTAACTATGTTTTCCATTCTGTTTTTTATTTTTATTTTTATAGGTATCTAAAAAGGTAGTTCTATAAAAGTTTCAAAATCCAATTAGGTATTAAGACAAAGTTCCTTTTAAGATTCCTGCATGCGCAAACCTGCACTAACGTTGAATTCACCGGCAGTTTGTATATTATTGATGTGGTAACACTTTATTTTATAATCCTTACTACATGTTCATGATTTTTGCTTAGTTTAAATTACATCCTTTTTTAATAAAATTAAATAGCTAGTTATTACGGTATTAACATCATGTTCTGACATGAGAAATTAGTTATTTTTAATATTTAGTAATATAATAAATTAAATTATTAGTCATTTTTATATTTATGACTTGACAAATGTTATTACTAATAAAGAAATTTTAATTAAGATACCACTTTTTAAAATTAATTTTAGTAAAGAAAGCAATAAAATTCCAATAAAGTCCCCTGATTTTTAAGAAATTATTTTTAAGTATCTATTCTCATGTCAGAACATGATGTTATTTTGAGAAATGAGGTTTGTGGCGTCAACAAAAATCCGTAGTCGAAAAATGAGAAAAACAGTTGGCGAAAAATTGAAATTTTACTATCTGCATGAGCATCTAAAAAAAAAAATCAGCTTTTAATAACGCGTTGCCATCGCATTTACAAAAGCTCTGATTTTAAAAACGTAAGGACTACCACAAATAAAACCTAGAAAATGTCTTTTTGAGCACGTGATTATGTGAAATGAAATAAATAGGAAATTGGATATTTTTTTAAAACAATAAATGCGAGACAAAAGTTTTTTTAATCGTTTGCAATTCTAAAGTGACTCATTCAATGAAACGATTGAAATGAATAAAAATACAATTTAACTCGCACGAGCACGTGGTACTTGGACGTTCAAGCAGTTATGTTCTGATATGATGCATCGAAATACGCATAGCAGATTTCATTTTAATCTTTTTTAAAAATCTTAGCCTATTAGTCGCATACCATAAAATTTTTAGAGTCAAATTTGTTAATAACTTTTTAATTCATCTTATAATATTTTAATTCATCTTTCTAGTTTTCAACAAATTTTTCTAATTTTTTTAAAAAAATATTTTGAAAACTATTTATTGTAATTTTACTCTATTATTTACCAACAGTAGAAATTTATATCACCAAATATGTCAATAACTTTTTAATTCATCTATGAAAATATGTAATTTTTATATTTAGGGCTCAGAAAAGTATAATATATAATTTAATTTCATAATTCTTTTAAGTGTGAATATCACCAGACTTGTGAATGGTGATATCCCTTAAATTAGGATCTTTATGACGTAGAATTACATTTATAATCAAAACTAAGTGGATTGATCTAATATTCATAATTTGCTGTCAAAAATTCCATCTGATTAGTGATTAACAGAAGAGTCAAGATCTCTATCCTAGTTAATTTTGAAGATCAGTCGGGGAAATTTTGAATTTAATATTGATAGTTCCAAATTTGATTCCACAGAAAATTCAGTATGTATATTCATCTGTGGTAAGTTAAATCTGTCATTCTAAGACAAATATTCACGATTTAATTTGCTATTCAGTAATCTGCCATGCTTGTAGTATACTTATTTATTTAGTAATAGTAGATTCGCACAAATCTAATGGTTGAAACAAATTAATTCTATACATAGTTTGATATTAAAATACTAATGGAAACTAATACTCGAATCAACCAATGGGACTGGTTACCCTAGAACTCTCACCCATACACTTATCAAGGTATTATCCAAGAAAAAGGCTTGTATAAATATTTATGAGTGGAGTGAACTTAGGTGGAATTTAGCATTTTTACTGAATCTATCGTGCCATTCTTGGCGAGTAATTTGGCGATTAATCCCTGACATATTGTTAGTAGTATCCGAAAATCGAATTTATGTTTTAGACGCATTTTTCTCAACTGACTGACACCAAATTACAATTGTAATGACGAAATCACCTACCAAATTCGATATATTTAAATCATTGCGTCTTTGAGTTATCAAGTTAATGACAGTACATACCAAGAGATGGTCAAAATTTGGGAAATATCTGTTGTTGTTTCTTATGGCACTTGCCATGGACAAACTCGTCAAGGTAGTCGCGATTTAAGCCTAATCAGCGTCTCTTGTTTTCTAGTATCTCCAACTAATGTCAAGAGTACGACTTTAGCTACACACTCATCACTTTCGCTTGCACAGCCCCTTTTAACAGGGGGACACATTCACACACATTACAGATAGAACACAGAAGAACAACCATGCCTTAACCAGGACGCCCAGATAACGGGAAAGACACGCTACCCCTATGCCAGGACGCCGGCTGATAAATATCTAGACTATAGATGTTAATTCTGAGTATAGAATTTTGTCGATCTATCTCTCTTCAACTCGTAGTTACCTTGTTCAATTACAATCGAACAGCTGGATAGAAGAACTTCCTTTGATTGAATTTATCTCAAAAATTGACAGTCATTTGCAAATTTGGTGTAAAGGCCGTATACCATATCTCAGCTGTCTATCTCAAAGTATTTATGAGTTATCTTCGTCACAGGGAGACAGAAGGACATTTTCTAAAAATGTGTTTTTCGAACTCAGGGAGAATTTTAACGAGAAGATTCATCTAAATCTCGAGTTCGAATTTTTTAACGATTACTATGCTGTTGTTGCTAATGGCACTTGCCATGTACAAGGGTGCCGTCAGCGATTTTAAGCCGAATGAGCGTCTCTTGTGTTTGAAGTAGCGCCAACTAGGGCCAAGGGTACGACTTTTGCTACAAACTTATCACAATCGCTTGCACAGCCTCTTTTTTAAGGGGGGCACATTCTCACACCTCACAGATAGAACACAGAAGAACAACCATGACTGAATCGGGAATCGAATCCGGGACACCAAGGTCACGAATTATTCTATACACTAAGTACGCGAGAAAGTAAGAAAGCTTAAATAAAGGTGAAACTCAATAATAAATGGGCTTTACAGAAAGTAGAATCTCGCAAAAACTTTGTCCCTAATTGATTAAACAGAGTTTGTTGATCTTTTACTTCCATCACAACTATTCTATATTGGGGCTCGACTAAATGAAAAGAGACAAGCTGGGTTTATCTGATCATAGCCAGGCTGTTACTTTTTTCACTCGCTAATTTAATTCAAATGTTTACGTCTAAAATCTGTCGACAGTTTGGATGACAACTCTGGAAAGTTGAAAGGGTTCCAAGATTCTACTCTCCTCGACTTTCACCTGCGGAAATATAAAGTCGTGAATTCTTATTCGAAATTCCTTTTCTACATTCAAAATATTTTTGAAATACTCACGTTTTTTGAAATGGATACTTCATAACAAGAAATGGCAAAACAGTTGTGCCTAGATTTATTTTGAATTTACTGAGGATTTAATAAAAATTAAATTTAATATTCATTTATATGCGATAATAGGATACTAGTAAGGTTAAATATTTCGAGGTTAATTTTATAGCGGAAGAAGTAATACAGACAGAGCTTGTTCATTAAATAATTTCTGAGGCTTAACTACTCAGTTTTTGCCATACAAATACGTCTCCTTTTGCCACTTCCTCCACTTCTTCAGGACTTTAAAGTCGTTGACAAAAGAGTTTTTTTTTTTAAAGATTCAGGAAGATTTAAAACGTAAGGATTCGTTAAAATTGCAATGTTGAATCTGTTTGGGGAATCTAATGCTCTCTCTTTTATGTACTTCGTACGTGAGAATGAAAAAAATTAACTAATAATTTAATTTTAATAATACCTTTTCTGACTTCTATGACATTTTATAGTATTAATATTAGTAGTTTTGTCTGTTGGGTTTTCGAATACCTTTCTTTCTTGCTTGCTTTCTCTCTTTTTATTTATTTATTTAAGTTTAGTTTAGTTATATTAACACCCCATTGGAAAGCAATTCTAGGGCTGTTTTAGGACAGATCTCGTAATTATTTAGTCGTGGTCAGATGACGAGAACGACACCTGAGATGGCACCCCTTCTCTTTTTTTACTTAAGATAAAATGTTTCAGGCCCAGTCTTTGCATTTCTCCTTTCTTTGGCTTAGTTATTATTTTATCGATTTACCGTGTGTAGGGAAGCCTCAGTGGCATGGTGACAAGGTCTCGGTTCGTGAGCCGAAGGGTGTTGAGATTCGGTTCCACCGAATTCCGTCCTGATTTTCGTTTTAATTTCGGTTCAACCGAAAAATCGTTCTGTAAGGGGGTCTCTTGCACGTTAAATCCATCAGAGCCAAACGTCCTCCCACTGGTGTGGTGCGTTGTGGAGAGGGGTCTGCCAGCTTAGGTGTTATCCTCGTCGTCTGACCCCGGTTCAAAATTATGAAGCCCGTCCCAAAATAGCTTAAGTTTTCCTTTACAACGGGGCATTAATATAACTAAACTTAACTCATTAACTTGTATTTTCCCCCTTGATCATCGTTTTTTTTATTATATAATAAAATTTTTATGTTTTTTCGTCTCATCTTTTTAAAAAATTTTTACAATAAAGGCAGAGTTAGCAACCAATCGCTCTCAGTATTCATCTTTTAATTCTTTAAAAAATTCGCATTTTTTATTATCTTTTACAATAAAAAAATAAATTTTTCTTTTCTTAAAAAATAGTTTTTTCTTATATAATATATTCAAATTTCATTGAATATTTCACTATTTTTCCAGTTGACAGGAAATAAATACTTGCTAAACAGATTTCTGCGTGAAATTCTTCATTCGATCACAATCTAAACCTAAATCTCTTTCTACTCGAAACTTTTCCTGGTACTTCCCCATTAAAGTCACATCTCTCTCCTCCTCCTCTTCCCATAAAATTATAGGAACCTCGTGGAAAGCCCCAAATACCTTTTATGGAATGGCAAACGGTAATTGCGAAATATACATCCTTTAAGTGAATATAGGAACGTTATTGCATCTATAGTGTGTTCTTGGATGTTTTTTTTTGTTGTTGTTGACTAAATGAAATCAAAATTTGACAAGGAACTACATTTGCAGTTGCAAAATAAAATTCAAAATTTCAATGATTTCAGATATTTCTTTTATGAGTTCTTGTGAATATGTGCATGCAAAGGTAGAGGACGGGAGACAGTCAACCTTTTAACCGAATTTAGATGATAAATTCTCATACCAATTTTTTTCTTCTAACTCTTTGCGTTTTGGAGTTATCGAGTTTACACCTTATCGAATATCTAGACAGGCATACTTTCCGCAAACAGATTTCATTCAAAATTTGTTTTAAATTATCTACACATTTTGTCGAATGATACCAAATTTCATCTGTCTGTCTCAAAGTAGTTTTATGTCATAGGGTTCATTTACGGATAGATAGATAGGACATAATACCAAAAATATATTTTTTCGCACCCAGAGTGATCTGAAATTAATTTAGCTGATTAATTCACACACTAATTCTTCCTAAATTTGTGGTTGTTGTTTCTTATGGCCCTTGCCATGGACAAGCTTGCTAAGGTAGTCAGCGATTTAAGCCTAATCAACGTCTCTTGTTTTGTAGTAGCGCCATCTAGGGCCAAAAGTACGACTTTTGCTTCTCACTCAGTACATTCGCTTGTAGAGCCTCTTTTTACAGGGGAGCACATTCACTCACCTTACAGACAGAACACAGAAGAACAACCATGTCCGAACCGGGACTCCCAGAACACCAGGAAAACGCGCCACCTCTGAGCCAGAACGCCGGCCTTCAAAAATCTTTGTGTTTTGAAGACATCGAGTTCGCTTCGCATCTAATCGAGTAGTTAGATAGAGAATCTTAATGTAAATGGATTCCATTCAAAATTTGATAGAAATCTACAAATTTGGTCTAATAGCCATATACCAAATATTATTTGTCTGCTCAAAGTTGTTTAGAGTTGTCGTGCTAACAGATGGACAAATAGAGAAATACAGGGTGTCCAAAAAGTTATCGTACTGATAATTTGTGAATTTATTTAACAAAAACTATAGGTTTAAAAAGAATTATTTTTATGCCAATGATTAAAAACACTTTTAACATAACTAAGGAAAAAATACTGAACTTACATTTATAATAAATGTTCAAAATGTCCATCCCTTTCTTGGAGACAAAGCTGAACTCGTTTTCGCATGTTTTTCGAAACGCGTTTCAACATGCTAGGAGTGATTTCTTGTATCCTTTGGGTAATTGCGATTTTCAAATCATCTATTGTTTGAGGATCACCTTCATAAACTTTGTTCTTTAAATATCCCCACAGAAAAAAGTCCGGGATGGTCAGATCAGGGGATCGAGGTGGCCAAAGATGTTTTGAGATAAGTCGATCGCCAAAAAAAGCTTCAAGCATGTCCATGGTTTCATTACTCTTATGGCAAAATTTAATATACTTGAAAAAAAATCATGGAAAATGATTTTTTTAATTTGGAGTACGGGAACTTTTTGGACACCCGGTATGATACTAAAAATGCGCTTTGTTTTCACTCAGAGAGTTGTAAAGCATAGAGATTCTCCCAAATCTTGAGTTCAAATTCTTTGGCGATTACAATATACACTCAACACATTGTATACGAGAGAGTAAAGAAAGACAATGTAGACTACAATTTAATTTCTTAATGATTTAAATACCTTTTTATTATTTTAATCAAAGTTTAAAATAAGAAATTTATTGAGTCAGCTACAGATATTTGAACTGATATATTTTTTTAATTAAACATCCTATCTGATAATTTAAATAATGAACCTTTTGTCAGACACGTTTTTGAGATCCTTTTTTTATTTACAGATTTTACGTGTTTTCCCTTCATAATTAATTACCACACTTGTTATGTAATTATTAAGAAACATTCTAAAAGTGCGTGGAAACAACTTCTACATTTTTAAATAATGTGGACGCTCTGTAAAGAAACGAAGTATTTAAATTCTGCGCATGTTCATTATGTAGTAATTGTGTGTGAGTTTTTATTTTTAATGTCATTTTAATTTGATGGTGACAATGTGAAGTCTTTTTTATATACGAGTTCACCATATCACATCCTGTTTGGATTATCACATCATATTTGTGTCATCATATCCTGTTTTTGAGTTTGTACTTCATTATTTCTTCTTATTTACTAGAAAGATGAGCCTAGAAAAAAATTCGTCTTATTTTAGGCACAATTCTAATAATACAATAAATTCAGTTTTTGTTATCTGTTATGAAGTTTCTGCTATGAAATATTTTTGAAAATTCAACTTTAAAATGCTTTTCTCATTTTTCAAAAAGAAGAAAAATCAAAAGACAATTTCCAGATGACAAACTTATTTACGTCCATTATATACAGTGATGGATTTCCACATTTAGGACTATTAGATTCATCTTTAACTAACTATCAATTTAATTTGATATTTCGATGCATTTTTAATTTAATATTAATAGTTTTTTTAGTAACTGCGAAAAAATGCGTGTTTTATTTCGTTTAAAAATATATAAGTAAAGGCAGTAATGCATATAAAAACATGAGCAAATATATATATAT
>JAOUZG010010699.1:4540935-4559874 GCA_026289955.1 Argiope argentata
GGCTTTCTGACGCAGAGGTAGCGCGTCTTCCTCGTGTTCTGGGAGTCCCGGTTCGGGCATGGTTGTTATTCTGTGTGCTATCTGTGAGATGTGTGACTGTGCCCCCTCTGTAAAAAGGGGTTGTGCAAGCGAATGTGGTGAGTGTGTAGCTAAGTCCTACTCTTGGCCCTAGTTGGCGCTACTTCGAAAACAAGAAACGCTCCTTTCGGCTTAAATCTGCTGCTGTATCAGCGGGGAGGCTTGTCCGTAGGCAAGTTCCATAAGAAACAACAACAAGAAGAAATAAAATTTTGAGTATCCGTGGAATTCACTACCTTGTCTTTTCCGCACTGTTGACTATGGGAAAATGGACAGTTATTGGCGAGTATGCTAGACATTTTCGTAAAGACTGTTTTTACCATTTTCCTACTCTTTTTTTATTTCAGTTTCAGTTTCTATTTTGAATTCGAGCATAATTAAATACATTTGTTTAAGCAAGTATCGAAGCAGACGACTTTACCGATTTATTTATGTTTCTGTATTTCCATAGTATAATTGTTAATTATCGGTAAAACATCAAAATAAATTAGATGGATGACTGGTGAAAACATACAGTTTAACTATATGAGTTTAAAAACAGTTAACAAAGACTTTTATTATATGCTTTTAACCCTTTCATGCGCAAAGTTTTTTGACGCAACAAAAGTGATGAGGCCGTTAATATATGCTTATTTAGATGGAATACAACATATAATAGCAATAATAATAATAATATTTTTAAAGAAATAACAGAATTGCAGAGCTGTTACGTTTTACGCTTATTATTAACTTGCACTGCTTAAAAATGTAATTGCTATAAATGTACATACCCTTCCTTGTCAATTGAATCCAATTAAAAAAATTTTTAGACTATTTAATGTTAGGTAAATCACAATAAATTAAACATATGTTTAACACTTCCACGAAAGATAACGAGCATTTCGAAAATATGAAGCAAATTACCGCCGAAATAATACTATTAATGTGAATAGGGCTGTCATCTATGGTCTTTTATTGCAATAAACATTCATTTTTCATATTCCATCGGGGATGTATCAAAAAATTAAATAACTAATAAATATGCCCAGTTTAGTACTGTGTAGGGCTCAGTCTAAAATGGGAATGAAAGGGTTAATACATAGAGGGTATTTCAACAAGACCGGATAAACTCTGAACAACCAGATTTGCTGTTTGAAATACATAAAAAATGCCCTGAGAATTGTACCTTTATGACCCCCTGTTTTCGAGAAAAACGTAAGAAAAAATGCATGACGTCATAGCCGGTTTACGATAAAAACCCTTATTCGGCCGCTGGATTGGGCGTTGGGGTCCTGTTTCATGGCCACCACGATCTCCAGATCTGATACCTTTAGATTTATCCCTATGGGGCCATGTTAAAGAATTGGTTTATCGAGACCCAGTTATTTCAGGACTTGGTCCATTCGTCTTCACAGTTCGTTTATTTTTGTGGACACTACATACCACCATTGCAAGACGCGCATGCTTTCACATGCGTGGCGGATGTTTCGAATATATTCTTATTTAAAATTATGCAAGATTCATGTTCATGTTTCGAATGAACGTTTTTTTTTCGTAAACCGGATATGACGTCATAAATTTTCTCCCAAGATATATTTCGGAAACTATGAGTCATAGAGGTACTGTTCTTTGGCCATCTCTTATGTATTCCAAACAACGAATCTGGCTGTATAGAGTTTTTCCGGTCTAGCTAAGACATCCTCTATAAAGAAAGTCAATTGAAAACCATGCTTACATTGGAATCAACTTCGTTTCCTTATAATTATATATTTGAATATAGTAAAAAGCTTTAGAATTATTATTCAAAATATAACCTTCTGAATCTTTAAAATTACTTTATAAATTTCGTTCAACAGGTTTTAAAGATTTATTAATAATGATGATAATCATTTTTTAAAACTCTAAGTAAACATTAAAGATTAAAGTTCTTATTATTTAACTTTCTGACCAACCTTGTGATATTGAAAAATTTCATTAAAATTATTTATTTAATTCTTCAGGTTTTAAAAAACTAGTGCATTAACAGTCTTGTGGCTGGTCGATCTCTTTTGTTTTACTGTGGGAAAAAGAATATTTTCTCTATTTTCTTCCTCTAATATCATATTTTGCAAACAATTCGTGTTTAGGAAACAAAAGAGTAAACCCCATCACGTTGCCACACTCAACCATTTCGCCAGACCAGATTGAGAACACTTACTAAAACAATGTCTATTGTGAATCGCAAAGGAATATCCGACTTGCAACTTTTGAAAGATTCCATTGAAACTGCAGCCGCTTTTATATTCTAACCCGACTACAAATTTATTTATTTTGAAAACAGGAAGATCCGAGCTAAAGATATAGCGAGGTGAAAGGTCGTTTTTCTATTACAATGATTCTACGGTAATGATTTCAAAACGATTCAGGCAGGTAGTTAGCAAAACGCTAAGATATGACTTGATAAGTCCATTGTGTTTCTTTAAATGATCCTTCCAATCTGGTATTTTACGGTTTTTGTTGTTGTTTCATTACACTTATATTAAAGAATCTGAGCTCAATGAGGATTTTGTTCACTATCATTAAGTCCATTTCGCATAATCTTTCGGTTAAATTGATGTCCAGTTTAGAAATTATCTTATAAATTTTATAATTTTGAATCATAGTCAGAAGATAAGATGATTTATGACTTCATATAGTTGCACTGCCTTATGGAAATTCATTATGTTAATTTGACGAAGCTGATTTAAGGTTTTAAACGTTGAACGTCACATGCAAATTATGAATTTCTCATTCACTGCATTTATTGTATTAATAATTTACTAATTAACAATTTAATTATGTCTTCCAATAAATGAGGAAGTATTGTGTCAGTTGGCTTTCTGGCGCAGAGGTGGCGCTTCTTCCTCGTGTTCTTGGAGTCCCGGTACGAGCATGGCTGTTCTGTGAGATGTTTGAATGTGCTCCCCTTCCTAAAAAGGGGCTGTGCAAGCGAATGTGGTGAGTGTGTAGCTAAATCGTACTAAGCTAAGTCGTATGTGTAGCTAAGTCGTGTAGCTAATCGTACGTAGCTAAGTCGTAGTTGGTGCTACTTCAAAAACAAGAGATGCTGCTTTCGGCTTAAATCTGCTGCTGTATCAGCAGGGGGCTTGTCCATAAGTAACAACAACAACAGTATTATGTCATTGTCAGAGACTATAATTTTAAAAAGGAAAAATAATTAATAATAGAATTTCTATAGAGATTTCATATTTATATTAAATAATCAAATGTTGATACTTTAGAGTATGTTATTAACTATTTATTTGTTCAAAATCAGTATCCAGTTTTGAGACATGCTGTAAATTGCAACATAATCTGTCGGTGAATGAGTGATCAGTGCAGTTGTGTTGGGATTGGCACCGCCCTTCATTATGCCAAGGAAGGCTTTCTCACAATTCCCTCACATATAAAAAAAAATCCACCACCAAACTATGAACAATAATAGATCAGAAGAGTCGCCAGAAGCTTCCTCACCGAGCAAAAAATTCAATAGGGTAATTAAATCTTACCTGTCTAGTTTTCAACTACTCACTTACACATACAACTACATGCAGCTTCCATTCAAGAATCAAGAGGGGGGAAAGCACCACATTTTTCACATACATGTACATTTATAAATATCTTTCAAACAGAGTTTTTCTTTGTTGCCATCAACTAAATTATTTTATATTAGTTTTTTTTTAATTGCATCCTCATCTACTGTGTTATGATAACAAGTGTCAAAATCATAGAAATCATGTGGGTGGGTGTTTTTAATGTATGCATAGTATCTTTCTGCATATTATTACTCCAGATAACTTTTCTATAATATTTCAAAGTAGAAAATAGGTGTAAACGGTTTCAAATTATTAAAATTCCTTATGTGTTTGCAAATTCTGCACATAGCTATTTTTGTTTTTCTTCTGTAATTATTCAGGAATTTAATAAAATTCCCGTGCCATGCCCACCAAAACGGTCAGTGACAGACTGAGCGTTTGAATTTAGAATGTTTTGTTGAGGGGAAGCAGGGCCTGACTAAGGCAGGGGCAGTTGCCACGGGCCCCAACATAAGTGGACCCCCGAAATCGAATTAAAATGTATTTTACGTTTCCTTCTTTAAAGAATGTCCTTCATTACTAAAGTAGTGAAGCAGAGAGGGCCCCAAAAATGCTTTTGCTCCGGGCCCGAAATTGTGTAAGTCGGGCCCTGAGGGCAAGTGCACTTCTACTCAGAATGAGAGAGACCGTGGAACATGATTTGAAAGCCCTGGGAAAACTAGCATAAAAAGTGATCGGAGTTTGGTCATGGGACCGAGTGAAGTGAGAACGGCATGAAGGTGAAGATGAGAGCAGTTGTGAACAGATTCAAAGATGCCGTTTAGAGTTGACCAATGTATTATGGTGGTTTAAGTAAAGGAGCTAGTCCATTTGGGGGTGGCAAAGGGGAAGTTGTATTTACTATTGCCATATGCGTAGTCGCTTTGTTTGGCAATTATAGGGTTGGCATGATCTTTAATTTTGAGAAAGAAGCTCTGAGAAAGGTTCTAATGAAAGAATGGTAATGAAAGATTCAATGTCTTCAATTTTTAGATTCTTCCGGAGAATATTTTTCTAAGCATGCCGCCATTATAACACACATACACACAAAGAGAAAAAAAAACATGGATCACCCAATAAAGATAAGAAGCAAGACAAATAACAATTTTTTTTTATTCAGCACATTAAGTAAGCACTTACAGATGAAGAAAGCTCAGCTGTTAAAGTGACAAAGCCATTACATTTATTCGATTGGCTTTCAAAACAGCCCATCGCACGAAGGAACGATAAAAAGAAAACCGAGTTTTGATTACTCGAGCTATGTGACGTAGTGAAGAATCTTCTTAGCAAGAATGAAAGGGAGAGAGATGGGAGGGGAGCTTTGTCAGTGGCAACATTGTTTTCTCAGCTCAGTCCCGGCGACAATGAAAACGGCGAGGGATTGAGTGGCAGCGAAGGTTGGAGCATCCTTCCGAAATAGCTGCCTCGACGTCAGTCGCTCTTCTGGTTCGAAAACACAGCTGCTCCTCTTCTCGTAACCTTCCGATTTCAGCAGACGATTTTTTGGTGGCAGGCGACAAAATTACACAAATTTAAAAACAGATTTCTCCGAAGTTTTTTTCTTTTTTCATTAAAAAAATTGGCAACAGAATAGGAGCTATGCTGTCTCAAGATGATTTTTTTTTCAGAATTTCGAATTTTTGATTATTTTATGCTTTATTTTAAAACCCGCGTTATGGTTAGGCAATAATACTGTTAATACTTCGTAATAAATATAAATAACATACAATTAAAAAAACCAACATTTATTCAAGGCTTTAATTAGAGGATGGACATAGTTTTATCTTGATACTTTTAAGCCTCTTTTACTTTTTTCGTATACGTAGTATAGAGAAAGTACAGTAATTGTCAAAAATTTTGTACTCGAAAATTTGAGAAATCTCCGCGTTTCAGACCTCCTTGAGTTTGAAAAACACATTTTTGGAAAATGTCTGTCTGTCTGTGACAAAGATAACTTAAAACACTTTGAGCTAGATGGACGAAATTTGGCACACTTTATATCATACGAAGTACATGAAATTTCTAGATTATTTTTTTCAAATTTTGTATAAACTCCGTTTGAAACAATTCGGTCTGCCAAGCCGTTCGAATATAATTTAACACAATAATTACAAAAAAAGAGAGCTAGATGAATAAAATTGGTGCGATAGGAGAGAGCATCACCCCCTTTTCGCCAAGGATATTTAACGCCAAATATAGCAACCCGATGTTGTCATTGGAGGATGTCTTCCTCCGGGAGATAAGACGCAAAAGCGCAGGTAGTTGGCGATTTTTAAAAGTGCGCCAAGGAGGTGATGTTCTCTACGGATCAATCATAAAATTTAGTATAGATTTAACATCTATATTCAAGACGTCTGTGAAATTTTGTCCGTTTCACAAGCATATAAACGAGACAATTCAAAAAATGGATTGACTTAAGTATATCAAATTTAGTATCGATTTTGTGACTACAAACATAGTTGCTGTGTCGAATTTTGGTTTCATTCGGATGGAAAAAACGCAAATAAAATTCAAATTGTTTTTTCAGATATCAATGACCGTCGGAGATTAATCGCCAATAAATTCGATAAGGATCATACGATACATTGAGTGACAATGTAAATTCTCGCCAAAGGCTAACGTTAAAGGTTATTGCAAGCCAATGTCATGCAAGGTTTTTTCTGGAATAACACTTATATTAGAGAGTATGAGACCACCCAAGCTGGTATTTTTTTTAATTCGAGCGATACAAAAGAACAGACTTGAAAAAAATGCAAGGAATAAAATATTTAAAAATATGCATTTGGACTTAGAAGAGAAAATGACATAAGTATATCATACAATGCTAGCGTCCTAGCACATAGGTAGAGCGTCTTCCTCGTAATCTGGATGTCTCGGGTTCGAGTCTCGGTTAGGGCATCGTTGTTCTTCTGTGAGGTGTGTGACTATGGCCCTCCTCCTTAAGAAGCGGCTTCTCAAGCAAATGTTATGAGTGTGTTGCTAAGTCATAATTTGGCCCTAGTTGTCACTGCTTCAAAAACAAGAGATGCTCATTCGGCTTAAAATCGTTGACAGCCGTCAGTGCGCTTTTCCATGTCAAGTACCATTAGTAACAACAACATATCATACAATGAAAGTTGCTAATCCTGAAATATATTAATTTACTACAAATTCTATTCTTAATTTTTGTTTATATCATATCAGATTGTGGTGAAAATAATAATTCCTTTAAACTTCAAAAGAAAGAGACTATTTTTAAAAACCAGGAAATTCGTAAGAGATGTATGTATACACAAATTTTTCATAAATAAAATAAATTCTAAAGTAAGATAAGTTAACAAAAGGTGAATCTTAAAAGTGATTCAGATTAACTATTTGATTAACGGAATCACCAATAATCCTGAATATAGTGGGAGGAATTTTAAAATGATAAAGCCTTCTTTAGAAATAAAGTCGAAGTTGATATAACATATATTAAAAGAAAATTTCATAGTGCTGGTAACATTACTATTTCTAGTTTCATAAAACTGCTATTTACATCAGCTTGAAATAATTTTGACTAACTGAAGTCATCATCTGCCTATTTAACTACTTTCCGTGCCCCTGAAAGTTTTAGCTAAGCTACTGAATACATAATTCTCTGGCTTTTTGTTTCATTATAAAAATTATAATGAAGTCTAATAATTGAAACAGGTTGTTTTTCTTTGTCTGTTAACATATTTTTTTAATGACTTCTGTTAATAAGTATATATTTTTATGAATTGAGAGTAAAATGTAGCAATGGTTTTTTAACAAGTCTAATTGAATTCTATATTCGACTAGATCAAGTTTAATCATGATTAATAATCATGGAATAATGAAACACTTATACATACATCTCATGTGTAGTAAAAATCTTCGTTGGATTCGTGGACAAAATTAATTGGAAAAAAATTCTACAATTAGAAGTAATATTCAATTAAAAGTCTAAAAACAATTGTATTTAACCCTTTGCGGTCCGATGTCGAGTGTGACTCGCCATCCAAGATTGTGCATCATTTTGACGTTTTATTTGTTTATTTTTCATTTATTAATTGTTAAAAGCGCCTACATAATGGTTAAGAGATGCAGATTAATTTTTCAAAGAAACTCGACTTAAGAGAATTATGTATATTTATGTTTCATTGCAATAAACAAATCTTTGTATTAGGTGAATAATTTTGCATCTAAATATTTTTAGGATTGCAAAGGGTTGATTATTATTGTTTTTTGTTTAAAATGATTTCATTTTTCATCTTTAGTTTCCTGTATTCGAAATATACAAAGAGAAAGTATTGCAATTGACATGTTTCAAACATTCCTGAATTCGTAGAGTCTATTTTTTCGAATTGTGTTTGTCTGTCTGTGTATATGATAATTCAAATGCCTTTGTGATAGACAGAGGAAAATTTGTATGTGGTTTTGCTCCAAATATTTACATTAGTGTCAAATTTTGAATGAAATTAATTTACATGAAGTCTATCTGTCTGTCCGAGAGTAAGTAAACTCGACAACAACAAAGCATAAAGAACCGTTTCCTGGCACAGATGTAACACGTCTTCCTCGTGTTCTGGGAGTCCCGGTTCGGGCATGGCTGTTCTTCTGTATTCTATCTGTGAGGTGTGTGACTGTCCCCCCCTGTAAAAAGGAGCTGTGCAAGCAGATGTGGTGAGTGAGTAGCCAAGTCGTACTCTTGGCTCTAATTGGCGCTACCGCAAAAACAAGAGACGCTCCTTCCGGCTTAAGTCTGCTGCTGTGTCAGCGGGGAGCTTGTTCATAGGCAATTGCCATTATAAAAAACAACAAAAAAGCTAGAAAGATGAGATTTCATGCTTTTTTTATTTATCTAAAATGTAATGTACTAAATTTCCAATCTGATTTTTTCAAGAAGTTCAATGTCAGTCGGTCGATGCATTCGCACGCGTGAAAAAGTGATAATTCAATAATCTAAAATAAATAAAATTTGGTATGTGACTTTAATTTTGAAATTGTAACTAACACTGTGTTAAATTTTGGTTTCAATTAATCGGATTAAAGGTATCTAAAATGTGTACTCGGTTTTATTTTTTATACAAGATGCACAAAATGCTCATGCAAGGAATTCAGACTGAAAAAAAGTCAAGGCCTAAGGTCTTGTCTAAGAGTAAAAATCATTATATGCGCGAGGGGAAAATACTCCATTATTAGGAAAAATATGAGAAAATTTCAGGGAGAACTTTCTCATTGCTTATATTTATAGTGCTGGCATATTTTATCAATAGAGAACCAATTATTTTTGTCTGCAAAGTGTTCTCGGAACCAAAATGCACGGACAGAAAATTGGCGCTTTATCGCTTTTTCTGCATTAATTTTTCGCTATTAGCACTATTAGAAAATGATTTTAAAAAAACGGTTGTTGCCTTTGGTGACTTATCGCCAAATGACTTAAATTAATTAAAACTTAAATGACCAATTGACCAACGCATGATAACGCGAAATTTGCGGTAGCAGAATTAAATTATTATTATTATTATTATTTCTCTACGTTTTCTTTTTCTTAACAAGATTTTTGCCAATGCAACGATTTCTTTTAAATGAAAAAAAGAATGGAAACCATTTTTCAAAAGTTCTCAATTTTGGAATCAGAAGGGAAAGTTAAGTAGTTCATTTTGAATAAACAACTTGTCTTTCTTTTCGTCAATTTGGTTCCTTGCTGTAGAGTATTCAAAGGAACTAATATCCAAAGATAAAAGAAGCCATTAAACAAATACTTACATTTCTGAGCTCTCTTGAGAATCCTTGTTTAACGATTCAGAATGCGCATAAATTGATGCGTGTTTTACGTAACGATATACCGCCCAAGAGTATTGCGTTTTTTTTTTTTTTTTTTTTTTTGTTCTTTTCGTCCAACTTTTCTTAAGTGGTGAACGATTGTTCGCAGTTGATGGATTTATTTTATGACTCACTTACCGTGGTGAAGTTTCCTCTAGTTTTTAGCGAGTGAGACCGGTTAATTTATTGCAGATCGAGACATAATACCAGATAAGAATCCCCCAAATCCACCGCATTATCAAAATACGAATTATATCTGTTTTTAATATTCTTAAGGTAGCAGATTAGACCAAATGATTCACTAGCAGGAAAATGACGGCATTGCTAAATTGCCTTTTAATTCGTCTTTATCCTTGCGCTTCGTTTATAAATGTGGTATTAACTAATAATACCAGTTGACTCAAAGAGGTTTCATTCTTATGTACGATTACTGAAAGCGATATCTAATTGATATCAGCATAGTAACAATTTTTCTATGCGGAAGAAATCAATGTCACCAAAATAGTTTTTTAATAGCTAGAAATAAAGAAATAATTTTTAAACTGCATTAAATAGACATTGCCGGTATCCTGGCACAGAGGTAGCGCGTCTTCCTCGTGATCTGGGCGTCTCAGGTTCAAGTCCCGGTTAGTGCATGGTTGTTCTTCTATGTTCTAACTGTGAGGTGTGATAATATGCACCCCTACAAAAAGGGGCTGTGCAAGCGAATGGGATGAGTGTGTAGCTAAGTCGTACTCTTGGCCCTAGTCGGCGCTACTTCAAAAACAAGAGAAGCTCATTAGGCTTAAATCTACTTATGCTTTCATCAGCGGGGCTTGTCCAATGGCAAGTGCCATAAGTAACAACAACATATTAATATCCTTCATATTAATGATCTGCTCATTTAGTTCTATTACATACACAATTATCATCAAGCATGCTTTTATGGTAATTTTTTCTTGTTTCCGAGAAGGAAATAATAAATAAGTAATTATTAACATCATGAATGCTAAGGAGCTGTAAAATATATAATAATCAGGAATTGTAAATAAATAATAATGAGTGTGTAGCCAAGGCGTACTCTGGGCCCTAGTTGACATTACTTCAAAAACAGGAGACGCTCATTCGGTTTAAAATCGATGACGGCACGTTTGTCCATGGCAAGTGCCATTAGTAACAACAACAACATAATAATCGTTAAGAAATTCGATTTCGTTTAGATGTATCTCTAAGTTTAAGACCACCTTGAGTTCGAAAAACACCTTTTTAGAAAATGTCCTTCTGTCTATCTGTGACAAAGATAACTATTAAACGCTTTAAGTTAGACGGCTGAGATTCGGTATACGGCCTTTACAGCAAATTTGCAAATGTCTTTCAAATTTTGAGATAAATTCAATCAAAGGAAATCCGTCTATCCGGTTGTTTGATTGTAATTTAACGAGGTAACTACAAAATGAAGAGAACTAGGTAAATAAAATTATATACTCAAAATTAACATCTAGAGTCTATATATTTATCAGCCGGTGTCCTGGCATAGCGGTAGCTTGTTTTTCCCGTGATCTGGGTGTTTCGATTAAGGTATGTTCGTTCTTCTGTGTTCTATCTGTAAGGTGCGTGAACGTACCCCCCCCCCCTGTAAAAAGGGGCTGTGCAAGCGAATGTGACGAGTTAGCGCTACTTCAAGCAAGAGACGCTTATTTCGGCTTAAATCCGCTGATGCATCAGCGGGCTTGTCCATGGCAAGTGCCATAAGTAATAACAACAAAAAAACATTTGCATCATTAGCATCAGATGGTAAATTAGAAATCATCGCCTCATCAGAGCTATATCTAACATAAATAGACAGGCATTGCAAATGTAAATAAAACCGGCTTGTTATTTTCTTTTACTAGTCACTTTTGCCCTTTTACGTCATTTGTGGTCGATGATTTTGGCATCATTAGATTCACCAGACTCTCCGACACCACCCTAAAATAGAAGATAAAAAAAAACATGCGGTTTGTGCATTTACTAAGTTGTAAGGGCAGACCAAATTTTCGATGTTACTCTAGCTGTAGAAACTTTATTCTCATTTAGGAGCTTGTATTGAGGTGGCTTGTATATCTAATAGAAAATTTTATTCTGGTTTTTCTTGCAAAACTTTAAAAATATTTTTGTGTAATTTTTTGATCATAATTTTAGCATCTTAAAATTAGCTAGATTCACACCACTGTCGTAAAAGTTGAGAAAATTACATTCAATACATACCAATTCGAGGATTTTACCCTACATGGTTCAGTAGGAAATTAGTCCGCACATAGAACACTAAATAAGTTTGGAATGATATTTAAGCAATATTCGTATCAATCTACATGTCAACTATAGAGGTTAAGCACTTTGAAGTACACGAATTTCAAAATAATGACTTCTGTTGAGTGATATTTTTTTCATGTTATTTTAAATAAATGGATAATAATTCTTCCAATTTAAAATTTTTATGAGTTTCTCATGAATAAAAAGCGTGGTGTACGATTCATAGACGGTTTCAGTTTAAACCAAATTCTCAACTTTACTACGTAAAATCGTTAATCTCAAACTAATTTGGATTTTTTTTATCATATCAGAACATGATCCTGTTTTTGGGATGAGGTTTTTGGCATCAGGAAAAATCCATAGGCCAAAAATAAAAATTTTATTATCTGCACAAGCATTTCAAAAAAAATTAATCAGTCTTTAATACCGTGTTACCATTATATTTACAAATGATCCGATTAAAAAAATAAGTTAATGACTATAGCAAATAAAACCGAGAAAAATGTCATTTTGAGCATGTGATTATATGAAATGAAATAAATAAGAACTGTGGTATTTTTTTTAAGCGATCAATGCGAGACAAATTCTTTTGGATCTTTTGCAATACTAAAGAGACTCATTCGATGAACGATTAAAATGAATAAAAAATATAATTTACCTCGCACGAGCACGTGGTGCTTGGCCGTTCAAGAAATGATGTCCTGACATGATACATTGAAACATGCATAGCAGATTTCATTTTAATCTTCTTTTTTTTGGAGGGCGGGGGGATGTATCGAGAAAATCTTTCATGATTGCCTTTTTTTCAAGGTGGTTACTACATAATTTTACCATAATGGAAATATACACAATCCATCCCAGTGCTAATATTATCTAATAATGAATACTTCTACTGCTGTCACACAAGCATTAATATTATTTTGAAATAAAATCAATTACATATGAATTGGTCTCGGATGTGGAAGTAATAGAAAGTAAAGCTCTTTATAGTGCTTTACAGTAATTTTGTAGATGTACACCTTCAGAATGGCATATCGTTTCAATTTGAGAAAGTTAGAAAATGTTGATAATATCCTCTGACAGGACATTTTGCAATCCTTTAGTTCATCGACTTCTACTTCTTTCTGGTATTCAGGGGATAAAAATAATGTCCATAAAATAGATCCAAGTTCAATAAGCCAGAAAAGTAATAAACAACTTCAATTCTGTGAATATTACTCAGCAGCTCTTAAAGGTTTTAGCATTAATTTAGAGAGCAAATGTTAAAAACTCTTTGAACTTCTTGTAACCACTCATCACTGATTTTTTTTTACATAACAAACATCGGGTTAAGCTGACATTGTAACGAAAAGAATGTCTTTTGAATATCTGTGATGCTTGCACTCAAAAACATTAATGGATTGTTTCTTCAAATGAGAATTCATACACCATTATTATCTATTGCATGCTAAAGCTGTACAAATCTTGACGCTAATTTTAACGCACTCTGTATATGCAACTTTTGCTTAGCATATTAAATAAGATCCCTCAATCTACAAAGAGCTTTAAACAGTAACACGATTAGGAAAATTATTAGCGTCTATGCTGAAAACCTGTTCTCCAATTCAAGCATCCATCTTTTTTGAATGTTTAAATTCCTACCAAACCTCTTCAGCATGAAGAATTCGAAACACAAGATATCAGTTAGATAATTTTCAATGAATCAAATTATCTCAAATAAAGTTCAAAGTTCTTATTCAAATCCAGTTTAATTATAAAGAGGTAAAGTCCGCTTCTTGGAATTAAGTAGATTTAGTATTACATTATGTATCTCTAATATGTTAATTTCTACTTCTTAATGTGTTGTTAAAATAATCGTTTTCTCTCATTTTCCTTCATAGAATTACAATAATTCATAATGATGCCATCTATAGCTTAATAGAGATAAACAAAATAAAATGAATAAATAAATCGTTTGCGAATTGGCTTTCTTACTGGCATAACATAAATGAGTAATAAATTCGTTTGTAATGGCCTCATTAATTTACGTAAAACAAATAAAAAAACTCATTTAAAACAACATTGTTGATTAGAATAGTTTTTATTATACGGATAACAATTGGATAAAAGAAATTGTTAGCAAAAAGTAGTATGATTGTTTTTTTATTGCCTTTTCTTTTGGTGCTGAGTTGGCGAATCATTATTTGCAAACGATATCAGAATTCTTACAATTTCATTCAGAAGTTTTATCGGAATATTTATGAATATTATAAACATACTCATTATATATATATATATATATATATATATTATTATAATTATTTAATTTATTATATATTTATTTTTATTTAATTTATTTTTTAATTGTTTTTAGAAAGGATCAAAATGGAAGAACATTCATCTAACTAACGTTTATTATTTTTCCTTAGTAATAGTCTTTCGCCAACATACAAGGTAAGTACATTTATATTTCCCTAATAAAAAATATTTTTGTGCAAAAAGTTTAAAATTCGTGTTTTGTAAACCGTTTATTCCATAATGTAAAACGCAATAAGATCAATCTTCTTAATAAATTTTATTGTATAACCGAAAAGTGTTAGGGTGGTGTTCAAATTATTATCATGTGTTATTCTATTTATTTGTCTTTTATTATATAATTCTATAGCATATATAATTCTATTCTTCAGTGTTTCAATATCAAGAACTGGTTTAGGTATTCCAAAGCAACATATAAATTCTCGTTGCTGATAAAAGTTTGATTTGATATCATAGAACATTGCATTAAACTTTTCCACCATCAGCACCATTTTTCTAAAAATTAAATTTCAGTTTCATAGCTAGCATTTATAAATTGGTTAAGCCATTTATATGATAAAGTAAGCTTTAAAATTAAACCCGACTAATGAAACGAATGTTACATTAATATCTTTGTTTGCTGTTTCGTTCTAACGTTTTTATAACAATGAAATACTTTATACTAATATCCAAAGATATAGATACATATATTATTATTTAGAGATATTTCTGTTTGAAAAATTAGGAATATGTTTTTCCTCGAATTTTTCGTAAACTTTCAAATAATAACGTGAGTTTAATTATTATTCGTTGTTTCCCATTAGATCCAATAGTCGGCCTTGTAAAACGCTTTATACGATTTTTTTTTTTTTTGCTATGCCTGTTGCGACTTTATAGAGAGCATATCTGTCTATAAATATCATATAAAAACACTTTTGTGGTTATTTTTAAAATACAGGAAGAAACCTATTTAAAGATGAAATTTGGATTGTCAAGCTGTATTTTCTATGAGATGTTCAATATTTTTAAAATTTCAACTGTAGAAAGCAGGAAGTGGAACCAATAAATTAGAAAGATAATAATATGGGTGTAATATCAATATAGGCAATTACATAAACAATTCTATTAAAAATAATGAAGAATATTTATTTATGCATGACCGACTATTCAATGGCTTTAAGATATATTTTACATTAATTTTTTTATTGAATCGAAAAACCTTTTAATGAATAATTCTCTGAGAATCATGAAATATAGCTTAAAAGAAATTCAAAATTTAATTTTTGAATTATTCTATTGTCTATTTCCTTATATTTCTTAGGAATGTATCATCAACAATAATATTGAACTAATTAAAGTTTAATCATTTTTCGACAGAAATTAAAGTTAACATTTTAGGTGAAATGGCAATAAATTATAAAATCATCTAGATCGGTGAACATTATTTTAAGAAATTTAAAAAATAGTTTGAGTTATGTTTATTAAAATTCGTAGCGTAAAAATACTTTGGCTAGAAAGTCATTTAAGGTTAATCATTAGCCTGACGAATTAGTTGATCGTCCCAAAGAGTCTCGTATACAACATTTCATTCGTTTAACAATGGTAATTCACTGTTGAAAGAACCTCTGAGAATAGATCTCTTTCTTGTGGGCTATAAACAATAGTGAAGAAAATCCAGTACACTTTTTACAAAAATATTTCTCTCGACGAATTTGACCCAAACTTTGATATACATTCATTGTTTGAGACATAAACCAAATTTCACTCATCTAGACTGTGGTATCTTAATTTTCTGCGTTTACATCACGGAAGAGCATAATTCCAAAAAATGTTGTTGTCTTTTCGAACACTAAGAGATCTAAAATTATACATTTTCTTCAAAAACTTTCTCATGTTTCCACTATTTTTTGTATGCACGTTGATGAAAAAAATTAATTAATTAATTAAAGTACTGAAAATAGGAGAAGTTAATCAACCAAAATATTTATAAATGTTCTTAGTTTTCTTTCGGGGGAGTGGCATTTAAAAGTGAGACAACAACTGATGTGCATTAGATGAAGGCTTGTGGAGTCGGATCTTGACTGAAAATTTAAAGGGGAGGATACGGGGAAACTAAAGATTAAAAAAAAAAATGAAGCAGACGGTAAGTGGAGGCAGCTCTCTTCCTTGCAGACAAAGAAAACCGCAAGAGATGCGCATGAAAAAATTAGACCTGAACATGAGGTCTGGAAAGAGTGCGGTTTTCCAAGAAAAGGAAAGGCCCAGTTTAAACAGGCTGCATTATTTTGTTATTATTTTTAATCAACAACTTGCAGCTGTGGTGGGCCTGAAGTTGCTGAGCACGCCCGGCAGCAAACATGGCGGACTTGCAGCTGATGCGTCATAATAATCTTTGTGCAAGGTGTTACAACGATGCATGTAAATTTTCTAGAGGCGGATGCAGTTCAAAATTGAATCGAAACACTACAAATGACTTTTAAAGCTCCTCTCTTAGTGTCAGAGTGGCGACAGCTATAATCATAAAAGCTCTGCATTGTTTTTATGATGCGGCAACACACTGCAAGTCGAGATTATTACAAATGCAAAATTGGGAGCCGAGATTTTTATTATCATGTCAGAACATAATATTGTTTTGGGAATGAGGTTTTTTGACGTCAACAAAAATACGTAGACGAAAAATAAAAATTTTATTATCTGCTCGAAAATCTCAAAAAATCAGCTTTTAATAACGCGTTGCCATCCCATCTACAAAAGCTCTGATTAAAAAAAATAAGGTAATGACTACAGCCAATAAAACCTTAAAAAATGTCATTTTGAGCATGTGATGATATGAAATGAAATAAATGAGAAATGGGATATCTTTCTAAACAATAAATGCGAGAGAAAGTTTTTTGGGATTGTTTGCAATGCTAAAGTGACTCGTTCAATGAAACCATTAAAATGAATAAAAATATAATTTAACTCGCACGAGCACGTGGTGCTTGGCCGTACAAGAAATTATGTTCTGAAATGATACATTGCAATATAGCGGATTTCATTTTAATCTTTATTTTATTTTGATTATTTATTTTGTTTGTTTGTTTGGAAAATGATACGACTTTAAAAAAGAGTCAGCTGCTTGGCATAATCGATATTTCAATGGAAAATGCCTTGTACACATTAATGCTAAGAATGAAATCTAGAAGAATTCGCATTTGTTTGATCAAATATTTCAGAACTGTGACTTCATAAATCTCTCTCATAAACCGCATGAATTCTTTGCACGTCTAAAACCTTAAAGCTCGAAGGGTAGTTTTAAATAAGTTATGTGTGTTAATGCTTTATTATGAAGCACTAAGAAGTTCAGACAATGTTCCATTCTATTGGATGAGGCATTTTGTAATGATGAAGAAAGGAAAGGAAGCATATATTATAGAATCCCGCGGATCAGAATTAAGAAACTTCGAAGACATATTATTGATGCTTGTGCCAACTATCATATTGCATAATAGACAGTTCAGACCTTCCAAATGTGTGTAGAGGATGGGTAGAACCGAACTCGCAACTTTAGGGTTTGTATCCGAGTAACATAGTCACTAGACAAAAGCAATTGCTCGTGTCAGGACGATGTTATTTGGTTTATAAACCCATCACCATATACTCTCTTATCAGTGAGTCGATAATGTGACGAATGGTGCATTTTGCTTCAAGCGTATGGCGAGCGTGTGTGAGTTGTTGTTGGTGGTGATGTTGGCTGTTCTTTCTAATGCATCTGACTACTTTTGCTTCCAGTAGAGGGCGTCACTACAACTGTATGAAGGTTGCTTATTCAAGATCATGGGTCACCAATTTGCTTGAATGTTGAAGATCCATATGACCGAACTCGCAACGTCAGGGTTTGTAACCGAATATCATATCCACGAATAAAACACAATCACTCGTGTCTGGTGAATGTTATCTAGCTTATGAAGCTTTCACGACATGTGCATTGCGGCATCACATGATAAAGGAACCTAATGATAAGATAAGGGATCCATTTTTCTTCGTGTCGTTAAAGTTTTGGAAATCGTTAGCAAGCAAACACGAATATTAAGTGTTCGATTCTTAATACTATAAAAGGGTTTTCTGACTAAATCGATAATGATTTACGGCTGATTAATGGATTTCATTCGCTTATCCTTCATATCTCTAGACTTCAATGACTACCATGTGAAGTATTACCGGTTTGGTAATTTCTCCATTATAAGACAGGATGCTAATACAAGAAAAACGAGCTGGAGAAAGATTTATCGCTTCTTAAAGAAATGTTTTATCCCTTTACCCCTCTACTTTCGATTGATGGCATTGGGTGAAACAGCTAACAGATTTGCATGGTATTGGCGATCAATAAATTAGAGCTTTGGTGAAAATCTATGATTTTTATTGTATCTATCTTATGAATATTTATTTTTGAAGTCTTTTTTCCAAACGATTAAAAACCAAAATTTGACTTTATTTGACAAAATTTGAATTACAGTTGTAATCACATGATCACATATTGAATTATTTTTTTTTTATTTACGCCACTCGGTTTATGAGTTACTACAGTTATGAATAAGTGAAAGTACAGATTGACATACAGTCAGATCTTTGATAGATTTGATTCAAAATTTGATTACTATCTAGGATTTATTTCGATTCTAAACATGCTTACCGAAATCATCTACGTAGTCCTTTACGTTTTGTAATTATGGAGTTCATTTGTACTAGAGCAGATTGACAGACGGATTTTCTACGAATCAATTTTGTTAAAATTTGATATAAATCTAAAAATTTATTCTAACCGGAATAAACCAAATCTTATCTTTTTAGCTTAAAGAGTTTTTGAATTATCGCGTTTCCAGATAGGCAGTCAAATGTAATATCGGAACTGTGACCGGTGGTTGGTGGGTTCTAATTAAGATAGGCCTTTTTGTGT
>JAOUZG010010699.1:4569478-4591606 GCA_026289955.1 Argiope argentata
ATTACTCGATAAAGTAAAACTTCAAAAAAATTTGTTTGTACTGTCCTCAAATAAAGTCCATTCAATCCGAACCCGCTACGCCAAAAACGTAACAATATAATGGTTGCGAAATTATTCGCATATGAAATGCATTAACTGTAAATTAAGAATATCCGGGAAAGAATGGATAGAGTACCATATGTATAACTATTGCTGATTTGAATGGAGTGTCGTGGAATTCTTGAACTCAAGGTTCTTAACCTCCGTGCGGATGAAAAGTGCAATGGTATAGCAATGAAATTACTCAGTAAGGGATTGTGCTTAGATAATAAACTTAGGAAAGTATGTGATTGAATGAGGTTTCTCATCTACAAAAATTCTTCATTCTTTAAATAGAACCAGCATAAAAGCTCTTATAAATGAAAATATATAAGCTAGAGCATTCTAGACGGAATAAATGAAGCTGAATCGAAAGGCTAGTGAAACTCATCAAAATATTTATTAATTATATTGCATCAAATGACACAGATCGGCGTAATAATTGGTAACGAATTTGGAAGAGTCCGTGAAGATTCAATAGTTTAATATGACTACTTTTATTAACAAAGATACAAATAAATATTTACAAATCCATTAAACAAAATTCTAAGACTCCATGAGATAAACCATAATTTATGAATAGGGATAGTAGTTATTATTAAATAAATTTCTCTTATAATAAAACATTTTTTCCAATTTTTTCAAATTTTATTAACATACCATTATTTTCTCATTAACAAGCTACTCTTACAGATTGAAAATCTTTGTTTAAAGTGAATAGTTCTTTTTTATTTTCTGATTCCTTGATAATTCAAATTTCTATGATAGCACGAATCAAATAATCGAAATTCAATTCGGGGGTTAATTTTTTTACGACGCTGCCCTTTATTGGAGAGATAGGAGAATTGGGTACATGGCGGACATAAACGTCAGTTGTAACTTTTTACCATCGATAAGCCGCCAAATGTGACAACCTTTTTTTAATCATATTTTAATAACTCAAAAAATGAACAATTGTTACCTCAAACGCGATAAAGTGCTAATTTTGCAATTTGCACGAATCAATAATTAACAGGCTACTCTTATCGATTGAAAATAATTGTGAATAGTTTTTTTTCTACCAAAATTCCGTAAACGAAGGCTGTCAAATTCCTTTGAATGAATCAAATTATAAAAATTTAATTTGGGTATTATTTCTTATGACATTACCCTTTATTGGACAGATAAGGGGATTGGGTACATGGTGGACATTCATGCCAAGTTGTAACTTTTTGCAGTCGATAATTCGCCAAATGTGACAAAAAGATTGTTATCAAGTTCTAATATCCCTAACAAAGAACAATTGTTACCTCAAACGCGATCAAGTGCCAATTTTGCAATTTGAAACGACAACAAAAACCTCAAATCAACCTGTTGCTTTTATGCAAACTGTTTAATTAAAAAAAATTAAAATGAGGCTATTCTGAAAATTTTATTCAAAATTTAAACAGATGCAGAACAGTTTTCCTACGACTTAAAAAAAAAAACTATACCTTTTTTTGGACATTTTCAATGTATTTTTTTCCCCAATAAAATAATTCAGCTGTTTTGTGTGCTTGCTTCGTTTGTGGAATAAGTTATTCGCCTACACATTCTCTGGGAAGCATAATGGGAAGTACCACATTATTATTATTGTTTGTTTATTTATTTTTGTATTAAAGAGGGAAGAAAAGTTGTTTCTCATTCTTCGCGCGTGCTCATTGTCCTTTGGCAGAGTGCTATTAAGGAAGAGACACTTGATGTTTACGCACGACTTTTGTTTTGATTCCACTTCCTGCGCTACGGCGAAGGTCCCAGCGATTAGATCACGCTCTTATCACTAAATGCGTTTCAGTGTATTGAGTCCACGTAATGATTCCTTTCGTACGGTGAGAAAAAAGGGGTAAAAACATTCAAACAGAAACTTATAAAAAGTAATTAGCGATATAGAGAACATTGTGATGGATGTAATTTTTGGTAAAAGTTAAGTTATTCTAGTATCTCTCTCAACAGATCTCACACAATTCGACAGTAATGACCATCATTTTCAAATCGTTTGTTATTTCAAACGATAATTATGTTCGAAATGGTTTTTTAAAAAAGGAGAACATCAGATAACAATGATTCAGACAAAAACAAAGATTTTTATCGTCTGAGGCATAAGTTATATAAACCAAATAATATAAAACTTTGAAAATGTTTTTTTTCATAAGTTCTAATAACATTTGTTGATCTGAATACTCGCATAAAATGGTATAACAGTGGATTTAGAATTTAGGCAGGCTGTCTAATTAATTTAAATATACATTTCCAAATATTTTTTTATCTTAATCAAATCAGTTAGAGATGTTTTTTAAATTTTAGCAACTTCGTGAAAATGTTAATATTTTTGAAATTTATTTTTAATACATATTATCAGAGAAAAATATTATTACATTTTTGAAACATTAGACATTATTAATAAAAGAATAAGGAGATCATTAGGTAATAATTTTATTGCTTCCAAGCAAAAGAAACTGCATTAATATAAATGCTCCGCCCTTTTTGTAGATCGCATTTTCTTTCTTATTGAATTAAATTAAAGGAAATTTTTCAAACATTTTTCACTCTTCTTAAATTATGATGAATTATTATGATAGGTTTATACTTCCACTTTCACTTTATTGACGTTAAACTTAAGTTGATAAAAGTCTGGAAATGAATATTTTAGCTTATAAAGCTTTAAATTTTAAATATACAATAACCAAATATATAGTGGCTATTGGTAACACTATATTAATTTTTTTAATATGATATTATAAATTTAATTTATTGGATTGTAATTTGAACGCATGATTATATATTCTTTTTTTTATTGCTACATTCTTAAAAAGATTGAGTCAGCACTTTGCATAAACTATTATTAGAACTTGTAAGCTTTTACTCGTAACATGATCAGTTTCTGAACTAATCGAAACCTCATTGACATTAAATACAGCTATAAAATGAAATTAAAAAATAGCATTCTTGCAACGGATTGCTTTTTATATACGTAGGTTATATAAGTTACAGAAATCGTCGAATAATTCGAGACAAATATTTTAATCAATCTCCAAGTTTCTGACCTTGCTGAGTTCGAAAAACATTTTTTGGGGGAAATAATTGTCTGTCGGTCTGTCTTTGACGAAGATGACTCATACCCTGTTTGAGCGAGACTGTCAAAATTTGCTATACGGTCTTTACACCACATTCGTAGATTTCTATCAAGTGTAATGCAAAATCTGTTCAGAGGAAGTATGGTTTTGACCAGCTGTTGTAATAAAAGTTAATACGATAACCGTGAAATGAATTAGATAAAAAAGATTAAGTACATAGATTTAGTTTAGTGTAGACACTTGTGAAATTTTGAGTCAAGTCTAAACACGGATTGACTGTCTTTCCGTCTGAACTTTCAGAAACTTGTAAACGCGATGATTCAAAGACGTAATGACTTAAATATAACAAATTTAGTACGAGATTTTTTGAATACGAGGGCAATATTGTGTATATATAAAAAATTCAATTGGTTGAGAAAAACGTCTCCAAAACACAAATTGGATTTTCGAACACTATTAACGGCATCCTAGGAAGGAATCGACAAGAAACTCGCCAAGTATCACAGATAGATTCATTAAAAGACTGAATTCACGTCAAAAGTTGATATTTCGTAACTATTATACGCCAGTTCCATGTAAGGCGTTCTTTGGCATGAGACGTTTATTAGCGGGTATGAGTGAAAGTTTTGGGAATATCACATCCTTTGGTGTGTGTTTTTCTTGGCAGTTATATCGTTAGGGGAACTACAGTCGATCAGAAACAAAATAAGCCATTTAATGTAAAATCTCTAAAAAAAAGAGAGAATCGTTTTTAGAGGAAATTGGACAATTTGCTGCAAAGAAAGCAGTTACAATTTCAATTATTTAATATACAAATTAATTTCCAGCTTTCTTGATTTCCAAATTTAGCTGCTTTCTATAACAGAAAAGAAATAAAGCTTTTGCCATGGATCCACATTTCTGTCATGGAAATGTTTAAACTCGCCAGGAAAGTAAAAATTTAAAAGTAAAAAAAATTGATCATTCTTTCTTTAAATTAGCGATATGTGTTTGAAGTATCACTTTGAAAACATAGAAATCAAAAATGGAATTATACTGGATACGGGAATTTTAGTTTCAATTATTACAATTTTTCTTGAAAAATAACTAATATTTAAAAATTTCTAAAAAATACAAATTTTTTAAATTACCTGATATATTAAATCAAATTTCATAAGAACGACATTTTGTTTTTTGTTCCTGACGATGGTGCACATTTTTTTAAACAATCTTTGTAAATTTTATTACAGGAAATCATGTACGAAAAATCATCCAAAGCACCAGCCTAATATGGAATAATAAATTTTAATCTTCCGTCTTTGATGTGAATGAAGTCCACACTCCAATTATTCGGGGGCCAAATTTCATAATTGTATATACGATAGATTTACTCGTATATCTATCGTATCTGATGACACGAAAACCTTTCCTTTTTTATATATAGATCTATAAATATAAAACAGAATGCTTTAATTGACCACCATAGAGTCACTTTTGTAATTTCTTATTTAGTTTCTGAATTGCAACATGGTTGAAATATTGTCTAACTATGTGGCGTAATCATTCTTTCTAGGAAAAGGAGGCAGATAGGTACAAGATTACGAATTCTTTCTTTTCAAGAAGTTTGATAGTTAATCTTAAACAGCAAAAAATATCTCCCGTTGGATTAAGTTTTAAATAATGCTAAAACCAATCGGAATTGAACTTCAACAATTCAATCAATGGAACATTATTGTATTGTACAAAAGAATGGACATCAAGAAAGAAAAAAATAAAATTAAAAAAAGAAAATGAAATCTATGAGAACATTATTATTATTAAGTCATTATTTGTCTTAATTAATTTAAATCATTAACCAGTTTTAACAGGTTTGAAACAATCACGGGACTTCTCCATCCGTTTCTCTATATATAGGTATATATAAATATATATGTTATGATAATTTTTTTAAATTTTCATTTTCAATATTTCTAGCTGACAAACAAAGTTTTGGTGCTCGACCAATTTTGAGATGAAATGACTGCTACGATGTCATAGTTCTTCGTCAACCTTTTAAAAAAGCATCTGCAATCAATGAGGTATACATAATAATAAAGAAATACTGGTAAAAGCAGACCAACCTTTAAAAAACGCATCTGCTGTTAAAGGAGCATACGTAATAATAAAGCAATATTGTTAAAGTCATAACAGATTCTCCGACCTGCTACAAAGGCACATGAATTTAAACCCCTAGGGCTGAATAACCAGACCACCGCAACAGCAACACTAGAAGAGACTGGTTGAGTCCTAAGGGCCATCACCGGCCACGGTATAACCCTTCTCGTATGAAGTACGCCCCGTCTTCGACAGAAGGAGCCACCCCCACCTATTAGTGTATCCACCAGGGTGGCGAGATAAAACCACTATGCCGGAAGCCTCTCATCTTCAATTACGAGATGCCCCCCGAGGGTTTTCAATATTGGTAAAAGCAGGTAAAAGAATATATCCAATTAAAAGATGTGGATGAATATTGTCACTTGTGCTTTGTTCATTGCCTAAACGATTTCGAGCTTCAATTATTTGTTGCCTTGAATTATTCAAAACACCCTTACGGAAATAACATCATGTTCGCACATGATAAAGGAAGATTAAACCAGAACCTAAATACAAAATACGACTGAAATTGTATTCCCGAAATTCCCATTTCAACTTTAATGGGAAGGATCTTTGGCATGCAACTAACTGCGGGAGGGAAAACACATGTTGCCGCTAATCTCATTACCAGACGGATGTAAATAAAAATGTGCAGTGATGAATAATTACGCAAGAGAGGAATTCACAATTTCGTCTCTTTTCTTTCCTTTCTTTTTTTTCATATTAGAGCATCCTTTAAACAGTAGTTCTGTTGATTCCGAATGTTTGGAAGACGGAGTTTCGCTTGCTAGTATTTTTTAATAGTGTTTTTTCGGAGAAAATGTTTAGATACGAATCACACACTGATTACATAAGAATATTTTTTTAATCTTATATGCATATGAACTGGTCATTTGATTGAAAAAAAATCAAGATTAAACTTAGTTTAACATGTTATCCGAAGCCAATCTGTTATATTCCAGTATTTATTTTACAGTTAGTCTATCATTACTTACAATTTTGAACTTTCACTCAATTGTGCCTTGGCGAAATCGGGTCCGAGATTGGCGCTATATGACCTTGCCAGCATAAGAGCAGAGAGAAAAAGGCTTTAATAATTATTAATAAAAAACGTTTTTTGTTTGTTAAACCACGTTTTTTTTAGGAAAGACTCCTCTATAGATAAACTTAAAAAGCAAAAATAATAAATATCAGTACATAGGTAAAAGAAAGAAAGCAGATAGTTCGATTTGAATACAGGACGCGAAACATACGTGTCATTCCTGTTGTTCTGACCGCTATAGACTACACAGCCTACAAATCAGAGAGGAAGTTGAGTGTACTTATTCTAATAATTAGTTATTAAAATATTTTATGGGTAAAATCGCTTTTTTTTTCAGGAAATATATTTGGTACTTACGTATTATACCGTCCAACTTCATCGCCAATGAGTTGCTAAACCACCAATTATGGCAATCCGGCAATGGTGTAATCCGTTGATTTTTATCGTCAAATTTAAATTCGTCGCCAATGAGTTACTAAACCATTGGCGATCGTTGGCGAAGACGGTATAATACGTAAGTACCAGATAGGTATATAAATAAAATTAAAAAGTAAAGACTTATCTAAATAAAAAATTTGATCCAAATCGTTAGAACCATTTCCAAGATGCACGAAATAAATTTATATACAAGAAAGATATTTGAGCTTTCGGAGAAAACTTTTATTCCAAAGAACATTGTTTTCCTATAATTGTCAATGAAATAATAAAAATAATAATGTTGGAATTCCTGGCTTCACCATAACATCATATAACCCTTTCGCGCAAGCGCATTGGTGACGTCAGGCGGAAATCCCACGATCCCACAGTAACAGATGTAAGTTTAAGTTTTGGTTCTGATTCAGTTAAGCTATGATTGGAATCGAAGTAAGGATGGATCCAAAGACGGTTGTATGCGATAAAAATGAATCGTGAAACTAAAATGATTTATGTAAATATTTGTATATAATTATCTGTGCCTGCGTCCTCGTCCAGCAAATAAAAAAAGATGATAATGAAAAACCCTGGATTAATGATTTCTATGTTGTGATTTAATTCATATTGGAATACCTCGATTCTTCTGATTTAGAAGTTCCCGGAATGACAAGGTAAGAGTGAATTTTCTCTTACATTTAGATATTTGAATTTGGGGACTAGAAATTTCAAAAAACAGTTCACTTCGTACGGTTAAGGAAAGTCAATTTCAAATTAATCGTCCTATTGAAGTGATTTGTTACTTAAAACATCCAGTAATGTCTTTCACTTTAAAAAAAAGATTTTGCATTATTCCATTTTTTAGTTCTAAGTAAATAATTTAAATCAAAATTTTTAAACAGATTGATTCTATTTAATTTTTTTAAAGTTTTCTTCATTTTTTTCTCTTGTTCTACAATTATTATGCATAAAAAAAGTAAACTATCACACTTTCTAGCAGTAGTTCCTTTGAATATTAGTAAAGTTTGCATGTAAGCTACCGGCAGCTCAAGTGTCTTTGAGAAACTGACCAAGGGACAGACTTGATTGCCCCCCCTTCCACTCCCAATCTAATATTTAAAATATCTCGGATTGAAGTTTCGAGACAAACAGTGTGAGATCAGTGACGAAACAAACGTTGCTGGCACCCGACGTATAATATTTATTTTCCATTTCTCGCCAAGCCACAGACATCTATATTTAATATAAGCCAAATGTTTTGTGTCTCAGCGGCGCCCCTGTAGACTGGTATCCAAAGAATGTTTACCAACACTCCCCCCTCCACAACCTATCCCTGCGTCATAAGCACACGTTCCACTCTGAAAGGGATTATGTACTTGAATTCGAGATAGCGAAGAAACTGCAGATCGAAATCTCATGATGTTCTCTAATATCGGAAAGCTAACATAATTCCTAAGGTAATTCGATTAGGAAATTTTCCTTTTTAGAATAGTGAGAGAAAAAATGAATCGAATGGGACTGTGGGCATCTTTGCACTGACCAAGGTGCAAAGCTGCTCACAGTATTTTGAAGCCGAGGTGGCCTGGTGGTGAGGTCTCGGCTTCGGAACTAGAGGGTTTAAGGTTCAAGATCTGGTTCCACCGAAGAGCCGTCGTGTAAGCGGGTCGGTGCATGTCAAACACGTCAGGCTAAACTTCCTTCCGCTGGTGTAGTGAGGAAGCTTGGAGAGGAGATGTCAGTTCAGGTGTCGTCCTTGTCATCTGACCACGATTCAAAATTACGAGATCGGTCCCAAAATAGCCTTAGAGTTGCTTTAGAAACGAGACATTAATATAAGTACACTAAATACACAGTGTTTTGTACTGTGAATTGGTTAAAAATTTTATATATACGCATCATTTTGGTATAAAAAACGCACACAAATATTTATTAATGTAGGTCATAATATTTTTGAGCAATCATATTCACAAGTATACAGACAAACAAACTTATTATTGGACCATTTTGGGCAATATTTATCTATCATTGCGTAAGGACTAGTCCCGAAATTTCATTCATTTATAGCATCCTTTTTAAGTAATCTTGCTCATTATAAAAATAATAACAAATTTAATGTTATTGTTATCATGTTATTGAACATGATGATGTTTTTGGGATGAGGATTTTGGCGTCAACAAAAAATTTATTATCTGCACGAACATCTCAAAAAAAATCAGCTTTTAATAACGTGTTGCTAGCACATTTACAAAAGCTCTGATTAAAGAAAATAAGTTAATGATTATAGCAAAAAAAAAACCCTTTATGAAATGAAATAAATAGGAAATGTGATATTTTTTTAACCAATAAATGCGAGACAAAGTGTTTTTTCGGATCGTTTGCAATACTAAAGGGACTCATTCGATGAAACGATTCAAATGAATAAAAATATAATTTAACTGGCACGAGCACGTGGTGCTTAACCGCTCAAAAAATGATGTTCTGACATGATGCATTGAAATACGCATGGCAGATCTCATTTTAATCTTTTTTTTACTCAAAAAGTTAATATTAGATCAAATTTTGCGGTCGGAATTTTTTCTGTCAACACAGTGAGTTCTCTTATAGAATTTTCATACTCATTTAGCTATATACTTAACTAACTCTCTTTTTGTTTATTAACCAGCAAAACTCTATTGGTCAATTTCTTTCTTCTATTGAAGTGCCCCGCTCGGGGGCTCCTCAGGTATTGGATTTAAAAGCCTCCAGCACAGTGATGGTTTTCACTGCCCTCGGGGGTATAGAAATGATATGCGAACAACTACCCCTTACCAATGGTGGATCATGGCTCTTACGGGAGAAGTTGTGTTGTGATAAATGAAGGCCCTTAGGAATAACGACTTGAGCTCAGTACTGATGATGCCAAGTAATCTTAGGGATCTGAAGGACATGATGTCAAAAATTGTCAGTTTTTTGCCAACCTTTTGAAAGTTTCTAGAAGAGGAGGAGGTCAGAAATTGACCTTTGAGGCCATTTACCTAAAAGAGGATGTCCGTTTGACAAATTCGTTTGATGTAAGGATGGGCATTGCTAAAGACCACAGTGTTTCTCAACAAATCCTGTCGATACTGCTACGTTCAGTGGTGGTGGGGTAGTCGGCTGTACACAAGAAGAATAAGAAGCGACCCTACACACAAGAAGAGACCTTGATTTCCTTTGCTATCACGATCATTCAAATTTCCCATGAACATTTTGTGTATGAATGTGTCAGAATAGTCACTTTTGGCTTTTATTAAAGTGCAATATCAAGTATAGATCTTCATTTATGGAACCGAGCATGATTTCTTACTCTATCGAAAACAAAGTTTAAAAAAATTAAATGTTTATGAAGTCCTCTACGTGATTTGTACATAAACTCAAGTTTTTAAAGTTGTTACAAAGAATTACTAGCGAGAAAAAGTAACCGCGTTGAATTGTTCGTATCTTCTTCAATTTGTTTCACAATTATAACAATCAGTCTGCAGATACTTAAACAAGCATTGATAGCAACAGATCAACAGTTCGAAGTAGGCGATGATTCCAAAGCGGCTGAGCGCGCGGACCTCTTAAAAATGCAAAAGATGAAAGATCACAGAGAGCTTCTAATAAGAGTTGGCGAGAAGAATTTTTTCTCGGAACTATTATCTTTCTCACTCGCCGCCATTTCTTTCTTCGGTTACCATGCCGGCCGCCTTTTATCTGCTCGGCTACGCGATAAAACAAGTACAAATTGCAGCACTCTTCTTTTCTGCGGATAGAATTCAATTGAAGTCATTTTAACGACTACTTTTGGGATTAAATCGAAATAATATCTCCTTTTGAAGTTTCGTGAATTCCTTGAAATAAAAAAACAAAAAAGTCTAGTTCTGAAATTGCTCTCAGTTTTACTTTCTTTCATAAATAGAAAATTGCTATCGTAGGAATAATTCAACGTCTCAATTTTAATGAATCTTGGCGCATGGGTCGGAAAAAATACATTTTTTTTTCAATTGATAATATTAGCTCACACTCTCCCTAAATATATATATTGTTCAAATTTTCAGTCGTTAATGAAGTACTTTTTATTTATCCAATCAAGTTCAAGTACACTTTCTTAAACTTGTAGTAGTCGGCTCTCTGGTACAGGGATAGCGCGTCTTCCTCGTGTTATGGGAGTCCCGGGTTCGAGTCCTGGTTCGGGCATGGCTGTTCTTTTGTACTCTATCTGTGAGATGTGTGACTGTGCCCCCCTATAAAAAGGGGATGTGCACTCAATTGTGGTGAGTGTGTAGCTAAGTCGTACTGTTGGCCCTAGTTGGCGCTACCTAAAAAACAAGAGACGCTTCTTTCGGCTTAAATCTGCTGCTATATCAGCAGGGAGCTTGTTGATAGGCAAGTGCCATTAGTCACAACAACAAACTTGTAGTGAATGGCACTCGATGTTAATACAATTTTTTCAAATATTAATTCAGTAATTTTTTATTAATTAATTAAAAACTAACTTTCTGGCCAAAAATCTCCATATCCCCACCACCAAATAAGTAACGAATTCAGTTTGTTTTTCCCCCCACACTAATGACTTTAGGTTTAACATGTTTTCGGCCGATTATTTTAAACGATTCGGTTTTCTTTTCGTAGCGTTTGATGCATTTAAAATTAAACATTGTTAATGAATCGGTTTTTCCGATTTATTTTGAAGTACTTACGAATTAAAATAATACAAAACAAAGAAAATTAGAAGTTTCTAATCTGTATTGCGTTACCCCAACTGGTGTAGAAAAATCAAGCATTTTCCTTTGCCACAATTAGTTTTGAATCTTTAATTGGCGTTGAAAATCCGATGCCAGTATAATTTTTTGATCAATTATTTATAGTAATAGAAATTGTCTGAGCGGGATAACCTGTTTGGTATGACGTTGGATCCCCATCCCTTAGGCGGCGAGTTCGAACTCGCCAGCCAAAGTCTCTTCATGTGTGAATGTGTGAGACGACTATCAACTTCATTAATTAGAAACGAAGAGGAAGCGAATTAATTGTAATCAACAAAAATAATAATCCAGCTCTATATATAGAAGGGAAAATGGAAAATTGCCAAGAAATTCGCTTACTATTTTTTCCGCTTAATATTATGTTTCTGCCATATTTATATTAATTGTAATTACTTAATAAAAAGTAACTAAAATTTTTCTTTGTTAACCTAAGTAGGAAATGATTTTAAAAAATTGTTTTTTATATTACTTGTTTAGAATTATGATCATAAGTTTACATTATAGTTTAAAACGCAATGCTGATGAGATAAAATTTGGTACATAGTCTCAGCAGCATATTTATATCTTTCTATTTAATTTAAGTCTGTTCGTGTGCATGTGAACAAGATAACTTAATTGCGGGTGCTTTTCCGTTAGCCGGGTGCAAACAACCGGTGGGGTGGGCGGTATTCTTCATTATTTGGCGATTTTTCGCTTACACCTAGCTAACGGAAAAGTACCTAATTGTAGAAGAAACTAAACAGATGAAATTTTGTTTGTGATTTTGTCACTAGTCCTGTACTATATGTGTAAAATTTAAAATCATACCCTCGACTGGTTTATTTTCTGAAATTACGCAAAAGTCTACTCCGCAAATAAATGAGCATGTAAATTACACATTTTCATAAATTATGAATCCTATTGACCACCTAATAAAACCCCAAAATCGTACTTGATTCTTCTCGTATAGACGATTGAAAAATTAAAACATTGTATTATAAAATTATACCAAAAGGAAGGGATCATTTAAAAGCATTACGAAAAGGCAGCACTTCCGGCTGTTTTCACTATTTAAGTGTAATTTATATCAAAGAAATGTTTAAAATAGCTCTTCTATGTGGAGAATTCCACACATATTGCGAACTCTCAATCCCTTCCTCGATTTGTGAAATAGAAGTACCTGCTGTTAAAAGTGCCGATTTGTGCCTCTGCACACGTGTGACAGATACAAAAAGCATTCATTCTTCGTAGTTTGTAAAAGGAAGATGGTATTTTCCCCCAAACATTGCGTCCTTCCCTATCGGAGACGCAGAAACTGAGCTCTAAATCTTTTTGCAGAAAATTCTTCCCAAAAATTTGAAGTTCGAATATAAATAAGAGATTATAGTTAGATAAAATTAATTAAAAATGTTGTATCAATAACATCTGTTCAATCATATTTGTTTTAGCGTTTAGATTTCGTTATATTTCTATTCTTGGATGGCAGATGATTAAAATTTTGTCAAATAAAATAAAGAATGTAAAAAAAATTTAAAATATTTATATATAAGTTGCATTTTTGATTAAATTTAAACTGAATTTCTCTATAAATTTTTTTCCTACATCAACTTAAAAATCTTATTATTATTTTTAGTAACTCATCATTGCCCGTAATAAATTAGAAAAGCAACAATAAATTATAGTGGAAGCTCGATTATTATTATAACACGTTTATGTTAAGTAATATTCACCATACGTTCAGGTACAAAGCTCAAGCCACCACTGCAAGTCAGAAAGTCGAAGGAAGAAACTCCGAGTGATTGACAAACACCAAGCATGATTAAAAGGATCCGTCCACTTAGGGATTAACACATTCCTTTTAAAATTTATCCAAGAATATAGGTGAACTACCCTTAACCATCCCTCATGCAAAAAATTAATAAATAAATAGGAATGAAATCTACGATCACAAATTTCAAGTCATTATGTAAGAACATTATTATTTTAAAGTCATTATTCGTCTTAATTAATTTAAGTCATTCACCAGTTAAAACCGGTTTGAAACAATCACGAAACTTCTCTATCGGTCTCTCTCTCTCTCTCTCTCTCTCTCTCTCTCTCTCTGTATATATATATACATACAGATAAATTTTTAAAACCTTCATTTTCAATTTTTCAAACGAAGTTTTGGAGTTCGATTGATCCATCGTTTTTCTAAAATCCATCGTTTTTCGCAATATCAATGCATGCGTAATAAGTCTTGTGATTCTTTCAAACCGATTTCAACTGATTAATTACTAAAATTAATCAAGACAATTCGTAAGAATTCAGAGGATGAATAATTTGAAAATCAAGTTGTAACTTTAGTTGGCGATAAATCAATAAACGTGGCAATCCTCTGCATTTTCTATCAACCCAAATGCGATAAATCGCCGAATTGTGACATCGAAAACCTCAAACTAAAACAGCATCATGCTCTCAAATAACAAAAATCATAACTGAACTAACATTTTTTTTATTAAAGATGGAATTTGGAAGGAAAATGATGAAGAAAATTGATGCAGTTGGGCCCACTTTGTTTGACAGAAGATTGAAAGTGATTTGAATTTGATCAATGGGCTTATTAACTCTGCTCAATACTTTCACGCATTTTTTTTAAATATCCCGCATATTTTGGAAAAGCATAAAGAATTAATTTTAAAAAACGCTCCAAACGTCTTTTGCTCATAATGTGAAGAATTTTCAACCAATTTTTACACAGCTTTCAGAATGGGTATTAATGTACCAGTTAAGCCTAATATTAAAATTTGAAGCGATTATTTAAAATGCTAGAGTAAATATGAACCTGAATTAATAATTTTAACTGTGCTTGAATGAAACACAATATATTCTTTATTCTTAATTTGGAAACCAGATATTTCCTATAAATTTCCGTTAAACATATTTAAAATCCAGGAAAATGATAGAAAGCAGCAAATTCATTTACAGTTGATCTCTAAGAAAACCTAAACAGCGAGGAATTATCCACAAATCTATATGAATCTCCGAATAATTATTGAAGGAACGTCGAACATTATAAACATAGACATAAGAATTGCAATATTACACAACTTGATATACAATATATGATTAACCCTTTAATCACCAAATTATTTAGAAATCAAATTTTCAAATTTATTTTTGAACCATTATACTTAAGTTTTGGTACATAATAAGCCCAGCAAGAAGAACAATTGTTTAATTAATTAAAATAATTGAATTAATTACATTATTAATAAAAGATTTTTAATGTTTTCTTAGGTGCTATATACTACTTTCCATTGGAAAAATATTCTTCGTGCTGTTTGAAATACTGTTAGAAAAAATTGTCATGTTGTGAAAATATCAGCCGGATCTAAACGGTGCTTTAATAATCTTTTATATAAAGTATATAAAAGATTTGAGCGCCTTAATGCTTTCAGATACTTATAATGTTATTGTGAAGTATGGCTACCTTTTCCTGCATTCAGATTACTATTCTATGAGTATCTCTAAAGCTTTTCTTCAGGAATTTTCTACCATTTTGGTAGTGAGAACTGGTAAGCTTAGTCTCTGAGGCAAGGCGTTGTAGTTAAGCTCGAATTAGACGTCCTAATTCATTCAACAGGTGCCGAACAGATGAACTGAATGGTTCAAATTAAAATTTTAATATTTGTGCAAATAATATAAATAATAAAATAAATTATATATTACGTAATATATAAAGAATTCATAATAAACGTGACGCATATAAAGAAAAATCCCACATAAAGTGCTATTCCTTGTTTTTTCCAACGGTTTTACAGAATTGTAGAAAGGTTTGAAATGTGCTTGTAAGGCCGCAACTTTGGCAACCCTTCTCACCTCATATAGCAACCCTTCTTGCCGAACGCGGTGAGATGAGAGAAGAGAAGTTAGTCTGGGACTGACAAAGCGGGAGATGAGAAGTCAGTCTGAGTCTGAGACTGACGAAGTCGAAAGATGATGGGACAGTTTGGTGTGTCTTTCGTATTTTTGCTTTGTGTGTGTGCTATGTCCCGTATCTACATGTAAATAAATATTTGGGACTAAAATTGGACGTGAACATTGTCTCTACCGCTCATGTTAAAGAAATCCCAAGCAAAAAGAGGTTTTTACAATGCCAAAGAGTCCTTGCATACTTATAAATTAAATACATATATTTAAATTATAGAAACTTTATTAGCGTCAGCAATATCTATTACTTTATTCACATTATTAGCTCCGGGTTAAATGATTCCCGGATTAACAAAAACACACGATTAATAAAAGCTCATTAAATTGTAAAATCTACATTTATCGCCTAAAACGTATCAAATTGTACAGAAAATCAGTGGAAGTGTTTCCCAATATTTTCTCGCATAAGATGCTATCCCAGAGAACGCCTTGTATAGCAATGGCGTACAATAGTTACTAAATCCTAACATTTGGCGGGAAATTAGGAATTTTACTTAATATATCGAATCATCCTTGGCCTGTTTTTTGGCGATTAAGCCATGGCATGCGCTTAATAGTTCCCAAAAAATCGAATTTGTATTTTAGATGCATTTTTTTGCAACCGATTGAAATCTAAATTTGGCACAAAACTACACTTATACTCAGAAAATCCTATACCAAATTTGATACATTTAAGTCATTGGGCATTTGAGTTATCGCGTTCATTTGTATCTAATAGTACAGACCAAAAATGACTAATCCCTTGTTGGATTTGGTTCAAAATTTGACAGGTGTCTAGACTATAAACGTTTATTCTGTTTATTGAATTTTATTTATCTCTCTTTGTTACTACTTTCTACTATCTCTCTTTGTTTTGGTGTTATGAGTTAAATTATATTCGAACAGACTGACAGACAAACTTTCTCTGAATTGGTTTTATTCAAAATTTGATAGAAATCTACAAATTTGGACTAAAGACTATGTACCAAATTTCAACCATCTAGCCCAAAACGTTTTTCTGTTATCTTTATGACAGGAAGACCGACGGATGTTTTCCAACGGTGATTTTCAAACTCCGGGGGGCGGGGTCTCAAACGTGGAATTTAGTCTTTCTGAGAAAGAGGCCATGTTGATACAGGGTCAAATTACTGAAAAGAAAATTGATAGATTTTACTATAATGCATTATTTGTTTTCACACTAATTTTTGTACCTAAATTGGGTACGTTTAGTATTACTACGCGACAGAAATTTAGCCATGAATCTTTCAAACGTGCATCGTTATTATTTTCTTGCCTTCCTTTTTATCCTACTTTTCTTAGAAAATAATAATAGAAAAAAAGATGGTCACACCGCATTTGCCAAAAGAGAACAAGTGAAGCAGAGAAGCTTTCGTGAAAGAAAGTCAGGGGGCGTCAAGAACCGATCGCAGAGGGAGGTCATCGACCTCTTTTGCGTGAAAGTGAGCCCACTTTTTCCCTCTTTCCTTTTTCATCATTCGGAAGTTCAAGGCCAGCGTTACTGACTCTGGCAAGACAAAAAGCGCATCCCCCAGACTTTCATTTTTTTATTTTGGGTTCCTTCCAAAAAAACCAACGAGTGCATCGCAAGTACAAAAAATCCATGCAGAGAAATACCAACGAACTGGTTCCTCCAATCTTTCATAGTGGCCACTTTTAATTTTATTTCCATACTAGGATGTGGTCATCATGACCTGAACTTTAGACGATTCAAGTTGGCGAAACGCTCTTTCCATCCCCAACTTTCACAAACTGACTTTTATTTTATCATATTAGATATTTTTATCGATTTTAATTACATTTTTATTCATTTAGCTTTTTAAGTAAAAATATTGGTGACATTTTTGAAAATAATAAAATATTTAACTTAGATCCTTCGGCTATGGTCCTGTATTAAACTTCGAATTATTAATAAATTTTTTTGAAGAAAAAAAGGTACTTACGAATAATACCATCTTCGCCAACGGTTTAGTGATTCATTGGCGACGGATTTAAAATGAAATCTGCTATGCATATTTCAATGTATCATGCCATAACATCATTTTTTCAACAGCCAAGCATCATGTGCTCGTGCAAATTAAACTCGGCTGCTGATCATCCTCATTTGTGCGGCAATATGGATGTTTGAAAAAGAACTAGTCGCCAAAACTGGTTACTAATTTCTTAAAATGTAAAATATTTATCTTTGATATAAAGATCAAAGCGCAAGTAAATCAATATAAAAATTAACATTTTATAAAATGTTTTATTTAACACGAATGTCACTGTGCATACTAATTTTTATTGCAAACACAGTTTTTGCAATACAGTGAAGCAAATACTGGTATTAGAGCCACATGAAAAATTTCACTTATTTAACTCATTTATCTTTAAAGTTTTGCATTCATACTCAGAAAAAGATATTAATTAATTACAAATAATATTTTTAGATATAAAACAGCGAGATAAAATAAAATTTCTTAATCCAGTTTTTTGACAGTTTCGACATTTTGTTCGTAACCATTTTCTTTCCAATAAGAAAGTAAAATAGAAGTATTAGGTAATAATTCTCTAAAGTAAAAAAAATGTGGTCGTCATGCATAAAAGTACTGCTGTCATTTCTTGAATAATTACAGTAAGTGTGTCACTAGGCTTTTGTTGCTTTCTCTAGTATGATTATAGTTGGACTGATACAATTTTTTATCAGCATAATCTAATTTTCCAGAGTAATTTTCTAAACTGTTTTACAACGAAATTTCATTGACTGCTGATTGTCTTCGTGTGTTTCGTGTTTTCTTTAACAAGTATTTTTAAAATCAGGTTCTGGTAAGAAATAGTTTTTTATTTGAAAATTTTATTTTGTATTCAGAGTTTTTATATAAGACTGTTGCACGTTTAGTTCCTATTACAAGCATTACAGAGGTGTTCTAAATAAATTTCTTTTCGTTTGGCGTTTGTAATTCTTTAGCTGATTTTGACTGACCGGTATGTTCGGATTCAAATACCACTTTTTCTTTATTGGCTCGATCTTTTTTTCAGATTAAGTGTAACTAAATGGTGGAATATTTGATCGTTAAAAGAAGAAAAATTCCCAACGAATAACTGAAGCACGAGAAAAGAGAAAAAAAAGATAGGAGGGGAAAAGAATATTAGCATATGAAGTGACGTTACAAATGAAGGAAGAATATGACACAGCTTTGATCAAAACGAAGATTAAATTTACGAGCATGAGTGGATAATATGCGTGGACATACATGGAATAGTTAATTTCTCCTTGACCAGAGGTGTGGAAGAGAGGTACTCCTAATATCCCTGCCGCTTTCGCTTATGAAAAAGCAGGGCTAAGCAATATATCACTGAATAAAAATATTTCCCTCGGCGAAATGGATGGCAAAGGTCGCATCCAAAAAAATATCTGGCAACATATAATGTTGATGTTAGAGCTTAAAATCGTTTTTTAGGCTCTAATTTCTTAGATAAATGAGTTATCGAAAAACTTTACCTATAAAAAATTGTTTGTCTTAATAAGGCACTAATTAAGTTAATTGAATTTATTTTTCTACTTTTAACATTAAGAAGGTTATATAGAAATGAAAATTTCGACCCCCCCTCCTCCCTCATTTCCTCCCTCTTTGATCTATGTCAGGGGTTCTCAAACTTTTAGACATTGCGACCCCCTTTTTAGACTAAGCATTTTGTCGACCCCCCCAAAAAAAGTTTTAACTCCGTCTAAAGTTTAGACAGAGATTTTATAAATTTTACACATACTTAAGTGTTCGCAGAGTGTGTGTCGGGTATTGGCGCTAAATCCCTTGACACTTCATCTTTCTCCTTACCAGTATAATCTCATCTCGAAACTTTGATTGAACAGTTTACAGGTTGTATTCCAGTTAAGGATATGAGTGGGTTGTGTGGATAGTCAATCCGTTCAGTGAGCAAGCCTTAACAAAAGCTGAGCTAAGTGTCCTTCACCATTACCAACTGATAGAGATTTTAAATGATCAGTCAGCTAAAGTAACTTTTAACATAGCTTATATCGACAAATTTTGGATACGTATTAAAAAGGAATACCCAGAACTGTCCATAACAGCATTAAAAACTTTGATTCCATTTTCTACACATTACAACTGTGAACAAGGATTCTCCATAATGATGAATTTAAAAACAAAATCAAGAAATCGTTTGACACTGGAAAATGACATTGTTTTGTGTGTTACAAAGCTCATTCCAGACATTAAAAAATTGGTTAATTCCAAATAAGCTCATGCATCCCATTTACTAATGGAACACAAAAAGCAACTTGTATGCGTTTTAAAAGCTTTATGTGTTCTCTTTTTTTTAATGAAAATCACAGTAATAAATTAATTTTCTTTAAACTTTTCTTCCACATCTTGCGCCCCCCCTTGGGGGTCGCGATCCACCTTTTGAGAACCCTTGGTCTAGATGACCCATCTACGAAGTCATTTGAGATTTTTGCATTTTTAACAGCATGTTCGGAGCCAATTAAAAACTAAACAAAATTACTCTAAGTATCTTCTTCACAAGATAACGTAGACAAAGTACTATAAGCATATAAGGTTGGTTTTGAGTTCTAGTGACCATGAACAGTGAAGGAATGGAACAAAAATCCGAAATTTTGTCATGAGAAACAATGTAATAAGAAGTCTTCTTATAGAAATCTAACAAAAACCATAGCGTCCATGAGAGAAAATATGTTTGTTTAAAGAAATGTCTTTCGCGCAACCTTGGTGCAGCAAAGCAGGTGATCAGGACAGTCTTTGCTTCACATATACAAGAAAAAACATCTGAAGTAAGAATAAAAAACTTTAACCTGGAATTTTTTGAAAATCCTAAAAGCCAGGGTGGGTTTAAAAATACGTTGAGCAGAAGTCTTGCAGCACGTTGCGTAACTCAGGTGCATATTTCGAAATGGTTTCAAATGAAAGAAAATGAAAGGAATAAATTCATTTCACCGGCAAGAAATAGTAAAAATACCTAAGTAATTGCTCAGTTTTTTTCTTTTATTCATTTTTCTATAGCAAGAAACTGCTTTCTATTACTTTAAAAATTCCATGCTAAGTAGGTTTATTTTAATAGAAGTGATTGCTGATTATTATCATGTGAGAACATGATGTTGTTTGGTTATGGGTTTTTGTGGTGTCTCCCCAAAAACGTAAGCAAAAAATATTTGTTTTTTCATTGGTAGTTAGCGGGTCACCAGATCCACGACATTTAAGGTTTGTTTTGCCAGTATTGTTTGAAATATTTAATTCAATTTATTATCAATTGCTTTTTGTTTGTCGTTTCTATGAAATGATTTGATTTTCCTGGTTGTTTATGATTTCTTGCTTTTAAATAAATGATCTCGATCTCAGAAGATTATTGTTTGAGGTTTTTTTTAGGTGGAGGATTCTCTTTCTTAACTATCGCACTTTTGTAAAATGTGACTTACTCTTTAATGATATTATAAGCGAATTCTTACTCATTGTATTTCTCAAAATACTGTAAATATCAGAATATAATTTTGATATCAATCTGCATTACGTTCATCGGATTTTACCACATATACAATAGCTACCAGTAGTAGTGAACTTTTCGTCAGAATTACTTTTTTTTTTTTTTTTCATCTCAAAATCGGTCGAGCTCCAAAACTGTGTTTGGCAGCTAGAAAAGGTGAAAATGAAAGTTAAGAAAAGTTATCATTAGAGAGAGAGAGAGAGAAAGAGGTCTAGTAATTTTTTCAAACCGGTTAAAATTGGTTCATGGCTTAAATTAATTAAGGCAAATAAACACTCAAAAATAATAATCTCACATGATAACTTGAAATTTGAGAAGGTAGATTTCATTTTTAGATTTTATTTTATTTTTGTTTCCTTTGCAATTATAAATAATCGATCCATTTTTTGATAGTATTTTCTACAGTATAATAGAATTTTTCAACGATAGAAAATTAATAATATTATTTTTGGGGCCTTTTTTTATATCTAGTCGGGAACCGAGACATTTATTTATATTTATTTATTTATTTTATTTTCGCATTCCTTATTAATAAATGAGGAATTTAGAGGTATTATGAAGGATTTTCCTTCGATTTAGTACTGAACCACTTCTTGATTGTTTAAAAGGTGTTTTTGAGTTTTCCTTTCGTCCACAAAGTAAAGATTTAGAAGCGATTAATTTAAGAAACAAGTGTCATATTTTTATTTGAAAAAAAAATAATGTCTGTATATTTTGTTGTTGTAGCAATCAAAAAATCCGAAAGTTGCAGCATCCTGGCATAGGGGTAGTGTGTCATTCCCGTGATATGGATGTCCCGGTTCGGGCATGGTTCTACTGTGTACTATCTTAAGCTATGTGAATGGCTCCCTTTGTAAAAAAAGGTTGTGATATGATGTACGAAGTAGCTAAATTATACTCTTGGCTCTAGTTGGTGCTACTGAAAAACAAGAGACGCTCACTCGGCTTAAATCACTGACATAAAGTGTCATAAGTCGCAACACAAAACAGAGTTCCGAAAGCATTTTCAGACATAAAAATATTCTTTCGGTAAATTTTTCAGTAAGCCTGATTTAGGCAAATTTGTATTTTTATTTGCAAAGGAGTTTCCTTTCAGCCTAAATGATGAAAATAACGCTATAAACTTATCTCACAAACAAGAGGTGATGGGCCAAAATCGATCGTTATATATATATAACGATCGATT
>JAOUZG010010699.1:4601535-4627243 GCA_026289955.1 Argiope argentata
TGTGTGTGTGTGTGTGTGTGTGTGTGTGTGTGTGTGTGTGTGTGTGTGTGTGTGTGTGTGTCTTGTTATGAATGGTACTTATTTAAGTGAGCTATAACTGTAGTTTGATTTATAGAAAAAGAAAGGTGCTTTTAAAATCGATTTATTTAAACTGAATCATAGACTTCTAACTTTCTAATAGTTGAGACTTTTTCTATATGTCATCATTGATTTATATAAAAATATATTTTGAAAAGTATTTCTGAGCGAATATCTGCTTTCCCGACGTAGGACTTTTGAGTGTTTAAATGCCCATGTAATTTCTTTAATAATTTTATTACCTTTTTTTAAGATTAATTTAACCTTGGAAAAAATAATAATATTTCATATTTCAATTAATTACATTTTATATAAAACATTATAATTAAAAATTTTATAATTGAAATAAAATTCAAATCCATTTTAATGTTTCATAAGATTTTTCTCGCACGCCTATTACAGTCTTAAATTTATGATGAAAAATTAAAGTTGCTTCTTTGAGTAAATATTATTTCCTTAGCAAAATAACATTTTTAGGTTTAAATTATTCCTATAAATAACGTAAAACATTATGCACAGTATATAAGAATTGATATAATTATGCCTGACAAAGCAGAAACAAATTAAACAAAATCTCTTTCACATTTAAAATGAATTGACATGTGTTGAAATTTGAATTAATTCCAACATTTCTGAGTCTAATTTTTTCCCCTCGTCTGTACTCTTAAAACGAGCGGCTGAACTTTTATTATTAAGAATCGTGAAAAATAAATAAAATGAATTTCATTCCGAATTAAATTTTCATTATCATAAGAATAATAAATTTCAGTTATCAGATAATTTTATATATTCTATGAATTTTTAAAATTAATTTTTCAGACGCATTTATGATCTAACGTACACTCTCTACGGGCAAACCTACACCGTCATTTATCTGTTGTTGTTTTTTTAATGAATAATTCAAAATTCCCAGCTTTTCACGATACAACGTAAAAAGATATTAATATTGTACACCCACTACCACAATAAGCTCATAATGTAATAATCAGGTAGAGAATGCATTTGATGAGGCCCAATGAATTATGAGTGGGATAATGAGACGAGAAAGGCTTTTTATGAGCTGCGGTTACAGTGGAACCTGTTATTCTTCATTCTTTTTAGTAAAGCAAAAGTTTCGGTTTCTGTGCCACTTAATTGAGTGGTTCATTTTCGTTCTAGTTCTTGCAGAGGGAAGTGGGGATAGTTGCACGGTGAGCCTTTTTTTTGGGTCGTCCTTATTTCTTATCATTAAAACATCCCCTAAAAGGATTTTAAATATTCTTTCAGAAAGTCTTTTACCAGCACTCAAGGAAAATTATATGGAAGGTGATTAATCCTATTTCCTTTAAAAACAGTCATCCGAGTTTTAGATGCAATTTAGCCGTTATTTTAAATGCTTAATTTAAACTAAATTTGACTTTTAGATTTTTTTTTAAGTGAAAGATTGTTTAAAAGTTGCCTTTTTACTTTCTCGTATACTTAACATAGAAAAAGTACAATAATCATTAAAATAAAAAAAATTCGAGTTTGAAATTTTGACGAATTCAGTACTTTTCGTAAAAAAGGCTCCAGCGAAAAATCGCCAAATGATGTAGAATTATGCCAAATTTCTTACAGTGATTTTAAATCGAAAAATCGTCAAATAATGTAGAATACCGCCATATTTCATACAGCGATTTTAAATTGAAAAATCACCAAATTATGTAGAATTCCGCCAAATTTTTTACTGTGATTTTAAATCTAAAAATCGCCAAATAATGTAGAATACCGCCAAATTTATTACAATGATTTTAAATAAAAAAAATCGCCAAATAATTTAGAATTCCGCCAAATTTCTTTGGCGTTTTTCCGTTGGCACTCGGCTAAAGGAAAAGTACCTGAATGTCCACGTTTTACACCTCCTTGAACTCGGAAAACACATTTTTCGAAAATGTCCGCCCATCTGTGACTCAACTAACGTTTTGAGCAAGGTGAATGAAATTTGGTGATGTTGATGTTCTCGTGTCCGCTTTACAACGGAAAGGGTGGGGTGCAGTAGCTTCTGAAGGTATAGATTCCCGAGGGCAAAAGTCTGATTTCTAGCTCATATGAGGATGAAACACACACACATTCGCTTGCACAGCCTCTTTTTACAGGGAGAGGGGGGATATATTCACTCAACTCACAGTACACAGGAAAACAACCATGCCCTAACCGGGACGCCCAGATCGTGAGGAAGACGCGCTTTCTCTGTGCCTGGACACCGGCTTGAAATTTGGTATACTCTCTTAATACCAAACTGGCAGATTTTTATCAAAGTTTAAGTAATATCAATTCAGAGGAAGTTCGTCTGTCCAGCTGTTTGAATATAAGTTAACACAATAAATTACAAAACGAGAACTAGATACATAAAATTCGGTACATATATTTAACATTTTTAGAGCAGATACGTATCAAATTTCGGGACAAATCCATTGGAGGGTTGATTTCTGTTTGTGTGTACTTTGAAAAACAAATAAAAGCGATAAAAATTTCCTGATAAAATTTATCAAATTTGGTTTTAGATTCTGTGATTATAAGTGCAGTTTTGTGTCAATTTTTTGTTTTAATCGGTTGAGAAGAATTAGTCTTAAACGAAAGTCCAATTTTTGGATACTCATAACATATGGCAAGGATTAATCGCCAAATAACTCGCCAAGCATGACGCGATACATTTAGTAAAAGTTCTAGAATTACAATAAAAGTTAATATTTTGTAATTGTCGAAAGTCAGTGCCTTGCAAGTGGCTTGGATGAAAATTTTATTAGAAAGTATAAAGGAAAGTTTTGGGGAGACCATTCCCTCTGGTTATAAATATTATTTTAGTATTAATGCAAAACTTGATTAAACACTGCAGGCGATAACTCAGCGACAAATAAATAAAAACTTTTTGAAATATTTATAATATTCATTCAACAACGGAAAAAGCAACAATAAAATATTTTTTACATATGGAAACAAAATTTTTAATTTATTATATAAACTATCTATTTAATTCACTACCCGTAATAATACGTGCTGGTAAAATTTGAAAATAAAACAAATAAAAATGAAATCTATGGTCGTAATTTCAAGTAATGTGAGAACCTTATTATTTTTTAATGATTATTTGTCTTAATTAAGTCATTAACCGGTTTAAACCGGTTTGAAAAAATTACGTGACTTCTCTCTCTCACACACACTCTAATTTTTTTTTAAACTTTCATTTTCAATTTTTCTAGTTGGCAAACAAAGTTTTGCAGCTCGACTGATTTTAAGAATTAAAAAAATCCCAGTACTTTCGACGAAAAGTCCACTATTACTGAAAACTATTGTATGGGAGGTAAAATACAATGAACGTAATGCAGATTGATATTAAAATTATATTCTGATATTTACAGTATTTTGAGGAATACAATTAGTAAGAATGCGCTTATAATATCATGAAAGAATAAATATAAGTCGCGTTTCACAAAAGTGCGATAGTTAAAGCTAGAAAAAAAAACATGAATCTTCTGAGAGCGAGATTAATTATTTAAAGGCAAGAAATCGTAAACGAACTAGAAAATGACGTCATTTCATAGAAACGACAAACAAAAAGCAATTGATAGTAACTTTCATTAAATATTTCAAACAATACTAACGAAACAAACCTCAAATGCCAAAAGGCATCAAAACTACCTAATCAAAACAACAACACATGCTCCCACATGATAAAAAGAAGAAGGAAAAAAATCATTCAGTACTTTGGATTTTCTTGGCAATGGTACATGACATTTCCCATAGGTTTGTTTGAATGAGTCAGAGCACTAATTATTTACAAACAATTTTGTTTATATTTGTGCTGAAATGACTCAAAACAGAAAGTTGAATTTTACGGTACAGCACTGTCGATCATTAGTGACCGTCGCGGTTGTGTCAGTCACTGTAACCGACACGTCAACTGCGCGATTATCCAAAGTATACGCCAAAAATAAAAAAAAATTTTAAAAAATTAGAAGGTTTTTTTCAAAGAACTCCCTCGGGAAAAGCGATCTTCTTGGAATAGTTTTTAATTTAACGTGAACAGCATTACTATTTGAAGCTGAACGAGAGCTATTTTTAAACTGTATCTCGTTATTACTTAGCCCAAATTTAGAGGATGATTACTGGGCTAGTAACCCTTGAATCTACGTCAGACATGTTACTTAGCGATCCCTATGAAGTAGGAACTCTAGATGGTCTTTGCCCAAAATAAGTAGCTTTCTATCAATTGTCTATATTTCTATTTATCTTTTTAACCACTGAATACGAGATGTTGTTGTTTCTTATGGAACTTGTCATTGAAAAGATCTCTGACGAAGTCCTCGACTTTAAGCCGAGAGGGCGTTTCGTGTTTTCCGTAGCGCCATCTAGGACCAAGAGTGTGTCTTAACTACTCCTGCGTCTCAACCCTTTTTACGGGGGGAACTTCATTCATACATTTCATTCACTCTCCCACAGATCGTTCACTTACACAACCCTTTTTCACAAGAGGGCTCATCCACACAACTCACAGGTAGAATACAGGGTAGAGAACAACTATATCAAAACCAGGACTCGAGCCCAGGAGGCTCAGCTTTCAGGGAAGATGCCTGAATACGAGTGAATTCTTTAATTATAAAATAAAAAAAGCTAAATAGATAAAATTTGGTACAGAGATTTAATATGTATAATTTAAGACTTTTATCAAGTTTGGACCTGAATCTGTCAAATTCTGCCTCTTGTTCTGCTCTTTGACATACATGCAAATGGGATAACTCCAAACTATAACAACTTAAATAAATGAAGTCTGATTCTCAATTCCAATTTCTAAAGTTTAGATTCTTATCAAATTTCAACTAAATATGTCAAAGGAATGGATCCCTGTCAGTCTGCAATTTTTAAGCACGCAAACATAATGACCAATGAAATTTTACGTTTGATCCTGTAAGGACAGTTGTAATTTTATATCAAATGATGATTCTCATGGATCGGAAAAAAAAGCATCAAAAATACACATTTGATTTTTAGGGCTTCTGCATTAAATATATTGTTGTTGTTGTTCTCCTGTTCCACTTTACAACGGAAGAGGGTTGCAGTAGTTTCTGGTGGTAGGGACCACTTAGCACCCAAGGTCAGAAATCTGACTTCTAGTTCACACACGTCACACATCCTTTTTAAGGGGCCGACATCATTTATGCCTTTCATTCATTCATCCACAGATCGTGATTTAGATCTGGAACAGAGAACGATCACCTCTGACCTAGAACCCCCAGTGGTTTTATTCTCTACATGGAGGACCTTGTGACCAGGATAGATTAAACGTGCGCTAGTCACCACATACACGGAGTCTTCGGCTGGCGGGTTCGAAATCGCAGGCCAATGGATGCGATTCCAACGCCCTGATAACCAGGCTATCCCGGCCCTACAACAAACATACAGTAGGGGTTAATCACAAAAAAAAGTATACAGTAGATCGTAAGCAAAATTCATGCCAAAGTTATACATTTCGCCACTATTATTTGCTAATGTCATACATTTAATACACAAAGACCTGCTTTTTTAATTTGCGAGTTATTTTTTCATTAACATAATTTCTCATGTTATTCACGGCCTTTCCTTAGTTCTGTTAGGTAAAATTGAGGTGTATAGCATCTCCATTAGAAGGTATTCGACAAAATTTTAAAGAAACCATTAAGGTGTTTTATTTTAAAATCCATTTGTTTCTCTTTTTAAACTGAAATGAAACGAAAAAGAAAGATTTAAGAAAAAGAAAGCTGTGTTTGTATACCTCTACAGATAAAGTTTATCTCAGCGATTGTTTTTGAAACTTAATGCGAACGAATGTTGTTCCAGCAGAAGAGACTTATCACAAATCTGAAAAGAAGTCGAGCAAAACCCGCATATGTTATCTTTTAAAATTTACTTTTCTCCTTGCATATAACGCTGTAATAACAAAGATTATAATCTTCAAACAACTTAGAAATTTAATCTTGAAATTTTAATAATCGTATTTTTTTCATTGAAAATTTTACTTATGACGTGGGTCTTAATTTGCATAAAATGATTTGATAAGAACTGTTATTCAGAGGGAATTCTTAGTGGCATTTCCCCTTCATGGAAAAGAATATTTATTTCAGAATAAATATGACCATTGAAATACCTCTATATTATGCGATCAGTTTTGTGAAATTCTAGTTAAAATTCCTGTTTTATATTAATCTTTATTAAATGTTGAAAAGCTTATGTTTAGATTAAATTAATGTACAAGTCATAAAAATTAAGTTTTCAAGTAAAAAAAAATGATAACCAGGAATTAACATATACATTAGTGTAATGTCATATATTTATACGTCATAGAAAAAAATATCATAGACTGATTTATCATAAAATACTCAATCTACAAGGCTTCGGAACACGATATTTGGCTGTTATTTCCAGTAGACATGAGCAAAATGTTTTTGTTTTTTATTTTTAAAATTTTTTAAATAACTATGAATGAAATGAAATGTTGACGTTTTCCCACAGTAAAATCGGAAGCATATTATCCTACAAATATATTTTGTGCTAAGTCTTCATAAAATTTAACCCTTCTTTGCACCATGATGTATATTTCCATTACAACATTTAGTGAACAAAAAAATGGTACTCAAAACAGGTGCACTGTAAAGTGGTTATTGCTGGCAACTTTTTTTCACGATTTTTGCTTAATAAAGAACGTAGCTCTCAATAAAAATCAAATGTCATACGCCTTATGGCGGATTTGAACTTGTCTAATTTCATTATTGTTGTTGTTCTCGTGTTTCGCTTTACAATGAAAGGAAGGGCGGCCTCTGAGGGTACTTTGGACCCCTGTGAACCCGAGTGCAGAAGTCTGACTTCTAGCTCACACACGTCACAAACCCTTTTTCAGGGGCGGACTTCATTCATGCATTTCAATCATCCACATTGTAATTCAGATCTGGAACAGAGAACGATCACCTCTGACCCAGTACCAAGAATGGTATTACTCTCGACATGGGGGACTTTGTTACTACGACAGACGTAACGTCCACCACATACACTCACGTTCAGAGAATCTTTGGCTAGTGGGTTTGAATTCGCAGCCCAAGAAATGCAAATCCAACACCTACATACCAGGCTACGCAGGCCTAATAGCTACAAAATACTATATATAATTGATCAAAAAATTATACTACGTTGAATTTTCAATGCCAATTCAGGCAACGCAAAATGCATGAATTTTCTAATCTAGTTGGGGTAACGCAATACAGATTAGAAATTTTTAATTTTCTTTGTTCTGTATTATTTTAAGTCGAAAGTGTTTCAAAATGAATAAGAGAAATCGATTCATTAACAATGTTTAATTTTAAATGCATCTGACATTATAAAAATAAACAGAATCGTTTGAAATAATCGGTCGAAAACATGTTAAGCCTAACTTCATTGACATTGGGAAGAAACAAACCGAATGCATTACTTATTTGGCGGTGGGGAAATTGAAGAGTTTTGGTGGGAAAGTTAGTTTTTAATTAGATAATAAAAAGTTAATTAATTAATATTTTTAAAAAACTGTATCAACATCCAATATCATTCACTGCAAGTTTTAAAAATGTACTTGAACTTGATTGGATGAATAAAAAATATTTTATTACTAATTGAAAATTTGAACAAGATATATAAATGTAGGGAGAGTGTGAGCTAATAGTAGGAATTGGAAAAAAGAAAGAAAAAATAATGGGGAAAAAAACGGTTAAATTTTGATCCAAGTTAGAAACAAAAGCATTGTTTAACTAGCCAGGGTATTTGTTTTGGACTTCTGCAGTAAGTAGAAATTTTCTATCTAACCTCAGTTATCATAGACCGAGAGGCGCTTCCTGTTTAACTTACCGTCATTAGGCCGGTCCGAGTCATTTGGCGTGCAATGTAAATAACAAACATCCCTTGACGTTTATTGCCTTCTCGGCGTAATTCCATTTGTTTCACTTAAGTAACCTGTTCGATCCATTTTGTTGATTTGCTCAATGTGTTCCGTTCCGCTCATTCTATGTTTAGTTGTAGAGTTTCTTTGCCAAAAGAAAAAAAAAAAGGAAGCAGACAAGGAAGTCACTTGATTCAATTTACTTCACTAATATTATTGGCGTCGCATGCGTCTATTAATTTCCTGCCAAAGATTGATTTTTGATTTGTATTTAGTCAATTTGCATTGAATTAAACTGTATTCTTTAATGTAAGTTTCCATTTTGAAGCTACACAGAGGACGTCGATAGTGGAACTTACTTATTCGTATGATAAGAATATCTATATCAGTTCAGCATTACAGCTTCATATGAAAGACGCAATGAGAAACATCTTGATTTCATCCTTACATGAAAATTTCAGAGTATGTATCAATGTTTTAGCGTATCAATTTACCCTCACCTTTTCCAGCAGAAGAAAATAAATAAATTTTTAAAAAAATCTGTGGTCGCAAATTTCAAGTTATCGTGTGAGAGCATTATTATTTTTAAGTGCTTATTTGTCTTAATTAATTTAAATCATTAAGCAGTTTAAACCGGTTTGAAAAAATTACGAGACTTCTCTCTCTCCAATGATAATTTTTCTAAACTTTCATTCTCAATTTTTCTAGGCGGCAAACAAAGGTTTGATTGCTCGACCGATTTTAAGATAAAAACAAACAAAACAATAATTTCGACGAAAAGTTCACTATTACTGAAACCTATTGTATAGGTGGGAAAGTTCAGTGAACGTAGCGCAGATTGATATTAAAATTATATTTTTATATTTACAGCATTTCGTGAAATGCAGTTAGTAAGAATGAGCTTATAATATCATTAAAGAATAAATTAAGTCGCGTTTTACAAAATTGCGATAGTTAAAGCTGAAAAAGTATTTAAAAAAAACCCATAATCTTCTGAGCGCGAAATTAAGTATTTAAAAGTAAGAAATCATAAACAATCAGGAAGATGACGTCATTTCATAGAAATAATAAACAAAAAGCAATTGATAGTAATTTTAATTAAATATCTCAAACAATATTGGTAAAACAAACCTCAAATGTCATGGGTCAGTCGACTCATTATCTACCTTTAAAAAAAGGAATATTTTTTTTTTGTCTTCGAATTTCGGCGACACCAAAACCCTCTAACCAAAATAACATCATATTCTCACATAATAAAATCGATTTAAAAACTTAGTTCAATATTATTTATTGTGATTATATAACCTTTTGAAAATTTTATTCATCTCCTTTTCTATACAATATGGAGCAATAACTTCCTTTGATGCTTACATAATTAGCAGAAAGTATTTTATTAGTAGAAGATATTACAAGATGATTCTTATCTTGCTGAACTTATCTCTGATTAATTTCAGAAAATATTTTATTCTTTTTGTATGAAAAAGCAGCATTCAATTTCTGTGTAACAGTAGTGAAGCTTCTGGAAAACATTGCCGATCAGTACTAATAAATTATTGAAATGAGTTGAAAATATTGTTAGCGAATACAACAATCTGAGCGAATGATTCAGAGAAAAACAATCTTGGTATAGTAAAAGTTTCTAAAAGGAATTAGAACACGTTTTTAAAAATACAAAACCAAATGAAATTAGGGTAGAGTTTCAGAGACGGTCGAATTTTAAGATTTCTCTTAGATGGTTGTATATGCCAACAATTATAAAGTATACATGGTTGTGTGTTGTAGATAACATCGTGCCACAGATTCCTCCAGGTAGGTTCAAGATTCGGTAGTTCAATTTTTGTCAACAAACCATAAAAAGACAGTTATATGTGTATGTAATAGATATATATCCCGATTTATATCATTTCTATAGAGTTGTGCTGGGTTTACACTCGGCCAGTTATAAGACGGCAAGTAGGCTGCGCATGCGCAGAAAGGGACAGATCTATGTTTGCCATAATTTTATAAGAAAGATTCAAACATTCTATGCTTGGCTATAAATTGCCATTTCAGCGTTCTTGAATATTTCTTTTTCACTATGTATCGTATTGAAATGATGGATATTTACACAAGGAAACAGGTAAAATTTAAAAAACATATCAACATACCTAAATTTGATAAACTATAGAAAAGAAATGGTAATTAAAATGATGAAAAGAACACATTTCACATCAGAAAAAGCAAAAAAAAAAAAAAAAAATGTCGGAATTAATCTGATAAGTCATAATTTTTTTTCCCGCCAAAAAATTGCCAAATTCTACGAACGCATGATCAGTAAGAAAAAATTCAGTACAGCGCCATGTAAATTTATCTATCAGCATTATTACTTAATCAATCTCGCCATAATTAGCGAGTTGGCGATTAATTCTAGGCAAGCGCTAATAGTAACCAGAAATTGAATTTGTGCTTCAGATATGTTTCTCTCAATCGTGTGTAAAACAATTAATACAAAACTACACTTGTAGTCACAAAATCCTATACTAAATTTGATATAATTAAGTCATTTCACTTTCGAAATATCATGTTTGTGAATATAATTCTTGAAAATACAGACAGACAGACAACCCGGAGTAAATTTGGCTCAGAATTTGAGGCGTATCTACAATATAGGTTTTAAATCTATGCACCAAATCTTATCTATCTAGCTCTCTTAATTTTGTTGTTACCGCGTTTACTTATATTCGGACAGCCGAGTGTACGAACTTTCTATGAACAGAATTTATTCAAAATTTGATAGAAATCTGCAAATATGATATTATTATTATATGCCAAATTTCAATCGTCTAGCTGAATTTTTTTTATTTATCTTTGTCACATATAGACAGACATTTTCCATGAATGTGTTTTTCAAATTCAGGAGATGCACCAAAATCGTGAAATTCGTTAAATCGTGGAGATTCGGCAAAATCACGAGTTCGAATTTTTTAACAATTACTATACTTTCTCTGTACCACAAGTATGAGAAAGTAAGTCATAGAACAGACCCTCCGACCCACCACAAAGGCACATGGATGACCGGACCGCCGCAACAGCAGTTAGCTGGAACTGTGGGAACTGTGGAACTCTCCGAAGGAAGTACTTCCCGTCATCGATGGGAGGAGCCTAACCCCCACCTATTAGTGCACCCACCGGGTTGACGAGATCCAACCACCATACCGGAAGCATCTCATCCCCAATTACGAGGTTCTTCCCAACCTACGGAAGTAGTATGAGAAAGTAAAAAAGACTAATAAAATTTAACTTTTATAGAGAAAATAAAAATGTGTTGATTTTAAATAAGCATAAAGTACTAATGAATATCTTCCTCAACTTTTAAAATACATAAATATCGCTCGATATCTCGGATTAGATAGAACATATATCAAATTTTTTGTCTTTGCAACAAAAATAGTCTAGAATCAGAAAAGTGTCTCACATACGAATGAAACGTCTTGAATCGTCCCATTTAAAATTGTTTAAGTAAATATTAAGTATTAAAATAAAAACTAGGTTATACTAGACTTAAAAACTAGATTTAACTTTTAGAAAGGTTAGCGTCTGAAAAGTTTCACCTTCCAACTTTTAATATGTGTAATAATAGATTAGTCAGAGTTTAAACTTATTTACAGTGCCGACATCTTAGGGTGGCGAAAGGAGAAACCCCTGAGTTCAGACTGTGTTCTCATGCCAACAGAACCAAGAGATAAATGTTCTTCTACAAAGAAGGGGACGAAATTCTCATATTATCATATAAGAACATGATGTTGTTTTTGGTATCTCCGAATTTTACGGTTAAAAAATATTTTACCTGCTTTTGCAAGTATTGTATTATTATTACAAATACTTCTTTGAAAGTAGATACGATTTAAAAAGGTAGACAAAAAAACATATTATAGCTGTTATTTCATCTTAAAAACGATAGAGTTCCAAACTTTGCTTGTCAGCTATAAAAAGAGAAAAATTGAAAATGAAAGTTAATAACAAAAAAAAATCTATCATTATATATATATATTATATATAAAAATTATCATTATACATATATAGCTTCCAGTAATAGTAAACTTTTCGTCAGAATTACTTTTTTTTTCATCTCAAAATCAGTCGAGCTCCAAAATTTTGTTTGGCAGCTAGAAAAAGTGAAAATGAAATTTTAGGAAAATTACCATTAAAGGGAGAGAAAGAGTTCTAGTTATTGTTTCAAAACGTTTTAAATCGGTTAATGACTTAAATTAATTAAGATAAATAACGACTTAAAAATAATAATGTTCTCAGAAGATGACTTGAATTTTACGATCGAAGATTTCATTTTCTTTTTATATAATGATATTTTAAATATTTTTTTATTGTTATTCTCTTCTCTCTTATTTACGTTCTATAAATCGAGGGTGTGATCTAATACAGAAATTTTATAACTCTTTGATTATTTAATTAGCATTAATCAAATCATAATTTGATATACTTTTGTTGAATATCACAATAAACCGTTAAAAAAAACTGCAGTACACTTCATTTTATTGAGCAGTCCGATGTAATAAAATAATAGCAAAATATCTTATTATGCTTCTTTGAACCTTTCTAGTTGTTTTAAGAAATATTTGTTAGGAGGACAAAAGATTTCATTATTTCTTATTTTACAATTGATTTATTTCAGAGGGGGAAGGGGACTTCTTATCTCAAACACCCTTTTCTGGAATTAAATCCAATAAATTTGATCTAAGATAAAACTCAAAATGTAGTTTCATGTTTAGCTCATCATTTAATAACTACATCCTATTCACGTGTGTGGTCAGGAACGTTAGCCAACGAAACGTTGAATTAAAGCAAAATATAGTGAATGATACCCTCCACACTTGCTTATTAAGATCTTAAGTGGCAATGCACGACTTGTGTGGATTGACAGCCACAGGGCAAAACAAATATAGTTCCTAAGAGAGTCTTTAATATCTAGCCGACTGCATTATGTGGGATGTAAACACACAAAAAAGCCCCACTATGTCGACGGTCGATTTGATGGTATTGGAAACTTACCGACCTCCCGCTGTTAGACCGACCAGAAGAAAAATGGCTGCCAAGGGAATTGGTTTTTGCTTGTGAGGCGCATGCGCGGCCAACAGGCAATTTGTGAGCGGAATACGAGTAAGACATCATTTACAATTTCTGGAATCGTTTATGGGGAAAGGAAGACACACCACTCTATTGATACCCCTCAAAGACTTGTTTGTTTGTTTATTTATTTTCGGGAGGAATAAAAGCTAGGAGGGATTTAATACAGTTGCTGTCAAGGGCCGAAGCATTATGTGATGGGAATTTTCAATAATTTTTGAAATACATGAAGGAATCACTTGTTGATTAGAAATAAAGCAGAAAAAACGTTCTAAAAAGAGTTGTTTTAACACGTTTCAACCATAATTTAAAAAAAATATGTGCTGTGTCGCTCACTTTCACGACTATTCGTTTTATCTACCTTTTTTTACGCCTATCCCTCCGTGACTGATCGAATATAAATAAATATAATATTTTATAAGACGGCTCTTTTTTACTGAGGATGAAGAAATAGCGGAAATGATTTGTTCTAATTGCATTATGATAATTTTATAACACCTGTATAATCAGGGATAAAGTTTTCAGATTTACAATTACAGTAGATTCAAAAGTATCCGGCATAATGTCGGAGAAGGGCAGGCCGGATAAGAAAAAAATCGAATATGAGGGAGTTCTGTGAATGTAATACTTTATCCAATTCAAGAAGGCAAAGTTTTTATTCCAAACACTCGCTGTTATAATACGTATTTTTTTCTTTATTATTAGCTATCAAGCTTTCTGAAGTCATAAAGAAGGTGAAGGTGGACACGATCCGATTAATCATAAAACCGCTGGCGATAACATGTTAGTTTAATATATACAGCTCTGTACTAATATTTTATATATCTTTATATTTTGCACTACCTGTTTCAACAATTTATTATAAAAAAACACTGATATAAACTGTTCACATTTTAACATAAATTATGTAATACAGGAAATATAATAAGAACATTAACGCAAATCGTTGTTGTTGTTTCTAATGCCACCTGCCACGGTCAGCGATTTTAAGCCGATGATGGGTCTTTGGTTTTAATTAGCACCAACTAGAGCCAAGAATTCGTCTTAGCTACTCACTCATCACATTCGCTTGCACAGCCCCTTTTTACGGGGGGGGGGGGCTCATTCATACACCTCAAGGATAGAACTGAGGAGGAACAGCCTTGCCGAACCGGGACTCGAACCCTGACACTCATATCAGGGGGAAGACGCGCTACCCCTGTGTCAGAATGTCGAGATGTAAATTGTAGGCCTAATTATTTTTAAAAATGACTCAAACTGATTTTATTTTTCTCTGATATATTACACACAGATATGAAAAGGTAACCCTAACGTAAGAGAGAAAACTTACAGTTTTAGGTTTTGAAAAACTAGACCGGGCAGTACGGAAGCCGTATAGTCATAAACCGGATACTGGGATGTGCACTTTATAATCGCACCTTTCCTTTTGTTAACTTGTTATTTGGATAACCGCACTAATCAATTTTTAAAAATATTTCTGAGCTATAAGCAAAAAGATTAATGCAAATTTATACACGATTTTTGATTTTTTAAAAAAGCAATTTTAAGATTTTCACAACTGGATTTTAGTTATTGAATTAATGCTGAAAGATTTCTATCTTGAACTCTATGACATTATGAAATTAACACTAGAAACATATCAACAAGGTTACTATAAAAAAAAAAACATTTTTGGAATATTTCTAAGTAATCTAGTCTTAAAACAGAAGCTGCCTTCTGAAATTCAAAGTCACCCTGATATTTTGTGTGACAAGATAAGCCAAATTTATCAAGTGTCTTTATCCCGGATAAATTTTTATCTTTTCGTTAAAAGATTGTGGGACGAATTACATGATAAAGCAGCTTCGCATTTCTTATATCTACTAGAACATTTCCGAGTAAAGCTATGTTGTTTGCTTAAGCAGTTATGGAATAGGACCTAATGGAAACAGTGATTTTTAATTAATAAAAAACAACCATCATAGAGCATTTACAAAAATATTTCTTATGTTTCATGGCGTTTGTGAGTGAAGTTTGGAAAAAAAAATCTATTTATTATTTTCTATTTCTGTAGGATACAAAAAATCAGACATGAGTTAAATTTATATAGGTTAAGCCTAATTATGAAATAAGGCTATGGTAAGATTTTTCCTTCGAGTAATAACATATGGTTCTAAAAGAACATTGAATGTTTCGTTCGAAAGTACTTTTTGACTTATGGAACAAATCTTAATGGTAAATTCTATAATTTTTCATTGCTTCAACTTTTTTTGTATTTTTAAGTATTTACACAAATTATATTTTTAAAAAAATTGTGTACTTGTCATAAACTTGTTCAAAAAACGAGAAAGTAAAATCTTTAAAAAAATGGAACTCGGAAATTGCCTAGACATACATTAAAAGATGTACGATCAGCTACCTATTTGAATAGGAATACCAAATTTAAAGTTTTTTTGTTTCTTTTTTTCTTAATTTGATTTAAAAGCAGTGGAATAACTTGAGTTGGTTAGGCAGGGCAATTGCCCTGGGCGTCATTGTAAGGGGTTAAGTTTAATTGAAGAAAGTTGAATTGAAGTTTAATTTACTTATAATAACGTCCCCTTTTAAAACAACATTGGGGCTATTTTGGGACGGACCTCGTAATTTTTAACCGCAGTCAGATGACGAGGACGATACCTGAGCTGGCACACCCCTCTCTAGTGATAGCAGGAGAATGGTTGGCCAGAACGAAAATCCAGAAATAAATTCAACTGAAAATAAAAGAACTAAGTGTACATTAAAATAAAAAAAAGCATTAAAATAAATAAACTGTGCTGAAACTATGCAAACTTTGCTGTTATGAAAGATAGTATAGAATGAACAATAAAGCATTGTTCAGATATTTTCATTACTTCTTAAGTTTGTGATTTATTTATTTCGTAGAAAAGTGAAAACAAAAACATTTATAGATTTTTTCCCCATTTTTCACACTCGCACACAAAAGAAAGAAAAAAATGAGTTATGCTTGAAAATGAAATATTTACTAGAAATTCAATTTGATAACCAGCTCATTGAAATTGAAATAAAAATAAACATACAGATGCTGACAAAGTTCTGGAACTCGGCCAATTTTGAGATTTAAAAAAAAAAAAGAAAAAAAAAAACATCGTTTTTCTAAATATTGACGCATGCGTAATAATCTCGTGATTGTTTCAAACCGGTTAAAACTGGTTAATGATTTAATTAGGACAATCTGTAAAGTTTCAGAGAAACGATCTTTTGGAAATCAAGTTGTAACTTTAATTGGCAATAAATCGCCAAATGTGACAACCTTCTGCATTATTGTCTAATAACCCTAAACGCATTTTGAGGCTTCAAAATCCTCAAGCCAAAACAACATCGTGTTCTCACATGATAATAGGAAGAAAGAAACATAAAAATGTATTAAGGTTAGAAGAACATTTTGAATTATTAAGTGCGGCCTTAAATCAATTCCCTTTGAGAAACTCAAGGTTAACCATTTTGTTCTTAAATTTCATAAATGAAATACGATTAATTTTTTATTAATCGCACAAGACAGAAAAAAAAAATGTCTTCCATTAAGAGTAAAATGACGAGCAATTCAAATATAAGACACCGATATATATATATATATATATATATATATATATATATATATATATATATATATATATATATCTCTTTAACATATTCATTTTTCTTATATTTTTGTAATCATTTTTTTACATTGTTACTTATAAAAACAAAAGACTAGATCAGAAATATTAATTTTATTTTTGAACTGTTACATAACATTTTAGTTATTTTTTTTTAAATTATCATACACATATATTTATCATGTGAAGTGTAGTGAGACTGTAAAAACATATCTATAATAATATGAGTTTAAAAAAAGTAATAATCACATTTAGAAATCCTGAAACTGACCAACTAAACGGTTAGAGGATTAAAAAAAAAAACTTTTAGAACAATCTGGTAGAATACATCGTTATATCTAGTTTGGAATGTACGAGAAAAGATTATAAGAGATAAGGAATTTTATCTTCTCTCTTTCCTTTTGAATCTGGTATCACTGGATAAAGCAGATAAAAAGCATTTATGGAAAGAAATCGCATGACACAAAGCAATGGAAGTGATTTCTTCACGACTTTTTCGAACGAAGAAATCCGGTACATTTTGAGCTTAGCTGAGTGATAAAATAAATAGGATGCAATATGTGCTTTGGAGTATTTTGAGTCAACTCTAAATAGATCCATAGTGTTAGTGAAAAGGTTAATATTTCAAATCTAATGATCTGAATAGTGATGTTTTTCAATTATCGAGCTCACATGAATAAGGAGTTTAGTTTAATTTGTTTATTTTTAACGTCCCGTTGTAAAGCAACACAAGGGCTATTTTGGGATGGATCTCTTAATTGAACTACGGTCAGATGACGAGGACAACGTCTGATCTGACTACCCTTCTCCCAACCATACCACACCAGAGAAGACGGTTCCTACAAGACGGTTCTCGGTGGAATCGGGTCTAGAACCTGAAACCCTACGGCTCAAGAGCCGAGACCTTACTACCAGGCCCCCACCTTTAAATGAACGTGGAGAACAAGGAAATCGAAAACCTACCTGCCCTTACTTCATAATTAGAAGGAAAAATTTTTTTTAATTAAATCCTCTATGCATATTTCCATGTATCATGTCAGAACATCATTTCTTGAACGGCCAAGCACCACGTGCTCGTGCAAGTTAAATTATATTTTTTATTCATTTTGATTGTTCCATCGAATGAGTCACTTTAGTATCGCAAACGATCCAAAAAAAAAAAACTTTGTCTCGCATTGATTGTTTAAAAAAATATCAGATTTCCTATTTATTTCATATCGTATAATCACGTGCTCAAAATGACATTTTTCTAGGTTTTATTTGCTGTAGTCATTAACTTATTTTTTTAAAAAAAATCAGAGCTTTTGTAAATGCAGTGGCAATGCGTTATTAAAAGTTCAGTTTTTAAGATGCTCGTGGAGTTAATAAAATTTAAATTTTTCGCCTACGGTTTTTTATTTTTTATTTTTCACCTACAGATTTTTGTTGACGCCACAAACCTCGTTCCCAAACTAACATCATGTTCTGACATGGAAAATAAATAAATAAACGATTGCGGCGCAAGAGTCTGATACTAAAATCCAACCATTTAAATGTTGCATTTTCAGGCATATATACACAAACATAGAAGCAGATAGACTATAATAGGGAGAATTGATGGAAAATTTAACACAAATCTACAATTTTGGTGGAAAAACTACACATCAAATTTCAATTATCTAACTCGTGTTTTTGAGTTAGTTAATACGTTCAGAGACAAATATACAAAACGTAACACTTTTTTTAATCCAAGTAGGGAGGTCTAAAATTTTGAAGAAAGATTCATCAAAACTTTGAAATCGACTGTTTGACGATTACAATTCGTTTTCATGCCATTTGCTGTATGCGAATACAGTGGGGAAAAAATCAAATCAGCCTTATCCGAAGCCGTCTTAAACCCTTTAGGAGTCTGTAAGCAATACAATTTTCGGAGCCGTCTGTGGCTTACCCCAAGCTTCCAAAAGAATGCACTTTTAATAAATAAAATTTTAAATATCCTTTATTCGGAAAAAACATAGGAATAATTGTTCTAAAATTGGTACAATACTAATTATGAAATTAAATAAAGCTAAATAATTTCGAATGCACAGCCATCAAAAATCAAATGAAAGTATGGAATTAACTGTCTTGAAAAAAAAAACTTAAGACGTTTGGGACAATATTATTGCCTTATTGATAATATTTATATTATATTTCCAACATGTCATCTAAGTGCACATGCGTATCGAAAAATAAATAAAATCAAAGGAAGCAAAAACTTTTCCTTTGTTTCCTGGTTAAATTAAGCAGAAAGAAAATTCATCAGAAGCAAGCTTTTAAAAATGAATTATTTCTATCATGTATCATTAAATTTGAATTGCTTAGTTTCAAACAAAAGTCAAAACAATTTTTTACGTTAAATATGAATGCAGCACCTGTTGTCAATCCGTACAAAGCATGGCATTTGGAAATGTCCCGCTTAATATGTAAGTATATCCGCTTACGTCTTGTAAGTATATGTTACAATTAATTAAAAATTACTAATGAAACTTATTGAGAAAGTACCAGAAATTTTACTGTTACTGACAAAAATTCCCGAAAAGAAATATAATGAAAGGAACTTAAAATTATTTCAATTAATATAAACGAGGGTAAAAATAATAATAATAATAAAAAGACAATGCAGCTGTTTTGTTCGAGGTTAAATAAGAACATGAACATATTTTCTAGTCGGGTGATTAATTCATTCTTAATACTGTCAATAGCATTAATATTGTCACATTATTACATTGACTATCAATTGAAATTACTAATATATTTTTTTCTTCAAAAATTGCATTTTTCTGCATACAATACAACTTTAAAAAAAATGTTATCCCCTGAAATGCAAATAAAAACATTCCATTTTTGGAATATCAAGATTTTCAAAAAAACAACACAACTCAAAAATAGATCTGCTAGAGATTGCTTTTGCCAAAATTCAGATGAGGCTCCTCATGGTCGTGTTGCGCATGGAATTTTGCAGTCGTTCATAAAATAGTCAACGCACAGCAAAAATTATCAAAATTATGACCCAAATGGCTGTCATATTCAAAACCTTTACAAAACTCAGAAATTAATAAAATATGATTTTCTCAGTGATACTTGACTCTTAACATTTATTTTTTTACAGATTTTTTTATTAACATGACTCAGCTGAGTTTCATATTTTGCGTCTGAGCATAACACATTAATGCAATAAACATCCCTGGTGAAAGGAAAGTTACCTCCCATTATTATAATAATTCTGGAACACAACGAACAGTCAACGATTGCACTTTTCTTACTTATGAGTAATGAATCACCGACATTTGGCGAAAGAAGTACCCGCCAACTTAGAAAATAGTTAGCGCCAAGCTTAACCTTGAAACTTAGCAGTCAAAATGAAAATATTCCAGAAATATTTAAGGATTGCAAAGATGAGTTTCAAAAATCGTCTGGCTGCTGATTCGACAACTTTAACGACGATAAGTCAGCTCGCTCGAATTCCAATAGAGATCCATGTTTGTTTGTTTTTTAATATAGAAACAGCAATTAAAATTTTAGCAAAAATACTTTCATACATAATATCTAGAATGGCATCATTATACGACACGTTTCATTTCATTATATAGCCTGGCATCTTTCTGGTTAATAGAATAGGCAATTTCATAACGCCCACTGGTTTTAATCATTTATGTCATTTGTAAATGTTCTTAAAAAAATATTTTTATGAATAAAAAAATTTACTCGAAATTCGTTAAATTATCCTTTCTTGGAAAAGAACGAATCTCACATACATCTCCTAAACGAGTTCCAGATTCGGTAGAATAAATTCATCTAGTTGAAATAAAAGTTACCAATAATAATTTTTAGCATTCAAAATCAATCTTTAATTCCTTATAATTTGAACTGTTATTAATAATTAATTATTTTCACATTTTGGAAAAATTTTAAACGAACAAAATTATCATTAAAAATGTACCAAGATCATTATTCATTGCGCTTTTTTAAAAATGGCTTCCAGATTTAACTTTCACGTTTATTTTAAATTTGAATAAAGCTTAAATAATTAAAGTAAAATGACGAATACATAAACATATTTTTCTTTTTAAAAATATCTTATATGATTAAATAGTATTGATTAAGTGTTCAAAATACATTTCTCTAAATTAATAATACAAAATTGCAAAAATCATCTTTTTTTAAAATTATAACAAATATCCTTTCTTCATCGAACATTTTTTTATTCTTCTATTTAATAACTAAAAAATATGTATCTAGTAGGTGTAATCAAAATAAATCCAATTGTATATTATATTTCAATATAATGTATTCCAATATATTTGGACCAAATAAATGAAATTATAGTCACAAATAAGTGTATAATTGATAAATCAGAGGTAAAAAAAGTCTCACCCTAAAATAAAGATTTAAAAATTACAAAGCAGTTTAACAATTTAATGTCTCAATTTGAAATTGTGTCAATTGTAGAAATAATGCTTTATTTTTTTAAACAATTGCCAATTTTAATAATCTTCTATTTTTATTAGTAAAAATTTCAAGAATTCATAAAGTCTTTGGAAACTTAAAATGAATTACATTCAATTAAAATTATTTTTAAACTATAATTCATTATTTAATACCGATCTCCAGAAATAATCATAGCTTTTCTTAATCAGCATTGACTAATCATTCTATTGATGTGCTTCTGACAATGTGTTTCATGTAAATATTTAATTAGGATATTAAAACTGATTAAGAAATACATACTTTTTTGTTGTAATTTTTTAAAATGAAATTTGAAAAAAAAAAAAAAAAAAAACAATTTTAGAACATTCTACATTTGAAAATTTTCTACTGTTTTCCAACCTCCTAGTGATTTTAGAATTAAAAACACACACACACAAACTAATAAATAGATCTAAAAAACTGGATTCCTTTAATGCTTTTAAGAAAATTTCATATAAACAAACTCAAAATTATGCAAATTATTTCAAGAATTTCTAATACAAGAAAGGATCTTCAAATGCACTATAATTTATACCAATATTTACAATATTAATTTCCGTAAAGTATTACCATAATGAAATTTAAGAGCTTTATTGCATATTCTTTCAACATTGCTAAATGAGAATTAACACAAAACTGATCACAAAATGGTTTTACATTCATTATTTTGCATTAACAGTTAATATAAAAAAACAAGAAGAAATCGGAAATGCTTTTTCTCAAGTTTATCAACCAGAAATTTTAAAAAAATTTAGAAAAACGAATTAACACAAAACTGATCACAAAATGGTTTTACATTCACTATTTTGCATAAACAGTTAATATAAAAAACAAGAAGATATCGGAAATGTTTTTTCCCAAGTTTATCAACCAGAAATTTTAAAAAAATTTAGAAAAATGATTAGGAAAGAAAAAAAAGCAATAAAATATCAAAAACTTTGTTCAACTAATCAAATTAGCAAGTTATTATTTTTATATAAAATATGTGTTACAAATAGCATATGTTATTGTATCAGTATTTAAAAATATAGTAAGTCAAACATACAAGAGTAATGATTTTAATGAACACCATCATACATTACAAATGAGCATCTACACCTAACTTAGGCATAGTAACTTAGAAAAAAATTTCCTAGAAGCTTATTTTTGAATACAGAAGGTCTTAATATGAGGAATTGTTTTTTGCAATAGTACTAAAATTAACAAGCACACCATGTTCCCTTCAGTTGTATATATGCATATAGATGGCTCAAAATCACAATAAAAATCACCAACCATATTTCAATTTGTCTACATTGATCATTTTAGATTTTTACTATCACAAGTTAACACATTTAAAACACAAAAAAGGGTGAGGGGGAATAAGCATCTTAAACAACATTTGCAAAATTATGAGAATACGGAATACAAATGTGCTTTTACTGCACTGTGTGGGATTCACAGAGGTAGGGGATAAAGAAGCAAAAGAAAAAATTTTGTCATTAAGTGTTTCAATTAAAACAATGCAACATGCAGTCAACAACCAATACAAAAATGCCAATCACTAAAAAAATAACAGCCTTGAGATTTGAACTTAAGTACCCCCCTTCACCCTCATTTAGAATTACATTAACATTTGACTGAAGCAAAATTTTACACAGTATAGCATCACATATAACATCAAACACATTCCACACACGACTTATTCACATCTATTCTATGATTCACAAAGAGAATGAAAATTAAAATTTGAAACTATAAGATTTATCAAAATTTCTGCATTAAACACTCTATGAATAACTGCGGAGAAATATTTCAAATTTTTTTCTTTTCTTTTCTTGCCTACAAACATGATAATATCTGCCAGAATTTGATTATATATTTGATAACTACATATTATCATCAAGTTTATCAAGCATGTTTAAGAGAGATGAAAAATTATTAAAAAATAATACAAATCCAATTAAATGGATTGATAATCATTTTATTTTATATACTTTTTTTTCCACTACTGATACTGAAAGAAACTAAATAACTTTTTTTAAAAAAATTTACATTTTCATGGAATTAATACTGATTTGAATACAATGATATCATTTACGATCTGCAATAATCTCATAGACATAATGTTTCTCAATGTATATTTAAAGATTGTAAAATCTACTTTATAACTATAATATTTTTATAAAAGATATGTACATTTCTTTAAAGATGTCATAGTCTATTTTGGTCATTTTAATTAATAAATTTATTACTTAATATTTTTAGTATGCCAATCAATAATAAATAACAAATGGATACTAAAATTTTTTGTCTAATGTTTGATTAATTACCAATATTTTAGCTTTATAAAGCTTTTTATTCAGAAAATGACCAAACTTTCAATTAAATATTGATAAGTTTAAATGTAAACTACAATTCATCATTGATTTATAATTGACTTAACTTCAACACATATATATCATTATTAAATATTACATTGTATGATACTATTTTTTAAATTCATTCAATTAATTATAATTAATTTTTACTCATTTCCAATTGTAAAAATAATAATTTCAAATCACATTACACGTCCTTTCTTTCTACAAATGAAGAAGGGCAACTTCTAAAAACACCCCTAATCTTTACAATAATGCAACTAACTTTTATTATCTGTATATCTTTTTTAAAATTAAATAGCTATACAGATAATAAAAAAATATAGTCATCTATTTAATAAAATCATAAATCATCTTTTTAAATATTATCATTTTTTAGAATCAAAACATTTTTCATTTCTAGAGTAATTTTTAATAAAAAGGTAAAATACAACAAAACAATATTAGTCATTAAGAGATTCAAATACTGAAATGTCTTATTAAAATTCTTATTTAGAATAAAAATTCCTAACATTTTTTATACATATCTAAAAAATCTATTTACGGAAGAAAGGAATTCTCTTAAGGAAATTTTAAGCTAATAATTGTTTGGTTAAATATTCAAAATTATTGCAATCATTTCATATAAATGTTTACAAAATACAGAAATGAAATTAAAAAGACTGATTCCACTTGTGTAGAACTCCTTAAAAATAAAAAGTACTAAGTATATATTTCTAATATCAATTGAAAATAAATATATATTCGCTAAATAAATTCTAATTTGAGACTAGTCCAAGATGATATAATGATTAAATTAAATATCCATAAAAATCAGACAGAATATACTCTTATCTCAGATGAAAATTAACACTTTCTTCTCTTAATAAGCTACAGTTAAATTATTTACTAATTTATTAACAATTTTTAAAAAAAATTATGAAATATTTATATATAGAAAATATGTACTAGTTTTCATAAAATTATCATTTAAGAAACTAAAAATGGAGGCAGAACTTAATTTATAAAGTCGAAAAATGAATTTAATGGTCAAAAAATACTTTCAAGTAATAACTCATTTCTATACAATCTATTATAGATTTATAAACTAATTTTAAACTGAAAAGTAATTTGTTTGATTTTATAGTAAAAAGGAACTTGAACACATATGCACCAAGTCTTGAAACAAAATCAAAATAAAATTCTTTATGACAATATATAATAACTTAATAGAATATATAACTCAAACAAAATCTGTACAATCAACTAAATAGACATCGATTATGTACATTAGATACTTATATTTCTTATTTTCTCGAATGGCACTTGGAAACTTTTTAACACTCTGAATAACTCCCACGAAAACCACAAATTTAAAATGAGTATTCAAATTAAATTTTTTTTCAACTTAATGTACTTGTTTGCTTGGAAAATAAAAGAGAACATTTTAAATATTATGCATTATAATGCATATTTGTCATAATTTCAAGATCTAAAAATTAAAAGCTCTGAAAATAAGATTCTGACATTTCAAGAATCTGAACACCATACATATTTTGTACCAAAAAATCATATCAATTTAAAACTTGAGCTCAAATACTTAAAAATTAATGAATTTTAATAAATCCTTCTAGTTTAACAGGAACTTCACCTTCAAATAAAATGTTTTTTTCCACAATTTTTCGAGCAGCTAAGCACTTCAATGTCACATATTGCAAATGATTAATTGTACATTCATTTATACTTTGTAACATATAATGAGGGTGATTACCATTTGCATTCCTGCGATCAATGTGAGCGCCATAATTCAAAAGGACTTCTACAACACCGGGTACAAAATTTAATGGAAGGGAAGCTACATGTAAAGGAGTACTGAGATTGTAATTCACAGCTTCTACTTCTGCACCACATTGAAGCATCATTTCAGTCACACCAGGATCGGGAAATATTGCATGAGGGTCTTCAAAAAAAGTATTTGTTTTCATAGTATTTGACTTTGAAACAACTAGATGCAGCAAAGTATCGCCCATGGAGCTACGAGGATGAAGGCTTATAACTTCTCTTATTATTTGTCTCATTTCTAAAATTTCTTGTGGAGTTTTAGGAATGACATAGAGGACATAAAAAAGATGTGTCACTACTTTCAGAAT